>CM056390.1:3731158-3765707 GCA_029718625.1 Synaphobranchus kaupii | reverse complement strand
ATTTGTCCTGAGCTTTGACTGGCCAAGATCAACTTGTCAATTTTTATGTTAGGGAAAAAAAAAAAAGTGTGAATTTATTTGCCAATAAAAGTTTAATCGTAACGAGTCCAGGCCAGTATGTTGACACAGCTGTTAAAATTAGACTTTTATATTTTCATGAAGGTTTATCACAAAAAGGCTCATTGATCACACCCGCCCTTGATCACGCCTGAGCGCTTTTGTTGGCGGTTTTGAAGCGGACATTGACCTCTGTTCCTGTCCAGCACAAGGTTTTGGGAGCAGTTTCATTACCCGGGTCTGTGGGGGATTCTGTATTGCACCCTGGACCCGCGTGACTTCACTGCTCTGCTGTTTTCTATGGAGACGCCCCTGTCGCTAGACACTTTCCAGGGCTCTGAACTTCGACTGGGGGTCACATGGTAATATGAATTATGTATATGATAAGAGGACTCCAAGGTGTACCAATGAGGATAGGGGAGGTAAAAATAAATTTTTTTTGAATTGTTACGAGGACGATGGTGCAGATTTGAAGGATAAATAAACCCTGCTGCCAAGAAACCAGAATACTTTGCCTCATTAAGCCAGAGGATGTCGGTGGAGGCATCTGCAGCACCGAGCTTCATCTGCAAGCAAAAAAAAAAAAAAAAATAGAGTGACGACCGTCTCTTCTGAATGTCAGGAGGGTGAGAGAGAAACAAAACACTGAAAATGGACATTTTCCTTTTGTTTCACGATCGTCTTTAAAGGCGACATTTGTTGCTGCCGGATTGCGATTCCTCTCCCTCAGCTGGCACTATTAATTGTGGCTTATTGTCAATTAAACTAATGAGTTCCAAAGACACTCTGGGGAATTGTACAATACAGAGGAAGAAAAACAAGAAAAACAAAAAAAAGGAGAAAAATATGCGGGACACTTAGGAGCCGGTGACAGAAGCCTCTCTAAAGGACTGGAAAATGCCACAGGGCAGACTGGCCGGCTCGTTGCCAGGGAGAGACGGCGCTCAGCCTGACAGATGCCAACTGTAGGCCTGCCTTGCGGCGCTCCGTAGGGGAATGCCATCAATGCTTCCGTACGCTTTCACACACCTGGTATAGGAGGCACCCTAGGGTACCTCCCCCCCCCCCCCCCCCGCCCCAATCTCTCCGGGCTCTGTCCTCGTTTTCTAGCTGAGGAACAACAATAACAACAACAACAACAACAGCTGAAGCGTTATTTTAGGAGAAAGATTTAAACCTAGAAAAAAAATCCAGCTCTTGGTTGCGGCCCAAGATTGAGGATGTTAGCTGATGATGCTAACCAGAGGCTTCGTGTCTAATCAGTCCTCAAAGAAAACAGGAATTATTTTTAGTCTGCCAAGGATTACCGCAGGAAGATCTTTGTGTTCTGATGTGAGAAATCTGACAATATATCAGTGCACAGAAGGTACCGAATTACATTTTGGCAAAACTTGCAATGTTCCATCGCTTTCTAGCACAATCCGTGGAAGGTTCGAAAAATAAAAGCAGGAAGAAATGACCTCCATTTTGTCCAAGGCAGTTGCAGTGTTGCAGCCACAGGTGAATATCCTTCCTTACTGAAAACACTTCTGGACTTTACACGACCATTCCGGCTCTCTGTGGTCATGCACTTGCTACCGTTACTGTTGTTTTTCGCAAATACACTTTCATGGTAGACATGACGACCCCCCTCCATTATGGCTCCCATTTAACAGTGAGAACTATGTTTAGTAGCAGGCTGCCATCCAGGAAGTGGTGCGGCATATGATACATCATTTATTGATGACATCAGCCATCATTTCTCGCCATGTGATGTGGCAGTTTTCAGAAGTTTAAAAGAGGGTCGTGTCTGTCGATTGTGTGATTCATGGCTGCGCCCACTGCTCTGTTGCCCGTCACCCTTTCTTTAAATAAAGTCCACTGCTAGGGGCCTCCTGCCCCCCCCCCCCCCCGCACACCCCCGTGCATTTTAAACATAGTGCAGGCCGCTGGGTCCTCCCTCAAAAAAATATCTGCCTCCCCATCACAAAACAGTGTGCAGGCTGGGGAAAAGTTGGCTACCTGTTGCCAGGTGTTGGTGACAGGTTTGTCTCCTTGGTTATGTTTTTACGCTTTTTTTATAATTGCCAAAATGTGACAACGGAGTGACTCAATCTGTGTGTTTGCTTTGATTTCATAATTGTCTTTAGCCGGACAGCGAATGTTTTCCAGAGGGAAACAAAGAACCAGAAAACAATGCCAAAACAGAAAATAGCAGAATAGACAAAAAAAAAACTAGTGAGGCTTGTGCAAATGTAAAAATAGATCCTGCTTAATCCCAAGAGAAAACACGTTGGAAGTACTCTGTCTCAGTGTAGGAGCAGGCACGGATATCTGCCATATGAAAGCGGCGACACCCCAAAGCAGAAAACATAGTATTTCCCCCAAGCTGCCCGTTAGCGCCCACCACCAGCAGAGCTATTGGTCCCGCTAGCATTTCGTAAATCGGCACTACAGCAGTCTGCTAGCGATCAGCTGAGGTGAAAGAATCAAGATGAGAATCAGATGTTCAAAGAAGGCAAAGGAGGAATGGTATTGCCGATAGATTGCCATAGCGCCGGATTGCCGTAGCGACAGATTGCAAAACAAGGCCGGACTAACGATCTACGGAGATTCCATAGGTGCTTGCTCGCTGGGACTGGGACTGGGACTGGGACTGGGGACTGGGATTCTCTGCTTTTCTGTTTTTGTTCGGTTTGTTGTATCTGGGTTTTTTTGGAGACATAATGAATAAGTAATGATTAATATTTTGCCAAATACCAGGAAAACGAGGAAAAACACAGTAAAGAACCAAACTCACCCAAAAGCCACCCAAATTAATCAATACGCACCAAAGACTTGTAAAAACTCCCCAAAAACTTGCTCAAACTGCCACAAACTCCCCCACATTCATACAAGTTCAAAGTCACCTAAATTTGCACAAACTCAACCTTTCCCAACTACACCAAAAGCTATTTTGTTCGGTTTAAGTCATGTTTGAGTGGGATCGTGCATGGTTTCCACAACAATGTAAGCACTTTCACATTGGTTTTATTTTCTATTTTATCCCTACTGTGCTGTGAAACATGCAAGCAGACAGCAACTATATTTGCAGTGGTTTGTCCATGTAATTGACAACAGGGCCATACTGTACATGTGAAATTTGTGAAAGCCGTTTTTTTCCCCAAGATACAGTATGAAACTGAAAATACTACATGAACACAGAATTCAATAAATAATATTAATACTACTGCTTCTACTACTCTACTACTACTAATATAATAATAATAATAATAATTATTATTATTATTATTATTATTTATTTGTATTTGTTATTATTATTATTATTATTATTATTATTATTATTATTATTATTATTATTATTATTTCATAAACATTATTTGTAGCCTAAAATGCTTCACAAAAAACATAAAGAGACATAAAAGTGCTAAATATAAACATGTTACTTTCATAAATATGAATGTGTTTCTTTCATCAGTGTTCTTTTATTATATTTGTACAAATATACAGTTTAAATCACAAGGACAGATGTTTTTTCTGTGCCGCACAATGATAATTAAAACTGATACAAAGCAAAGTTTGTTTGTCCACTTCCTCCGTGTGAAAAGATTTGTAAAGTTAATTAAATGTGTTTATTTCTCAGTTTCATTAGCGAGAGGGAAGGATGGCTGAGTTGATAGAAAACGGACCGCTGTAATCCGGGTTAATATTTGCGACCCTTGCTGTGCGGTCGACATCTGCTCCGGTTTTGCCAAATCATATCCATATCTTTTGTTCCGCTGCATTGCCAGGCCATGAATTATAAATCTGGGGGGATTGAGGAAGTAGAGATGGGATTGATTCAAGGCAGTAGATGGGGCTATCTGACAGGAGAGGCAGGAGAAAATAACCTGCATTCAGTGTCTCTGAGATGAAAGGTCTCACTTATAAAACCAGCCTGTTTAACAAACAGGCTTCCGTTTTTCTACTTGGCTTATGGCAAACGCTATTACAGAAATATTGCAGGAATCTCTTTGTCTCTGGGCTCTGTTTCACAAAGCAGGATTATTGTGTTAGCTGGATAACTGTACTGAGTAAAACCCAGAACAGCTCTTTTTACCTCACTCCACATCCAAGATTCGAGATGGTTCCGGGTTTTACACAATGCAGTTATCCAGCTAACTCAGTAATCCTGCTTTGGATAACAGCCCAGAGGCAAAGACATTTTCATGTCAGCACTAGTGAAAGGAAATCAATCTCACATTGCGTGGTGCTTCAATGAGCTGTCAATCACTGATTCGTTTGAACCAACCTATCAAAAAGAATTAGCATTTCAACAAATGTCCACTATATATCACAGATGTTGTCCATTCATGGTATAAACAAATTTCAATATCAGGCTATTTATAGTCACTTTATATTGGAATAAAGTTCCTACAATAAAATTACTTTAAATTTACATTAAATTTAAGCATTTAGCAGAGCAACCTTCAGAGCTTACAGACTTCTTTTAGAATCATATCATCTTGTCAGGCAGATATCCCATTTGAGTTTAATAAAAAATAATCTCCATTGTCAAGTATTGCTGTTCATGCTTTTTTTGTTTGCTATCTTATTGGTTCAATATAATATTTTTGATTTTATCACAACATAGACTGGTGTGATTACAGCAAACTTTGGTCCTAACTCCCTAAGTGCACCATCTGGGCTCTCAGGAAATTCACTGGTGATTGAAAGCCTTAAGTAAATCCAACAAAGTCTAAAATAGCCGGCTGGCTATTACGTCTCCTAGCAACGCACCACAAGAAACGTTTTCTCATAATACGTATGAGGCGGAGTCAAAGGGATTCATTTACTTCCTTTCCTAATCTCAAAACATTTTTGTTACAAAAGATTGTTTTTTTGTGAAGTATATTACCTATTAATTTGCTAAATACATGTCAACAACATCTTAATACTTACCACTGAGTAAGCTGAAAATACAGTTAGGTCTAACAGTAACTTAAACTTAACCCTTACGTTCCTGTGGTGTCTGATCTCAGGAGGTGTTAGCTTTGTGTGTGTGTGTGTGTGTGTGTGTGTGTGTGTGTGTGTGTGTGTGTGTGTGTGTGTGTGTGTGTGTGTGTGTGTGTGTGTGTGTGTGTGTGTGTGTGCAAATACTCTGAGTGTGAGGTTGGCTCATATTTGAGATCAATGTTAGGACACCCTTGGCCTTGTTTAATACATATAGAATAGGATTGCTAGGATACTAATACCTGTAGAATACCTGTCTAATGTATCATGCCAGCTGTGGAATACCTGTCAAATGTCTGCGGCATCACCTGTATATAGAATATGTGTCTAATTTAGCACATCATCTGTGGAATACCTGTCTAATCTCTGGCACATCACCTGGAATATGTGTCTAATTTAGCACATCATCTGTGGAATACCTGTCTAATCTCTGGCACATCACCTGGAATATGTGTCTAATTTAGCACATCATCTGTGGAATACCTGTCTAATCTCTGGCACATCACCTGGAATATGTGGGGGCTAGGTGTCTCTGAGTGCAGGTGGAACAGGGGGACAGGTGTGACAGCTTTTAATGAAACTGGCTTATCTCAGGAAGAGGAAGTGATGTGGTGGGCATTCCCGCTGTCTTGTCTGCTTCCCAATGATGGTCATTCTTCAGTTCAGTGGCCGGAAAACGGGAATTTTACCAAGCATACGGGATTCACTCCATGTGTTTATCTGTCCATTTCCCGGACACGTTTCGCTGCCACCCTTGAGAATTCCATATCTTACAGGTATGTAGATCTCATGAATTCATGCATTTTAATGTCCGTATGCAATGCTCTGCATAGGCTAACAACATCCCGTATAGCCGCTTTACATAACTGCAAAAAAAAGTCAAAATATTGCAGATTTTGTGGACAACTTTTTTTCTATTTTAGTTTTTCCACTGCTATTTATCCACTCTATTAATAATTCATGTCACACTTTAAAAAATGAAAGGAAGTTCCTCTTCAGTTATCCAATACAGCAGAGGACACAAAAAACAAAATGAATAAATAACGATATTGACCCAGATTTTGGTTAGAATCAGGCGGCTGTGGCCACATTTTAAATTAGATAAGAGTCGGAAGAACAAAAAACGGTCCGGTCCACTGCACTCAGTGAACGTTGGCTACTCAATGAGAGCGTTAATCTACACATTTGTTTATGCTTATTTATGTGTTTCGCGACAATACATTTTTAAATGATCCACACTCCTAAAAGGACTGATGCGCTGATGGAAGTCTTATTTAATAATAATAATAATAATGTACTTTATGCTAATATCACCACAGGAGTAAGGGTTAATTACAGTGAAACTACCAGTAATGTCCCCCATTTGCATGTAGGCTTTAAAAGAGAAAAGAGTACTTAACTTATGAAAGCAGTTTGCCAAAAAAAAACGTGTGAATGTTTAGCCGAACCCGGACCGCTGAGTGTGAATCTTTTATGAATTAAATTACTTATTTAATTTAAACTGCCCAGTGCCCACCACTGTTTCTAATCTATTGGAGGTGAAATAAGAGTATAACCTCTTACAGTTTTTATGAACATAATTTATATTCATGCGTTTGTGTGTTCGTGCACAGACCTTCTGCTGGAGCTTTACTGGCTGCTACAGTTCTTTTTAGTAACAGTCATTTCCACAATCTGTCCTGTCTGGTTCGCGGGATCACACATTTGTAAAAGTGTCCCAAATTTCCACCAAACTGTCATCGATGATCCACTGTCCTCAACAGACAAGAATGCAATTTATTTTTTTTATATATGAGTCTGTCAAACACTATCAGCTGTTTTGAATTGCATCTGTCTTTATTTGTGGAAAGAACTTGTAATTCTGTGATTCGTATACCAAGTCAGGTAGACAGGTCTATTTTCAAAATTGACTCTGTTGTTTTTTTTACTTTTTTTTTTTTTTGGCCGCGGCTTGTCTGTGACGTGTTAAAACCGGTTATCGTCGTTACCTTTTGTCAGGTTGTTCCGGGGAGGGAGAGCGGACATGGTATTTACCCTGAAATCGCAGAGTAGAAAACCGTTTTGCAGCAGATCCGCCCCCTCTTACCGTCCCCTTGGACTTTCACCCTGTGAATTTACAGGAGGAAACTTGTGTTACGTGGAATATATCCCCCCCCCCCCCAAAGTGAGGGGAGACTCCAATCTCCTTTAGTTCCGACTGTGTTTAACCACGACTCATTTCGCCGGTGTGTTATTGTGTCTAAGTCCTTCACTGTGCCTGGTGTCCGGGTGGGTGTGGGATTGCGTCCCTTGCCTGGTGTCCGGGTGGGTGTGGGTTTGCGTCCCTTGCCTGGTGTCCGGGTGGGTGTGGGTTTGCGTCCCTTGCCTGGTGTCCGGGTTGGTGTGGGTTTGCGTCCCTTGCCTGGTGTCCGGGTTGGTGTGGGTTTGCGTCCCTTGCCTGGTGTCCGGGTTGGTGTGGGATTGCGTCCCTTGCCTGGTGTCCGGGTGGGTGTGGGATTGCGTCCCTTGCCATGCCCCTGCTTGGGTTCCTGACCGCCAGGTGTTTTTTTTTTCAGCCTTTTTTCTAAGATCCTGTGGCTTCCTGTGGTGGCGTGATAAGAAGTGGCAGCTGACATCGTACGCCATGGCGGAGAGAAAAGGTCAGAGGTCAGAGCTGATAAAATAGGCGTGAGCATTCCAAACTCGGAAACGCAGAATTTATTTTTCAATTATGGATACTTTGCATCATCTGTATGTCATGGTTTTCTGTATGTCATGGTTTTCTGTATGTCATGGTTTTCTGTATGTCATGGTTTTCTTATATCCTCCTACGACCTTCCAATTAATTTCTGCCCCCTGTAGGGGACATGAGTCTATGGCCTTAATCTCAAGAGCTACATATTCTACTATGATGAAACCTATATGCTACAAGGGGCATTCAATAAAAGTAAAATAAATAATATTTTTGAAAATAGATTCACTGCAACATGTTTTTTCCACCCAAGACACTATGTCAAAAAATAAATAAATTAATAAATTCCTTCAGATTTTTGGATTTTTTTGTGCTGGGTCTCAGGAGGATATGGTGCTGGGAAAATGTACATGGAGCAGGGAGACATGCTGTCTTCTGTTACTGCCGTTCTGTTATGATGGGGGTGGCAGCAGTGCGCTGTCATTGGCTGCGGATTATACAGAGTTCAGTGCCTCCAGTAATTGGCGGTTTGACTCGAACGTACACAAGCTTTTGCATTCTGTGAGCGAGGACATGATCTGAATTGCTGTGTTAATCTGGTGAGTTACAGGATGACAGAGTGAGTGGGCGGGTGGAGGGTTGTATCATAAGTGATTCTCATCCTTGTTCAAAGACAGGCAGGTATCTGTCCCTGTCCACAGTGACACCATAATCAGCGGCAGTGTAGTATAATGGTTAAGGAACTGGCCTTGTAACTGAAAGGTTGCAGGTTCGATTCCCAGGTAGGACACTGCCGTTGTACCCTTGAGCAAGGTACTTAACCTGAATCGCTTCAGTATATATCCAGCTGTATGATTGGATAATATATGTAAAAAGAAATTGTGTAAGTCGCTCTGGATAAGAGCGTCTGCTAAATGCCTGTAATGTAATGTAATAATCGATAAGTTGAGGTTAATGACAGAAAAAAAATGGGAAAAGACAGGCTATATTTACAGATTTAGGGGAAAACTGTCTTGTCCTATTATGCTACTAGGGGCGTAGTAGGACACTGTACTAAAACCGTGTGGAACTGGGCACCCTTAATACCCCTGGGTGATTTTAAAGCTGTTATATCAGGGATGGCCAACCCTGGTTTAGCAGTTGATTTAGTGCTGAACATTTCACTGTGTAATTTGGCCAGCTAGGTCTTACTAGACAGAGAGTTTTTTTTAATTTTATTTCAATAGGACTTCCTAGTTGAGTAAAGGTTAAGTAGGTATTGTTTTTTCTTTTGTTCCACCAAGGCTGTGACTCCCTCTGACACCCTCCAGATTCTCACTTGCACTTCTGAAGAGCGATCTCGCTATGAAAATCATAATCCCAACGAGTACTGTCGGCAACGCTTCCAATTACCATAAACAACAAACAAAATGAAGGTCTGTACCCTTGAAAAAACCCTCTTATACTGCGTTTACGTAATGTGTGTGTGTGTGTGTGTGTGTGTGTGTGTGTGTGTGTGTGTGTGTGTGTGTGTGTGTGTGTGTGTGTGTGTGTGTGTGTGTGTGTGTGTGTGTGTGTTGAAGGGTATAGCATGAATCCACTTAAACAATGCGGAAAAAGTACAGTATATGTGACCCATCATTACTAGGGACGGCGGATGTCAATTCAATTAAATTTTATTTGTATGGCGGTTTTAACAGAGAACTTGTTACACTCTCCGTTCCCTCTCAGTCCCCATCCCTGTTTGTGCTCCGTGTTTTCCTCTTTTCCTCACGTCTCTTGTCTTGTTTTTACGTTTCCCTGTCTGTCTTCCGTGTCGTGCAGGCTAGGCATGGTTTCCCTTCTTGTTTCGCCCATTTCACCCTCGCTATTGCCCAGCCTATCACATTCCTTTCCCTGCTTGCATTCCTTGCGCCTTTGTCTCCACTCAATCACTCTTGCATACATGCTCACGCTGCAATCACTCATTAGCTCATTGACTTCACTATATATTCTCCCGTTGTTCTTTGTCTTGTGCCAGTTCGTTAAGTCTTGTTCGTTGTTACTCTGGTCTCATCTAGTGAACTAAGTCACAGTTTTGTTTTGTCTTGCTGAACTATCGCTTCTCAGTCTGATTTTGTCTTGCTGAAATTATCTGCTTATACCCGCCCGCCTGCAGCTTCCTGCCTGCTCCACGCTACGCCTCCCTGTCTCCCGCATCCTGCTCTCCCTCTGCTACGCCAACCCAGGATTCAGCCACTGCCCAGCCCCTTGCCTGCTCCCCGCTCCCACTCTGCCCTCCGTTCTCGCCAAACCCAGGATTCAGTCCCTCCCCCTCTCTCTCTGTACTTCGAGAGTTTTTGCCGAAGTAATAAACGCTCCAAGTGAGCTTATTGTATTTCTGTCTCTGAGTCGTGCATTTGAGTCCAGTCCCAATCCGGAACCTTAACAGAACTGTCACAAAGACGCTGCACAGAGAAACAGAAGGAAAAAAAAAAAAACAGATCTGAATCCCCAAAAAGCAAATGAGGTAAAAACTCCCCAGTTGGAAGAAAAACACTCAAAAAATGGTGAGAAAAGATTCCCTGATAAACTTCCCGATGTCGCGCTGTCAGACTTCGAAAATACACTCGAAATCTGCCTATATATCAAAATCTATTTTTTTTTTTTAAATAATCGCAATATTTGAGATATACACTTCAATTCACTGAATTGTTGAACTCAACCGTGATCTGTAAACATGCTGAAAGTGCATCTAAAAAAGGCCATTATGAGTCCTCCAAGGAGAGCCCGTGTATTAACTTACATTTATGTTTATGGGGACTTGATAGCAGATGGCCAATGTTGTAACATCAAGATGCATTTTGAGAAAATGGTGTTTCGCTGCCATGTTTAATTACCGCACTTTAATAAGCTGTAAAAAATAAAACCCATGATGCATATTATTCTTCTTCGTCTATGTTGTAAAAGTGAACTGCGCCATGATTGGCTCAGAGATGGGAAGTGCAAAACATCTGGTGATGTGCAGCCTATGTGTATACTCGCTATCGGTTATCCGCACTCTGACCCCGCCCACTATATCCGACAGTTATGTTCCTAAGCATAAACACGTGATCATACTGGAAATAATCACATTGTATATTACCATGGCCAACGGTAAGAATGTGGTTAGAATAGAATAGGATAGAATAACCTTTATTTTCCCTTTCGGGAACTTCAGTTGTAGCCACCAGCAACAGCAAAAAAGACATAGACAGTGGGGCAGACCCACAACACACAAACAAACACACCAAATAAAGACATACAATATCAAATTAAGTGAATTAAATTGGAATACAGCCATTTTCTCAATCAAATATCTACATATTAATGTGTATTTTTACTTAGTGTCTGCCTTTCTAAATGCATGCCTATTGCTGATTTTCATTGAAAATGTGTAGGAAAATGTTCCAAAACTTCAACAGCCTTTTTCTCAGAATTTACTTTCAAGGAATAGCAACATTCAACAAGTCATAACTTCCTCGTTATTTTCCTCGCTGTAGTGTGTGATATATCATTGTAAAGATTTGTGCTTTGAGATAATATAAATAACTCCAAAACACATTTTCTGTCGTTGTGAAAGTTTTTGAATATATGAATGTTTCATGAATATACAAAACTATATTATATTAAAAAAAACATACAAATTGCATTTGTTATTTTGAAAACATAATGACAATATATGTATGTTTTTTTCCACCTATGATGTGAATGTCATCTAAGGGCATTGGCCATTAAACAGCTGTAAATAAATGATAATGACGTTGCTGTTCACTCATTGGATAATGGGGCGCACAGGCAGAGGCTGGGTCATTCGTGCATAGACCCCAGGACTCCTTGGAACGTGGGTAAGGTCTGCAGCAGGTCAACTCAGGGCTCTCTACGGTCATTCGGCAGAACTAGGGATGTGATTACCCAACAGGCTAAATACCAAGGTTAGAGCCAAGGGAACCAATCACACTCTTAGTACTTCTGCAGGATTAAGGGCATGTCCTGTAGTCTGTAGTGAATGTTTACATGTTTACCTGCTAACTCACGTCTCCGCTAGGCTGGACACATTCACCTATTTCTCTATTTCAGCTGGGGAACGATATTTCGGGAATTGGGTGAATGTGGACTTAGTGTAGCCGCTCTCTGAGAAAGAGTTTTGGCTTCTGGGCCATTTGTCCTGCCAAAGCGACTGTTTCAATTTATGGGAATGGAATTTACTGCAATATATTTAAATAAATGAAATATGGGCACATACAACAAAGTATTGCTTCTAAATGCAATATTTTTAAAGAACAGCTGTGAAATAGAACTAGCATACCCCGCCCCCCTTCAAAAACTAAATAAATAAAAAAATAAAAAAATAAATAAAAATAATAAAAGTCCAGAGAGAGAGCTAAAGCAATACCTGCTGTCTCTTTGAAGACGAATGTAAGTTATTGGGGTCTGGGAGAGCGCACAGGGGAATGTTTAATGTACTTTTTTTGTTCTGTTTTTGTTAGCACTAAGATTCAGTTTGAGAAGTCTGACGGCACAATGATGCATTTTTTTTTCATCTTGCAAAATGAATTTTTCAAAGATAATTCAAGGGGATGATGAAACTGTTCCCGCGGGAGCGTTTTTTAAAATAAAACACCTCGAGTCATTCAGTTAATCGCCTCAGGGGTTTCACCGAATCTTTTTTCCCCTGTCCTTCTGTAAAATAAATCTTGTTTTTTTTCTCGTTCCTAAGGGGGTGGTTACAATAGGATGGGACGACCGTTGAAATAGGAATGCCTGGTCGCCAGTGGCAAGTCTTTCATTTTTTATTTATTTTTGCACTCCCTCCTCCTCACCACTCTCTCTATCTCTCTCCATCTTCCTCACTCCCTCTCTCTTCTCTCTCTCTCCCTCCTTTTCGCTCACTCTCTACCTCTCTGTCTTCACAGTAAAATGTTCAGTGTTACAACGACTCTGATAGAGTACATTTGATACCTCTTGCAGTGAAGTTAACATAAAAAAAATGGTCTGTGTATCTCTCTACCTCTCTCACTACCTCCCTCCCTCTCACTCTCCCTCCCCCTCTCTCCATCTCTCTACCTCTCTCCATCTCCCTCTCACTCTAGCTCCACCCCCTCTCTCTGTTTTGCCCTCTTGGATAGTAAAGAGTCCTCCCAATGTTACAGTACACAGGCACAAGTACTACAGTTGTACATGGATAAAGGATGTCTGTGAATGCCCCGGCAGTAGTAACCTGATGCTAACCTGTGCATGTTTCTCCTTCACAGCTGCTGACAAAGTCAGCAAAGAAAATAAAAATAAAAATGTCTCAAGCAGCTTCAGTGCAGAAAAATAAAAATAAAAAAATCAGCTATGCTATATGAACTATGCTGTTGTGAGCTGTGAGTGTGTGCTGTGAGTGTGTGCGTGTTTGTACGTGTGTGTGTGTGTGTGTGTGTGTGTGTGTGTGTGTGTGTGTGTGTGTGTGTGTGTGCGGTTGGGCAGTGGGGGGGATGGGGGGGTGGGGGTGTGGTTGTTACATTTAAGAAACAAGAAAGGATCTAATAACCCCAGTGCTGCAGCAGCAGGCCTATCTCATCCGTCAGCGCCGGCCCGATCCGATCATCTACGCTTTGCTACTACACTGCCCCAATTGTCATTTGGGCCCAGCGGCCTTAACTAAGGAGAACTTTGTGCTGAGCCAGGAACAACCTGCTGACCCACACTTTCCGCGACTGTCAGAACCAATCAGCATCAGGGAACTTAATGGAGAACACAAAACCTATTTAAAAGCTACATTTACCACTTGGCTGGTTCCATTACATTGTGTAATTTCCAGCTGTCAGATTCGCACCCAACATGTCTGTCTCAATGCTCAACCAAGCAGGTCCTGATTAGAGCGAGTCTGCCTGCTTCCCAAAACCCCAAACACCCCCCCCACCCCCCACCCCCCAGCCCCCACCCACCAATCCCTCAGTCCCTGGCAGCCAGGTGCCAAAGACTCAAACCCTGGACAGGTGGAGACAGAAGCGAGAGAAAAGCGCGCGCTGCTGTTCATTTATTTATTTGTTATTTATTTATTTATTGGGGTTGTTGAGCTGTGCTCCTCGCGCTCCAGTGGGAAAACATGATGTCGTTTTTTCTGGTTATTCCAGCATTTGGGGTTGAGCTTTGGTCCCAACGCAGCGAGGTATGTGGGATGGAAGGGGGTTTGGCGGTGTGGCGTTTGGCGGTTAGCGGTTAGCGGCTGGTTCACTGGAGCCGAACATATCCAAGGCTTTTCTTGATTACTCCGGTGCTCTCTCCCTGGCTGACAAACGCAGGAGGGGATTATAACTTTTTCAGTCTTTTTTTCCAACAGAAAAAGTAACAACATTTGGAATTATTATCCTGCAACATTATACCTGTCACATTAAACCTGCTGTGTTATGACCACAGGTTTTTTTTCCCAAAATAAAAAAGTCAAATTTTGCCCGAACCTTTTTAATGTGTTTGCTTCGCTCTATAAGTAACAACTAAATATAAGTCCATATATTTAAAAAAATAAAGAATATTGCTAGGAGCTTCCATTTTGACACCAAACCATGCTTCATGCCCCTAATTTAAACCAGTGGCGTGTATCATGTGCTTTACCTGATTCTTCACACGTGAAATTAATGTTTTTAATAGAAAGTTTAGAGAGATGTTTTAATAGGCAGCGTGTAACATGTATTTCAGCTTAACAGCCAATTACATCGTGCACTACAGTAGTCATAGTGAAACAAAGCAGATATAAAGCATACCAAACATAGTGCATCGCAGTCATTATAGTGTATTACAGTAGATATAGTGCAAAGTTATATAGTGTAGATATAGTGCTTTAAATTTGAGATAGTAGATAGCAATATAGGGCATTATAGTAGATATAGTGCATGACAGAAGATATAATAGATTGCGATTGATACGGCACACTACAGTTGATAGTGCATGGCAGTAGATATAGTGTATCACAGTAGATATAGTACTTTATATAATATATAGCTTTATTGAGATAGTACATAGCTATATATTTAATTATAGTAGATATAGTGCAGCACAGTGGACTGTATCTTGCTCTTAGCTACATACTCGGATTCCTTCTCTTCCTTCCTCAAATGAGTCTGTTAATCAGTGTTAATGTTACATTTACTCATTCCTTTCCTGAGAACTCTAATTAAAATAAAAAAACTCCCATATGAACACATTTTAGAGACTGCAGAGCAAAGGGGAAGGTTTATTTTTTCAATATTTAAAATAAATTTAAACAAACTTGACATGACCTCATTGGTCCAGCACCTCGGTCAACCTTTGGCATAGAATTAGCATACAGAGCTGAATTAGCATAGCCTCTGATTATATTGAAACATCTTGAAAAGTCTTGTATCTTCCTGCTTTGCCCGAAGTCAGACTAACAGTGTGTGAGGTAACTCTTGAACTGGATATGTAGGCGTCCTTCAGTTCATTACCACAGCGGAAGTCCCCGTTACAACACCTAAAATCGGACAGCAGCAGTACCTCTGATTTCCTGTGCCTGCAGGAAGTAGGCTGTATCATGCCCTCCTGTACCCCAAAAGACATTGTTAGGGTTACCGGGGGAGCTGTCAGCTCACACATTGCCGTTCCCCGACGCAGACGGCCAATCAAAGCCTCTTGAAGAGGCAATCGAGCAGATGATTTGATTTGTGAGCCGAAGCAACACCCATGACAGGCATAGGACACAGGGAGGGCCACCATGTCCTCTTGACCAGTCCCCCGTTAAAAATAAGATAAAATAAGTAGAAACATCAGGAAGCAATTTTGCTGGCTCTCTGAGCTCCTGGTTCTGTCAAGTGCAGGCATTTTCCTGCCAATAAAAAAGGTCAACACCTATTCTATACCGGTTCCCGCCTGCAGGAACTCCAAGGTTGCTGTGCCATTGAAACACCTTTGCTCTTTTCACCGTGGCAACGTGACACGTCAGGTCTTAGTTACTAGCCTTTTCTTCCTTCCTTTATCCATTTTAATTTCTAAATTTTTACTTCTTTTTTTTTATTTTTCAGCGGAGGTCATGAAGTCGCCACACTCCCTCCCTCGATGGGTCGATTTCACACCTCTGCCTGACCCTTGAGAGCCCACAGAAGAGAAGAACCCATCAATACTACAAGAAAAAAAAAAAAAAAACATTATAGCTTAATTGATTTTGTGGGAAAACAGCCATTTTCATTGAGCCATGCTGGCCTTTCGCTGGGATTTTTCGTTTCTAACACCTCTCAGCACCGTTGCTGGATGGATGGGGATGACCTTTGCCCTTTGGGAAATAAATCTTTCGGAAGACTTGGCCTAAAACAGTTTTCTCACACCATACTCTCTATATTATGTTTGGACATTGAGCAGATGCTCTTACACAGAGCCACTCTAACGGCTTAAATTATTTTACATACAATCCAATTATACAGCTGGATATTTTCGGAAGCAATTCATGCTGAGTATTGTGCTTTAGGGTACAACTAGGCTAACTTCGCTAACCGTTATGCTACACTAAGGGCCTGATCTACTAAGACCATTAGCAAAGTGCAAAACCTTTAGGCGCACACAAAACCAGTAACATGACCAATGATTGGTCATGGTATTTGTCTTGCACCAATCATTGGTTGTGTTATTAGTTTTGCATGTGCTAGGTTTTGCACATGCTAAAGGTCTCTTAGTAAATCAGACCCTAAGAGTAGGCTTTGAGTAAAGCATAACATATTTATATAAGCATAGCAAAATAAAAATACAGTGTAACTTTAGCCCTAACAAGAGTTAAATTGGGAATCAAACATACTTCATCAGAGTACAATGAGTTGATTTAACAAATTAACATTTTATTGCTGTGTATTAATGTAATTATTTAAAACTTTAAAAGCTGATTTTTTTTTTATTCAGGCCATGAATGCCGTCCCCCTTATTGGTCATTTTGGTACATTAATTATAGCAGTCCTCCCAGGAGCAATGGTTTCTGTGAAAAAGGTTCCAGCCAAATTGGCCAGTGACACGCGTTCTCCTTGGCTGTTTTTGCCCCGTGAATCCTTACGGCACTAGCTTCATAAATTCCAAAATTTACACCCCACCACTGTGGCATGTTATTAACAAAGTAATTCTTGGGTATGGGGTCAGTGGGACGTCTGGGATTGGGATGGAAGGATAAATATCAGCATTAGCAGAGGAGAAGAGAGAAGGGTGAAGAGAGGAGGGTGAAAGTCACATTTTTACTGGAGTGTGCTCCCGTACATTAGTGATTGATGCACTCCAGCCATGACCTGTCCTCTCTCTCTCTTTCTCTCTCTCTCTCTCTCGCTCTTTCTCTCCCTATCTCTCCCTCTCTCTCTCTCTCTCTCTTTCTCTCCTTCTCTCTCTCTCTCTCCCTCCCTCTCTGTCCCTCTCTCTTTTTCTCTCTCTCTTTCTCCCTCCCTCTCTCTCTCTCTTTCTCCCTCCCTCTCTCTTTCTCTGTCTTTCTCTCCCTCCCTCTATCTGTCTCTCTCTGTACCTCTCTACCTCTCTCTCTCTCTCTTTCTGTATCTCTCTCTCTTTCTCTCTCTACCTCTCTCTCTGCTCTCTGAAGAGAGAGAGACCCAGACACCTTAGAAATAATAGAATCAGCCCAAATAGGGACTTAAACTCCTCCTTTCCCAAAGCAGGAACCAGGAGGGAACACACATACATGCACACGCGCACGCAAACATAAAAACACACATGGACACACGCGTGTGGTGTGGTTCTGGTTTGCGGCTCGTAGCCGCACCGGGGGTGGCAGGAAATACTGTCGGTCGTGATCGGGATGGACAGGCGATGTGGGAGATTTCGGCCTCTGTCCTCTCCGTGAACCAACCCAAAATGTTTCATTATTAGTCACATTTGACCCTGTTCTGAAGAGAGAGATATCTGCGCCCTTTGCCCTCTCCCCAAATCCTTGCACCCCCCACCCCAAAAAAGAGGCCGCAAACTTAGTCCTGCCACACTGTACCGGCCCGCCGCGTTGTAGCGCTTGCCGTCAGGCCCGCCGTATCATAGCGCCCGCCGTATCATAGCGCCCGCCGTATCATAGCGCCCGCCGTATCATAGCGCCCGCCGTTGCCCTCTTAAATCTTTCAGGCAGGATGTGTTTATGGATCCCCTCAGGACGTTGATTCATTTTAAAGAGCAGAATTACCTCCTTAACTAAACTGATATTCCCAGATAGAGCAGCGCAGATAATAAACGCCAGCGGTAAGGGGCGGAGCTGCCCGTCGATCTCCTCCGGCGCGAATCGCACCGGCACGTCAAGGAGGTTGATTTGCGGGTATCCCTCGCTCTGGCCGTGCTGGGGCATGCACATTAAAGACAGCCGTAATGAGTACCTCTCCATCAGCCTTCAGCTTGCCAGGAAATGCTCCCCCCCGCCTTAATTAGCGATTCAGAGACCGCTAATCAATTCAGCCGCATGTTAAAGGAATTAAAGCAGTCCCTTTGAATGTAACCGGGAGGTAAAGACAGCAGTTGTTAGCGTTATTGACGGTTAAATGCACTGTAAAAAAGGCCGGGGACAGTCGTGTGATTAACCCGGTCATTACCAGATCCGTGGGGTCAGGCAGTGCGTGTCGTAACAAAACCCAAATCACCGTTAGTCTCCTTTCTTTCCCCTGCAAACTGCAGGTTGGACTCTGTGACTCAGTCGCGCAAACCCGCGATACAGGAAGCGTGTCACGCGATGCAGGAAGCGTGTCACGCGATACAGGAAGCGTGTCACGCGATTCGATTACGTTTAGTGTTTCACAGCTCAGCGCACCGGTTGCTTGAGGGAAGAGTTCTTGATGTGTGTTGTGTTGCCCCCTTTACCATGACAATATGCTGGAATGTAATGGGAATATTTTTGTATTCTTCATTTTATTACAGCATGCTTTTCAATATATGCTGTGTGAGGGTGCACTCTGATTGATTAAGATCAAAATATGCTGTGTGAGGGTGCACTTTGATTGGTTAAGACTTAGTTAGAAGTCCTTCCTGGTTGGCATTAATTACTGTAATTGTGATTGGCTTTTAAATAAAATTATTCTGATTTACCAAGACAAATATCCATCCATCGATTACCTAACCCGTTTACTGCTGGTCAGGGTCGCAGGGGGAGCCTATCCCAGCATGCATTGGGTGAGAGGCAGGAATACCCCCTGGACAGGTCTTCAATCCATTGCAGGGCCCAAGATAAACATTATAGTATCTTTTCAAAAGTGTAAGGGTGTTAACCCCCGGTGTCCTGATTCCCCCAAAACTGACTCTCTACATCTGGCTACCTAATCATCCCTTATATCTGATTGGCTACATCTAATCATCCCCTACATCTGATTGGCTACATCTAATCATCCCCTACATCTGATTGGCCGTGGCAATCCCTTGCATTCGTACCATGGCAGAAGAAAAGTGAGTTTGCACTTCCTGCCTGGAAAAACAAAAGTAAAGTAGATAAACATAAATAAATCAAAATGGCTGTGCCCTCTGTGGTCATTAAAGCACAGCGGTAAAAGCAGAAGCCTTGTCGTTTGTCACCGGAGCGTGCGAGTGAGAAACCTCATGCCCTGCGGGAATACTGCGAGGGTGTTGAAGCAGAAAAGCAGTCATGGAAACAACATGTCAGGGACTGCGGTTTCTCACACAGCCCTCTGTGTTGGTGACACTGTCACAGCTGTATCAGCACAGGGTTCCAGTGCAGGGCTCCAGGGCATTGCTCCAGTGCATGGGATCCAGTGCATTGCTCCAGTGCAGGGCTCCAGTGCATTTCTCCAGTGCAGGGCTCCAGTGCATTGCTCCAGTGCATGGGATCCAGTGCATTGATCCAGTGCAGGGCTCCAGTGCATTGCTCCAGTGCATTGCTCCAGTGCATTGCTCCAGTGCATGGGATCCAGTGCATTGCTCCAGTGCAGGGATCCAGTGCATTGCTCCAGTGCAGGGATCCAGTGCAGGGCTCCAGTGCATGGCACTGATACATTTCACCATGTTAACTGAATTTTAGCCTTATTCTTAGCCTTCATATTTTTTTAATTACAGTGACCAGGCTTCCATACTCTCAGCTTCTTAAAACCCAGCTGATTTCACCTGCTATGCCATAACTAAACAAAACTATTTTAAAGAGAACAATTGATTCACAATTGATTTTAATGCCATTCTCCACATGTGCGCTTTAACTTCATGCAGGAGCAGGTCTGTTTCACCTGTTTTAAATTGCACTTTTCACAGTCTTCCCGGGAAAGTGGACTTGTTTATAAAGCATTAAGCTGCTAGCAAAACGCGTTGCTCACATTTCCATAAGCAGGACATTATAAAACTTGGAAAATATGCCTGGACCTGGACCTGGACAGCTTTATTGTATTTAGTGTCATCATTAAGGCAAAATAACGGTATTTATGTTATTAATCAATATTAGAATGCAGGTAATGAACTTCGGATGAAGCTTGAACTTTGTGAACTCCATGAGAACAGCCTCATGGAATTGATGTTTGATAATGTTTCATTGCATAATCAAACGAAATTCGTTAAACAAGCAAGCTAATTTGGCTTTTTCTAAGGTGAGACGGAAGCCATTGGTAGCTTATTCTCAGCTGTTGCAGGTGCTTTTAACTAAATTTAACCGCATATATTTTGTAAAATAACAGCACTGTCAGGAATTACCGGGAACTCATAATGGTTAGTCCGAATACTAGTATTGATCCATATAGCCTATTCCTTGATCGCAATAAACACGCACGAGCATATGTTTCGCCATCATATAAGCAATCTGCCAAGGTGGAAAAGCCGGCTTTTAAAGGGAATGGGATACGACATTTTGATTGGTTTATTGCATCCTACGCCCAAGACACACCTATAATTAATGAAGAGGCTAGGTTCCGTCCATTAGCACCTTGACAGAATACCAGTGATGTTCTTATGGTGGGAGATTCACAGTTAGACTCGTGGGCTGTGTCCGAATCAGAGCCCTATCTACTGCACCCTGTCTCCTGCGTACAGTGCACTGTGTCCGAGTCAGAGCCCTATCTACTGCACCCTGTCTCCTGCGTACAGTGCACTGTGTCCGAATCAGAGCCCTATGACTCATGTCACGCGGCGCTGTAATGACGACATGTAGTCCAGCTGTCTCTCGTGTTCGTGTTTGTTTTGTGTTTTGTTGTGTCGGGCTTTTGTCTTTTGTTTTTTTCATGCTCTGTGTGTCTGTTTTGGGACGGGGAAGTGGGCTGGAGATTTTTCAGGGCACTCCTGCTGCTCGTCTTGATGATATTGACAAATTGTCTAGTCGGGATAATTTTGTTTGTGGTTGTCACTATGGAGACGCATTCACAACATATGCTCGGGAAAGTCTGTTGGATCTGCAGCCACAAAGTTTACCATCGCTCTTCACCGGAGTTGAAGACTCAGATTGCCTGCAGGACTGCAGGCAATCTTCAAAAGGCCACCAGGGAAGGGAAGGAGAAGACAATGTGGGGGAGGAGTGAGGCGACGACTAGAAAGGCTGAGGCAGTTTGGTGCTCCATTTCAACAGTGGACATAAACCACAACACTGTGTGTATGGAGGAAAGTCGTGGAGGCGGAGTTTGTGTGTTGGACTGCTTGATGATACTTGACATCTCGGGTCAGCGGGGTTTTTTAAAATCATGATGTTTGGTTGTATTCCACTTTAATTAGTTTAATTAGTTTGATATGTTTGTTTGTGTGTTGTGGGTCTGCCCAACTGTCTATGTCTTTTTTATTGTTGCTGGTGGCTACAACTGAAGTTCCCTAACGGGAAAATAAAAGTTCTATTCTATTCTATCTACTGCGCCCTGTCTCCTGTGTACAGTGTACTGGCAGACATGTGCTGTTTAGTGTGCACTGTTTAGTATGCGACATGCATTATGCAGAAAAATATTCTCCATACTATCTTCCAACCGTACTGTGGAACTGTCGTAAGACATCCCGCCCTTGCGCGGTCATGTCACGTGTTGTTTTTGTTGTTATTGAAGAAAAACGTCAGCGAAGCTGCGCCTCATTTTTTAAAGCAAAGCGTCACGTCATATTTATGCGACTAAAATGTTAGTTTACTTCTTGAAAAGTGTGCTCCGAAATATGCTCAGCGAAATCCCGGAAGTAAGTGCATCATACAGGGGTTTTAAGTATACTATATTTAGAGAAAATTTTGCCTACTTAATGAATTTCTTGTCCTGTCTACTCAACAAGTCTACTCAATAGTATGGATGGGTGCTAATTGTCAGCCATGGTCTGAGAAGCGCCATTTAGGAATTCTTACATTGATAAAAAGAATATAGGTCCTCCGTACAATACAATGCAACTTTATTTTTCCAACCTGTCTGCTGGGGTCTCCAACCCTGGTCCTGGAGAGCCGCAGGGTTTGCTGGGGTCTCCAACCCTGGTCCTGGAGAGCCGCAGGGTCTGCTGGGGTCTCCAACCCTGATCCTGGAGAGCCGCAGGGTCTGCTGGGGTCTCCAACCCTGATCCTGGAGAGCCGCAGGGTCTGCTGGGGTCTCCAGCCCTGATCCTGGAGAGCCGCAGGGTCTGCTGGGGTCCCCAGCCCTGATCCTGGAGAGCCGCAGGGTCTGCTGGGGTCCCCAGCCCTGATCCTGGAGAGCCGCAGGGTCTGCTGGGGTCCCCAACCCTGGTACTGGAGAGCCGCAGGGTCTGCTGGGGTCTCCAACCCTGGTTCTGGAGAGCTGCAGGATCTCCTGGTTTTTCGCTTCCACCTTAAATCACAAACCATTTTATACCCCAGAAACTAGGCTCAGTGAATAAACCACTGGGGTTTTAAAACCAGTATCATAAAGACATTTTGTGTTGTGTACCGGCATTATATCCAGTGTGATCCTACACACTACTGTTGCTTTCACGCGTGACAGAAGGCTTTTATATTCCTGCACAGGCATGGGCTGGTTTATATCTTTTATACCCGGGCTACAGCTAAAATACTACACTGCAAATTAAATACTTAAAAAAGCAACTTTCAATCACACATAAAGCAAAATCATATTGTGTACATCTGCCACATATGGAGAACACACTGCCCTTGGCAGCAAGCAGGTTAGCTGGCATTCGGATCTTGATTTCTAGCCATGTAGTTAATTAGCGAAAACACTGTTATTCCACAGCTAGCTGGCCACACAACATATCCTGGTCAAATGAAACTGTTTCTGCTGCATGACAGGAATCCGTATCTGACCCGCCAGCTTAAAGGCACGGACGTGGGCGGGGTTAACATTGGCAGGTAGTTTTCAAGATATGGAAGATAGCGGCCATTGCAGTAGAGTAATCTGGGGGCAATTATAACAGGGGTCAATTGCAACACAATTTTTTGTCAATTGCCCCCAACCCTGAACACATGAATCTAGCTAGCTTGCTGGATAGAATCTCAGCTCGAGCTTGTTTCAGATTGGTGCAATTTTATGGCGTTGCAATTGCCCCCTGTTACAATTGCCCCCACAATACTCTATGGTAGGTGTGGTGGCATTGCAGTATGGTAAGTGTGGTGGCATTGCAGTATGGAAGACAGTGGGCGTTGCAGTATGGTAGGTGTGGTGACATTGCAGTATGGTAAGTGTGGTGGCATTGCAGTATGGAAGATAGTGAGCGTTGCAGTATGGTAGGTGTGGTGACATTGCAGTATGGTAAGTGTGGTGGCATTGCAGTATGGAAGACAGTGGGCGTTGCAGTATGGTAGGTGTGGTGACATTGCAGTATGGTAAGTGTGGTGGCATTGCAGTATGGAAGACAGTGGGCGTTGCAGTATGGTAGGTGTGGTGACATTGCAGTATGGTAAGTGTGGTGGCATTGCAGTATGGAAGATAGTGGGCGTTGCAGTATGGTAGGTGTGGTGGCATTGCAGTATGGTAAGTGTGGTGGCATTGCAGTATGGAAGATAGTGGGAGTTGCAGTATGGTAGGTGTGGTGACATTGCAGTATGGTAAGTGTGGTGGCATTGCAGTATGGAAGACAGTGGGCGTTGCAGTATGGTAGGTGTGTTCATCTCATTCCTGGAGGGCCGGTGTATATGCTGACTTTCCTTGCCACCCATTTCCCCAGCTCAATTAGCTAATTAACCTCATAAACCAACCACAAATTAATTACTATTTAACCATGAATTAGACCCCAGCAAAAATAATCTCATTTAGAGCCACAAGATCTCTCTCCTCTGACTGACCTTGACAAGCTAATCAAGACATTTTACAACAATGTTGCGAATTGAATTATTGGGATAATTAAATAATTAAGAGTAGAAGTTCCAGAAACACACGACCCTCCCGCCCTGCCCCAGGAGTATTATGGTAACACCGGGGGGGGGGGGGGGGGGGGGGGGGGGGGGTACAAGCCTCTGGAGGCAGTGTTATGATCTGGGGTTTCTTCAATTGGTCAGGTCTAGGCTCAGCAACGTTATGCAGCAATAAAATGAAGTCAGCTGAGTACCTGAATGTACTAAATGACACTGTTATCCCATCAATGCGCATATTCCAGGACGGCAATGCCAAGATTCATCGGGCTGAAATTGTGAAAGAGTGGTTCAGGGAGCATGAGGAATCAATTTCACAGATGAATTGGCCACCAGAGTCCTGACCTTAACCCCATTTGAAAGTCTTTGGGATGTGCTGGAGAAGACTTTACGGAGTGGTTCGACTCTCCCGTCGTCAATACAAGATCTCGACCAAAAATGTATGCAACTCTGAATGGAAATAAATGTTGTGACAGTGCATAAGGTTGTCGAAACAATGCCATGACGAATGTGCGCCGTAATCAAAGCTAAAGGCGGTCCAACAAAATATTAGAGTGTGCGACTTTTTTTTTGGCCAGGCAGTGTAGTTGGTGGGTTGACCAAAGGCAGTGTCTTTTTTAGGCCCAAACTCACTCAAGTTCACTCACTGGAGTCGTGATTCCCAAAACGAGTGGCGTTCTTTCCTGCCTGTGTGATGTCACAGGGACTGATCCACCTTAAAGGGGACATGAACCAGTCGGTAAAGTGGGTCTGCTGTGGGTCTGCTTCGTTAGCTTTTTACCTTAAATGAGATATGGGGGTGCGTTCTCAAATCGACCCGTATTTGCTGAAAAAAGAAGTTGAAGTTTGCCATTTCTCCACTAGGGCGCAGCCATCTTGGACCAACTGCGGTCGTGACGTCACTAGGGTTGGTTCGTTTCAGCTGCTCAATGTATTCCTATGGGAAAATAGCTGCCTTTCAGTGAGCTCAACGATGTATTGTGAGGAAAAAATAAAACAAAAAACGCACGGATGGTCCTTCTGTATTGCACCCGAGATGCTCAAATGAGTATTACCGAACAAAACTTAATTTAAAACTTAATTTTCACGAACTGCTTCCGACCATACTAGGCTGTAGGCTACAGCCTCTGGCAAGCTAGCAAGTGTGCCGCTGCCTTGCCTTGATAAACGGGAGCTAAAGTCGATAAAGTAATGTTAACGTTAGTGTCTAGCTAATATTGCCTATAGAAAACAAGCGTTAACTTGTGATGCTAGGTCACGGTAGGTATATATTTGCGGGCTGTTAACTTACCGTAATAGGCTACATTATATCAAAGCAAGGCAGTAGCCAGGTCGCCAGAGGCTGTAGCCTACAGCATGGTCAGAAGCAGTTTGTGAAAATTAAGTTTGAAATTAAGTTTTGTTCGGTAATACTCATTTGAGCATCAAATTTGAGCAATACAGAAGGACCATCCCAGCGTTTTTTTGTTTTATTTTTTCCTCATCATACATCGTTGAGCTCATTGAAAGGCAGCTATTTTCCCATAGGAATACATTGAGCAGCAGTGACTAACCAACCTAGTGGCGTCACGACCGCAGTTGGTCCAAGATGGGGAGCTGGTACTTGGGGAGAAACGGCAAACTTCAACTTCTTTTTCCAGAAAATACGGGTTGATTTCAGATTTGAACGCACCCCCGTATCTCAGTTAATGTAAAAAGCTAATGACCCAGACCCACTTTATGAGTGCTTCATGTCCCCCGGTAGAATCAGCAGCCGGTTCAGACCCACAAAACCATGATGAAGTGAGTTACCTGTGTAGCCACCTGCTTTAAAACCTTAGTAACCAGCCAAGCCCTGGGGCTCTTCAAGGGCAAGAGTGACTATCATGGCCTTACATGAACCAAAGCTCATTTGAAAGTGGACGTTCAATTTGTCGCTCACGTTGAGTTTCCTTTCGTTTCCAAGTGAATTACCTTGTTTTTGTTTATGAATGTCAATGCATTGTGACAAGGTTCTGTGCAATGCCCTTTAAATGCATTTGGGCAGTTCGCTCGACATACACAGTATAGGAATATGGAGCTGGTGTAGAATTCTTGAGTTCCTGAGTGACAGAAAAAATAGGAGAATACCAAGATACAGAACACTAAAAGAAAACTTGATTTCGATTTAGGTAAAATATAGTTGTTTTTTTTAATTTAATTTTTAAAAAAAGTTAATTTTTCCCTCTAAAATAATTAATTAGTAATGTTTTTTATGTGGTCACAAGACCACACAGAAACAATTCTGCATTAAATTAAATGTAATAGTGTCAATATAAGGCCAATAGGGGACCACGTGCACTCTATAGATGTTAAAGTTAAAGGAAAAGGTACTCAATCAGAGTTGATTCCAGCGCTTTAAAACAAACGGGTGGTGATTCAGAACCCACGGTGCGTTTTACGCTTAATCAAAGTCAGCAGTGTTGCTATGGCGGCATGGGGGGGTTCTCTTAGAGACAGCCGGTCCCACAGGGGGGGTATTACAGGAGTAGGGGTCAGAGCCTTGGAGCGCAGGCAATCCCAAACCCCGCTGTCTCATTACAGGTAATGAACGAGCAGAGCTCTGAGGTGCAGGTGTACTGTACAGTATCTCCAGGTGATGATGCCGCAGGTGAAGGCTATCGCACATGCTGTGGGTCACAAAATATTACACTTCAATACACCAGGGGGTCTGCCGGGCCGGGCTTAGTGAGCTGCAGGGGTCTGCCAGCCCGGGGCTTAGTGAGCTGCAGGGTCTGCTGCTTTTTCGTAATGGCTCAGCATGTAATTTATCGATCTGAACAGCTGATTACACAGTTTAAAACTCCCCTCACCTGCTCTCTGGGGTCTGATTTGGCTGTTGGATTTAAACCAGCAACCCCTGCAGCTCTGTGGCAGTGTGGCTTTGCCATTTTTTTGACACCAGATTGGGGTTTTGAGGAACAGGAAATGGTGTGTCCCGTCTCGGTCGTGTTGAGGAACAGGAAATGGTGTCCCGTCTCGGTCGTGTTGAGGAACAGGAAATGGTGTCCCGTCTCGGTCGTGTTGAGGAACAGGAAATGGTGTCCCGTCTCGGTCGTGCTGAGGAACAGGAAATGGTGTCCCGTCTCGGGTCGTGTTGAGGAACAGGAAATGGTGTCCCGTCTCGGTCGTGTTGAGGAACAGGAAATGGTGTCCCGTCTCGGTCGTGTTGAGGAACAGGAAATGGTGTCCCGTCTCGGTCGTGTTGAGGAACAGGAAATGGTGTCCCGTCTCGGTCATGTTGAGGAACAGGAAATGGTGTCCGTCTCGGTCGTGTCTCAAAGCGCCCTTTTTAAATCCCTGCCTTAAAGGACCCTGAAATATGGGCACATTCTAGAATGCGTGACCGTTCATTACCAACCGGTATCTTTTTAGTCCTTTTGATTTTATATTTACTTAGACTGAGGTTAATCTTTATGCAGATGTTTTTTTTGTTTGTTTTTTTTTTTATTGCCAAGATAAAATTAAATTATAAAAACATATGGTTATGCAATTCATGAAGTTATGAACTTCATTTACAGTATACAGTGTGCCGTGAAAGGCTATAATTAATACATGATCCAACATATTATTATTTTTGACTCATATGTATTGTTTTGGACTATTTTGGATTATATTTGTACACCTGTCTCCTCCTACAGTTTCATACTACATATACAGTACACATCACATATCAAAATATTCAGCTTTTTGTGCTTTAAGTTGCTATGACTTTTGGTACTGATACTACTTATACTTTGTAAGATATTTTGGTTTGTTGGGGAAAAAAAATCCCCAAACATACATACGGTGCTGTAGATTTGTTTATTTGATTTTTAAATATTATTAATGCAGCACATATTATATATGTATAACTTCCTCTATTTCTTTCTTTCTTTCTTTTCACACACACACCTGTTTAATGATCATATGTGTATTCTTATTATACGAATCAACCTTTTTGTAAATATATGTTTCACTAGCCAACTAAACAGGTTCTCAAAGTGGTGTGTGCAGTGATTAAGGGTTCTGATTATATCCTCCATGTAGAGAAAATTGCATTCTGGGG
Source organism: Synaphobranchus kaupii (assembly GCA_029718625.1). Taxonomy (NCBI): domain Eukaryota; kingdom Metazoa; phylum Chordata; class Actinopteri; order Anguilliformes; family Synaphobranchidae; genus Synaphobranchus; species Synaphobranchus kaupii. The sequence goes on along the minus strand of CM056390.1, from coordinate 3,737,726 downwards.
TTTTGTGCCAAATTCAAAGCATTCAATAAGGCACTTGAATGTTGTTATTAAATGTGAAGATAGTATATCATATAAGTGTATATATATATATATATATATATATATATATATATATATATATATATATATATATATATATACAGCAATACTATGAATGTTGCTGGTTACATCTAGATTTGCACATTTATTCTTTTGGAATTAAGTCTTGGGAAGAGTTGGGAAGTTTTTTAATTTGTTGGAAGGATGGAAATTAAACTGTTATATGGAGTTTTCTAGGGTTGAAAAGAAGCTGAATTACTGAAGTGTTATAAAAGCCCAGAGTACTGATGCAGATGTAGTGAATTGTGGAAACAATATGTGAACGTAACCTTTATACTGTGGCCTGTCTCTGATCAATGAGGACATGTTTACTGTGGACATCCTGCCTGCTACACAAACCCATAATGAGTAAACATGGCGTAAAATCTATACCCTTCCATATTAATACAAATGTTCTGCGCTCCAAAATATGCCTATAATACACTTTAGCAATAATTATTTTTACAATTATAATACATTTATAATAAAGTATTAACATAAAAGGAAATGTGGAGGAGGTCTTTAGTTGAGCAAAATAAGAGACTCAGAAAGAAAGAGAAACAGAGAGAGAGAGAGAGAGAGAGAGAGAGAGAGAGAGAGAGAGAGGAGAGGGAGAGAGGGAGAGAGGGAGAGAGAGAGAGAGAGAGAGAGAGAGAGAGAGAGAGAGAGAGAGAGGAGAGAGAGAGAGAGAGAGAGAGAGAGAGAATAAATAAATTTATCAAAACAAGGGCCAGACGTTCACACACACTTCAGCCAGGTATTGCCCGGTGGGAATAGTTAGAGCTCGTCAGACATTGTCATTGTCATTTTCAAAAGTATGCAGCAAGGTTATTCTTTTATTTTTATTTTTTTTAAAGGACACAGTCAGGAATCATTGCATCATGCATTTAGAAAAATCATAAAAAAATAAGTTACATTTTTCTTTTAAAACATAATTTATTTACCACTTCATATGCACAGAAACATAATCTGGGGCTGGCACAAATTTTCTATTTTCATGATATTTATTTCTCATTCTAATATGTTGGCTTGGAGGTTCATTCCAACCAATGATACCCAGCTTCTGAGCAAAAAATATCTTTTGAATAAGAAATCAATATGATGTAATCATGTTCAATGATGGTGGTTCAATGATGCAACTCTAAGCTCGCAGCTGTGCAAGTTCTGATCAATCTGGCAACCAGGCATGTGCAGCTTGGGGGGGCTCCAGGTGCCTGTTGCTCTTGTCACCCGATGCAATTTGATTTAAAAAATTTATATTTGTATTATTGTTGCGATCATTCATTTAAGTTTGTTCATTTTTGTAAAATAACTGTTTTTTCCAGGTTGCTACACCCTTTTCCTCACTTCAAAAAGGTCTGCAAGGCCTTACTGGCGACTTCATTCCATCAATGGCTGTTTGTCCTTCTAGTGACTGGAGAATGAGGTGTTGAAACCGGAGCTATGATTGGCTGTCAATCACTGACTGGGCATTAACCCATGAAAAGGCTTTGCTCTTGACAACAAAAACACGCCGATTGGTTCAAATCATTGAGTTGCTGGCAACATGGCGGCTCCATTAATTTCTGATTTTGATTACCACATTATACCATCACTGCATCCCACAAGCTCTTTTTAATACACTGCCCCATAGTGGTGGGACCACCGACCTACATAATTATCCACTCATCAAAACCAGTCATCTCACTGGGGCCCATACATTTGCACATTAGTATGATACGTGTGTGTTACTTATGCTTGTTAGCCGTGATTGTTGTTTCTAAGTAATTATTGATTTAGCTTTCTGCATTATGCTCTGTAACACACATTAGGTTATTGGGTGAGCTGCACCAAGCATATTGCTGTTCTTGTGTTTCCAATGATATTTATTTTAGATATCCTGGATTAAACTGTCTCCTTAATAATGATGCTCATCATCATCATCATCATCATCATCATCATCATCATCATCACAATAAGAAGAAATAGGCTAATGTTACAGTTTGAATGTTAGCAGAAACATGAACTTGTGAGGGGATCTATTATAGCATTCAGGTACAGTAACAGCAGTCGTATAGCTACAGCATATGAATCACACAGGTTGCCTGACCATCGAGGCCTAAGCACACATAGACTACAGAATCTATCTATCTGCCTTAGAGTACACAGACATTAAGGGACAACTTTAATATATTTTCTATTCTTCTCAAAGTCATATTTCCCAGATTATCCCACGCGGGTGCCTTTTCATAAATGTGATTTAGTGGCAAGAAAGAAAAGAAGAAAAAAAAAACACACGCGCAAAAAATGAAAGAGGTAAAATCACAACACATACAAATTGCCCTTTGCTGGGTCTAAAATTGGTTTCGATTAAGGCTCGAGATTTCCAATATGAGTGCTTTAGTACTTTCCATATAGCGGCCTGTGACTCAATGTGCTATAGCAGGTCATTGTCCCTCTCTCACAACGATTATGGTGAAGAAACAGCAGTAAAATGCAATTAAATCTTGAAGATTTTCCGTTTGATGTAAATTACAGCGTTCACTGCTCTCCGGTCAGGCGAATGTTCTTTCTTCTCCTCTCCAAGTAGGGAAAGCAAGGAGCACGCATGAGATTTCTCTCATCAAAATCTACTGGCTCACATTGACTTCCATTCAACTGCAGAGACAGCGAAAAATGGCTGTACTACCGATCTTTAACATCATTAGCCCCAGAACATTTTCCCTTTCACAGTAGCCTACAATTTGACGGTTTCAAAATGGCGGCAATTCTGTGCATGGCAAGTCAAGTGAAGCTTCCTCAAAAGTGACAAACCTTTCAGCATCACTCAAATGTCAACACTGGTCAGGTAAAGCCATCTGTCAACATCTCATTTTAACCCCTTTAGTTGTGTTTACTTACAGTATTAGCACCTGGGAAACTGTCAGCCTGGGTTACATATACCCAGGACATTATCTGGATGTTAAAGCAATACAGAAATAAAATTTATGCAACAAAAAAAAACTCAATATATAGTATATTATCTTTGTCTGAATTCCAAACAGTATATAAACAATACACTGTATATGGTTGCCATTCACCTCTGCTAGATCACATTTAACAATGGAAGTGTCATTCTTTTTTTTTTTGTGATAAAGATGTGATTCATAGAGATGCACTATAATGAAGGCACTGGGTCATAAATCGTGTTTATCTGTGGAAAAAATAAAATGAAACAAGGTTTCCTGCAGTAGATTATTCATATGTATTGTTTTGAACTGACATTCTCATATCTTATTACATTCAAAGAAATCATTTAAGTAAAAGGACATATAGCAAATACCGATGATAAACCGCAGATAGAACCATGAAACAAAAAAAACATAGTTATGCTGGTTTAGTCACTCTTTATGAAATACATCTGTGTATACAAGTGTCAGTCCTCTTTTATTTAAAGTTTAAAACGGGTCAGTTTGACACAAACCGAACAGAAGGGTTAAATCAGCCAGGTGGCACTTTTGTATTTCATACTTTGTCCCTAATGCCTGTTAGATGGATCTGTCCCTCAGAATCATCAATCGTACTTGTCAATGGGAAGACATGTCTGCATGAGGAAACTTGGTTCGTTAAAATATATTTTAATTAAAATCAATTTCTAGATAATTGTTGTTCAGATAATTGTTGTTCACAAGATAATAGTTTGGCTCGCAAAAATTTATTTTATATTTTTAAAGTGTGAAGTGTGTCGTTTTTTTCTTTTTTGTAGCTGAGTGACCCGCCTGCTATTAGTGATTCAGAATGCAAAGTCTGTCATTTTAGAAGAAGCCACTTCTTCAATTTTGACATTTACACTTCATAATGTGTACCTGCAACCATTTAATCCAACAATATGCTTTGATAAACCTTTAAAGAGAGGTTTGCATGAAAAAATAAATGCAATATTGAGGGGAAAAGAGATTAAATCAAAAACATTTTCATAGAATGGCAACTATGTTAAAGAAGCTATGTCGGAAAAAAAAACTGCAGGGCCATTTTGGGTTTCAGATAGTCCCCAGTACAGTTAAACTAAACACTGGTCTACGGCTGTGTGAATATTGCCAATAGTCAGCATAAACACATGTGTTATGCCTGCATGAATATTGCCTGCACAGCATAAACACTGTGCTATGCATGTGTAAATATTGCCAACAAAGTTAGCATAAACACTGTGCTATGCCTGGCATGAATATTACCTCCACAGTTAGCATAAACACTGCTATGCATGTGTAAATACTGCCTACACAGCACATGCTAAAGGTCTTAGTAAATCAGGCCCTTATAATTTTGTGAAGAACTTTGTTTGGGAAGAAAAAAACTGACAATTGCTTTTAATTGTTAGTCAAAGGTTAAAGAAATGTTGGTTGATTACCAGCCTATAATTGTATTGCATACCTGAGCTTTTTAATAATGTCAAGCTCATCAAGCTAATAGCGGACCTAATCTTGTATTTTCCTGGAATATGAAATTAATCTCTGAAACAATGGGGGTGCTCCACGTATCATAGAAACCAGCAGTCATTCAAAGAAAAAAAATAAACCCACATGCTATTAAGAAATAAACAAAAGTAAATTGAAGGTATTAAGTGAAGCAGAAGAAGAACAGAAACATTGGGTAAAACGCACAATTATCATAATTATTTAAATTATACAAAGTGTACAAAGTGTCATTTGAAATGTACACAGTATGTCAGGCACACATTTTTTCCATCCTTGGTTTGTGAGTGCAAAAGCCAGTCTGGACATGAGTCAAATGTACTAAGTAAGTACCTTGATATCAAATGTACTGTGCCCGTAGTGCCAATCCATTTTAGAATGTGTCACAAATCCAAGGCGTTTTAAAACACTTACACGGCTCAACGGGATTTGTGATCACTGCCTCCATACTTTAAACCTCATACGTGTCAGACATGACAGAGCGTTTGGAGCAGTTCGTCAAGCGTGTACCGTGCAAATGCACCCCAGCACACACAATAACTCTTTTCAGACAGGCCTTGAAATGACCCGCGTTTGCTCTGTCGTTCGTCAGTTTTCTGTTTCGGCTCACGCCTTGCAAGCTAGCATCCGCCACTGCCCACGACGGCAGCCCTTGGATTTGCCCCATTAACAGACAAATTTTCTCCCCGCTTCATGGAGAATTCTAGAACTATTAAAAAGGGCCCCCTATAAAAACCCAGGGATGGCGGTGGGTAGAGAGTTCTTGGCCTCGTGTGGTATTTCGTCAAAGCATTACCTGTGACGTTCGTCGGCCAGCTTTTGCATAGGCGGTCAGGCAGGTGAAACACTTCCTAACGGTCTGTTTGGCACATAGACTGTTGAATAATACGGACAAAGTGACTGTGAGTGACGTGTAAAGCGTTTTGAAACAGCGGGGATGTGCTGGGATGTAGTAGAAAATATTGGAGCCAGTACGGAGCAGGGGGACCCTTATATGGTCATTGCATCCGGGCCGGGTCTGGTTCATCCACTAAGCACATGAGATACTAGTGACATGCAGTGCTGCAAACTGATTGGTTCTACAAAATGTTAAAGCGGGAAAAATGACACAATAACAACAAATCGGGGTGACATTAGACAAACAAATCATGGGGAGACAGACGAATTTCCGACTACATATTCTAGTGGGAAAAATTTATTTCACTTCATATTTTAATCGCATTTTATACCATAGACTTGCATTGAAAAAGAGGAAATACCTATATTGGAGTGGTGCAAGTGATCAACGTCTCTCAGCCAAACCGGGAAGTGAGCATGAAAAAGGAAGCCCGGTTTTGTCCCCTTGGTTTTGGCAGCGTGCTAAACAAGCGTCACGTCCGTCAGGCTGGATCCTGTTCCACGCTTCCTGTGCTGAGCGACACAAGAAGGCTCTCAAGGAAAAAGTGACGCAATTGAAAGTCGGATGAATTTGAGGGCCCGCGATTCTTGCCTCACAAGATTTGAAAGTTCCCTGCTAACGGCCTCACTTTTGTCAAATCCCTTACTTTGGTGAGCATACTTCTCATTCTACACTCAACCTTCTCGCTCCACATCTTCTTCAACTCTAACGGTAAATATCTCGTTACTGGTGTGCAGCTGCAGCGCCACCTGTTGTTCTGGAGTGAAACGGCATGCAGCGGTCTGGAGAGCATGAACACTCTGACGTTCGTGGGGGGGAGGGGCACCCTTCAGACGTGACCGCAGTCACCTGATCGTTTTCCCCAAGGTGTGACCGCACTCCAGCTCCTGCCAACAAGCCGGCGAGTCTCATGCCAGAAAGTCCATTAGCCTGCTGGTGAGAAGGGGCCAGAGCTGTTAGGCACTTACTTACTTATTTTCCCCTGTGATGACTGCTAGCAGCTAGCTAAGCTCTACTCGATTAGCGCTTACGCTCTCCTTTGTTTCCTCGTCTGTAGCACGTTAGCCTTGAGAGGACAACGTACTCTTTATTTGCTGTAATTAATTCCTCAATAGAGCGGCGCGGGGTCTAAAAATAATCTGGTCTATTTATGAAGCCATTT
>CM056390.1:3721158-3726158 GCA_029718625.1 Synaphobranchus kaupii | reverse complement strand
GGGTGGGGGTGGGGGGGGGGTTGCAGCTGGAGCAGACAGGCTGTGGCCCGAGAAGGAAAGGTCTGTCAGACCGCCGCTGGTTCCACCTGCAATTGTCACTACAGCGGCATCCGCCAACTATTTTGCGGTCATGTATTTATCTCTTTACAGAATGCTCGGCAGACTAACAGCTGTGCCCGGGAGACGTTAGCGGGCCACCATTTTCTGGTGGGGGTGGGGTAACACCCCCCCCCCCTGCTGCCAACTGAATCCATCCCTCCCCAGGTAATACCCCAACCATTTATGGCCAATCAATTGTTGTCTGGTGGGGCTGCTGCCCATTGCCTGTGATTGGACACCAGTCCTGGGTCTGCGTCTGTGTTGGAATTCTGGAACCTACCTATCTTCTACGATGAGCTGCCAAGAGGCCCACAAGTTTCACACAACTTTATAGCACATCAACACCCCCCCCCTCCCCCCCTCCTTTCAACCCCCCCGCTCCTCCAAACTCACTTGTGACAGGTATAAAGTGATGACACACTGATGTAATTATCTTTAACGGGCTCCTGCTCTTTGCGATCGAGTTGTCCTTGTCTGTTTTGCCAGCGCACATTTATAATCGTGAAAACGGGACGTTATGACAAGGTTTCCTCTTATCTTGCGGTGTATAGCGATATCGCTAATGTAAACCGTAAATACAGGTTATAATGTGCTTACAGCGCTACGCAAACACTTGCGCGTGAAAAATAATATCTATAACCATACATACTGATAAAGGTCCCGGGCCCCGGAAGCTTTGTTAGTTACCGTTGGATTATAGGGAGTGTGGGATACAGGGGCAGATAAGCAGTTTAGCACAGAAAATTCTGCACTTTATCACTAATTACAAACGCAGGTCAGTCCGAGGCCTTTCTCCTCAATTTTCGCATTAGTTCCGAGCCGCGCACAATGTCCCATTCCGATCAATGTTTCTGCTTGGAAACTAATGACACGGCAGAGCCAAGATGGAAACGGGGGGGAGATAGATAGATAGATAGAGAGCGAGAGAGAGAGAGAGAGAGAGAGAGAGAGAGTGAGTGAGTGAGTGAGTGAGTGAGTGAGTGAGTGAGTGGAGTGAGTGAGTGAGTGAGTGAGTGAGTGAGTGAGAGAGAGAGAGAGAGAGAGAGAGATGGATGGAGAAAGTGAGTGAGAGAGAGAGAGGGAGGGAGAGAGAAAGAGAGAGTGAGAAAGAGAGAGAGGGAGGGAGAGAGAGGGAGAGACTGAGTGTGAGAGAGAGAGAAGTTTAATTTTAATTTTTTTTTTTTATATTTATTATATTGACTTTATTATGTATTATTATGTATTATTATAAAATCACATTTGTTGTTCTCCATCATCATTATTATCATTGCCATTAATTATTATTATTATTATTTTTAATTGTATTTGTTATATCTTTCATTGTTGTTACTTCTAAATTCATAATTTAAGAAGGGTCCTTGTTTTCATGTATGGTTGCTGTTCATTCGTTTCTACTCTTTGCTGTTTTGTATTGTTCAGTGTTAGATAGTATGTGTAGTTAGTATGTCTTGGACTGTTTTGAGCTTTGGCAATACGGATGTGTAATGTCTTGTCATGCCAATAAAGCTAATTGAATTGAATTGAATTGAGAAGGAGAGAGTGAGTGAGAGAGAGGGATATACTGTATATACTGTATAATATCCAGATGTGTTATCATTGTTATTTTGTTTTGTTTCTTTCTTCTGTTGACATGTTCCTTTCTGTCATGAACAAGCTTTGGCAATACAATTGAAAAAATGTTGTCATGCCAATAAAGCATACTGAATTGAATTGAATTGAATTGATGAGGGAGAGAGAGAGAGGGGAGGAGAGAGAGAGAGGGAGAGAGAGAGAGAGAGAGAGAGAGAGAGAGAGAGAGAGAGAGAGAGAGTGAGTGAGACAGCATGGATGGAAAGTACTTGTATTGTTCTAGGAGCTGTTACTCTAATTTTCAAAAGCATAATTTCCCCTGAAATCAATAATAATAAAAAAAGGATGCTAATATGAAAGCAAAGTCCCTCAGCCCGCCTCTGCTCCACACAGACTCCAGAGATTGAGCAGAACTTTAATAAACGAGGCGTCTGGATGCCGTTTGGGAGAGCCGTCCGTTTTAATCTGTGCCCACTCACACGCAATCAGTGGCACTGCAGTGATACCGCTTAACTACGTCTCGTCTTCCAACGCACAGATTACATCTTACACAGTATTTATTTGGTTCGTGTGTACATTTTGTAATTACGTTAATTAATTAGTCATGAATCTGATTAAACCTCTTGAAGCTGTATGCCATTTAATCAATGAGCAGCAATACATATTCTTGCATGGTTTTTAATTGCTATTTTCATTGGATTTGTTCCAAAGTTTATGAGCAATTTTTACTGCAGTGCACAAAAAGCACAATTAGCATGTTGTTATTTTTTATAAATGATCATGTAATAATAATAATAAGAAGAAGATGACAAAGAATAATTACTTTCATTTATTATTATTATTACACACACACACACACACACACACATGCACACACACACAATGCACACACACGCACACACACACGTGCACATGCACACACACACACACACACACACACGCCACACACACACACTCTCACACACACCGCGCACACACACACATGCACACACGCACGCACACACACACACACACACTCTCACATACACGCACACACAGACACACACCACGCACACACAGACACACACACACATACACGCACAAACACGCACAAACACACACGCACACGCACGTTACGCAATCGGGGTCACAGCGGAGACTGGATGGCGAGTGACAGAACAGCATGTGGAGGGGAGATGCAGTGGCAGACCCGTTAGTGTCTGAGCAGTGGTAATGCGGACAGACAGGTCCCTTCCTAAACATGTCCGTGAGCGCCCCAGTCTCTCCACGTTCCCCAGGCCCCATTTTATTCTCCCTACTGCCACAAATTCTGACACGCAACCCCACCGCTGACCCCTCCTGACCTCCCCCCCTCCCCCACCCCCCCCCCCCCCCCCCCACTCTGCCCAACCAACCACATAGCCCCCCCCCCCCAAGGTTTATCCCCTGCAGGCAGGACTGGGCTGTATTTCAGATACATGCACTTGAAAAGTGTATTTGCATTGCATTTGCCATTTGTGAAATGCATATAAAATGCACTCTACTCTCCTTCCCGCCAGCCATGAGATGGACATGACCCCCCCCCAACCCCCCCCCCCCCCGCCTCCACCACCCCCAGCCCCCATGTATTCTGGCGCTAGACGAGAGACAGCAGAAGGAAACGACTCTCCGGAAAAAACAATTGCCGTGCATTCCCGCTCGGCAAGGTCTGACACGGCAGCCGAGGTCAGGCCGCTCGAATAACGGCCCCTTTCAGCATCCGGCCCGGACCACAGAAAGCCTGGCTGCTGTCGTAGAAATGCAACGTCACCCACCTCCCCCCCACCCCCCTTCCCCCACACAGACTCCCATTTCCAGTTTGTGTTTAATTTAGAGCTTCGGTCTTAGTTCGTTTACCACCATATCATAAAACAGTTATAAAGGTTAATGAAAACAGGGTGACTAGACTTACAGCTGGAGATGCGATTTAGCAGATAATGCCAAGGAGTTTTTTTTTCAAAAATGGAGGGCATTGTCCAGCTATGTGGAGAACAATGACTGCAATCTTTCAAATACCTGTCTGTTTGGCGAGAGGACAGCAGAACTGCTGACGAGGAAAAAAGTGGGAATTAATTGCTAGTGAACGTGCACGCTCGAAAAAAAAAAACCCACTCGCTACAAGAGTGTGTTTCTGCCTTTCTCTCTCTCTCTCTCTCTCTCTCACACACACACACACACACACACACACACACACACACACACACACACACACTTTACCCAGGAAGGAAAATCACCAGAGCGACACACGTGCATCACTTTGATTGACAGGTGACTTCATCAGCAAAAACCGAAAATGTATCCAATAATGAATCATTGAAGATTCCATCACACAGTCAAGCCTATAGTGAAGAAAAACAACAAAAAACAACAACAACAACAACACACAAGCCCTCCCAAATCGGCTGTGAGACTCGCTGCCTTCTTCTCTTCCTGGTTCACTTCATCACTTCAGAGAGAATAAGGCACAAGGAAAATCTTTGATTAATTTCACTGCCAAATAAAGCCTAGCACTCTGCCAGCAGTGGAACGTCGTTATGGAATTTGTTTTCACAGAGTGAAAGAACACACAGCATAATGAACCTCTCCACTCTGTTTTACAACTCAAAGCAAAATGGAATATTTAAAAAGCAAGGACGTGCCACTTGTCGGAAAAGTAACTCGCAATTTGAGAAACAAGCATGACAACACACAGGAAATCATTAGATTTCAATTAAAGATTTCAAATGAGATTTTAGTTGGGCAGGAGTGTACCCCTCCAATGCTTGCAAGTGGAAGAATTGTGCAATTAGGATAATGTGAAGAAACTGGGACTGGTTGCTCTTACTACATAAGAACCAACCTAGCAACTCTGGCCAAAATCTGTCCCCACTTCATGACCCCTCCTTCACTCATAATTTCTCATTCATTCATTCATTCATTCATTCATTCAATCATATGTGTGAGTAACATCATTAAGTATCAGGGCCTTCAGATAGGAGTGGGAATAACAGGAGATGGGGCTGCTGTGGGTTCCGAACCAAAACCCCACCTGACCCTATCTGAGCTAAAAACCCAGATTCACAGTCTGGGGACCTCATCGCACTGTTCTCCCGGGGTGGAGTTCCTTCTGTGAAGGTCATTCACACGATCTGTGACATCTCTGACCTCCAGCACTTCAGCTTCAACTGGACATCAAGTGAGAAATAAACAATTCCAATAACTTTGTCCATTTATACATGTCTGTAACACACGAGGCTTTTAACGGTACTTTAAAAGTAAAAGTACAATATAGCAGCAGCAGTGTGTAAAAGTACATGCGGTTCCTGCAGGATTCC
>CM056390.1:3717412-3720658 GCA_029718625.1 Synaphobranchus kaupii | reverse complement strand
AGGTGGCGTACATTGAGGGGGGGGTACTGTAACGTTCCGTTCCCGTCCTGTCCGTTTTCCATGTTTTCCTTGTTTCCTTCCGTGTCATGTTGGATCCCTTGTCCGTGTTTCCCTCCTGGCTGTGGACTGGGCGTCTCCCTCGGGTACTTTTGGTTTCATTTTCCACTTTAGCTTCCGCCTATCACTCGCCCCTCTCGTTACTCACATTCCTCACTGCTGTGCTTCGGCAATCACTTAACATCACACCTGTTTCTCGTTTTCTCCTTCACTTCCTGCACCATTTAAACCCCTGGCTGGCTGCTATTCAGCGCCAGTTCGTTGACTAACCTACCGTGTTTGTTTCGTATCCCGTTTCTGGTCCAGTGTTTGTGAACCTGCTGGTTCATACCTGTTCGCCTGGTTTCCTGACTGGTAGCTATCTCTGCTAATCTTTCGCTGCTGCATGCATTTACCTGTTTCCCTTCAAAACCTCCAGACGCCGCAGTTCCAGTCTTCCCGCAGCTGTGTTTGTCCTCCCCGTGTTACGTACCTCCCGTACTCGTGTTGCAGTACCAGGACCTCTGCATGCCAGCCGGCTTACGCCAGTATTGCCCGAGCTACGCCGCACCTTCCAACTCGGCGGTGCATTCACCAGCTACAGTCCTGTCACAACACCCTGCCTTTAACCTCTGCTTTCTGCCCGGTTACTCAAGCTACCCGGTCCAGTTTCCAGTCCTGTTCCAGCCCAGTTCCGATCCAGTTTCCAGTCCAGCTCCAGTCCAGTTTCCAGTCCAGTTCCGGTGTTTCATACACCTCCGTTCAAGTCCAGTTCCGGCTTGGAACAAGTTCCGTGCCGTTCCCGTTTCCTGAGTGGATCTCCCGGTCCAGTTTCCAGTCCAGCTCCAGTCCAGTTTCCAGTCCAGTTCCGGTGTTTCATACACCTCCGTTCAAGTCCAGTTCCGGCTTGGAACAAGTTCCGTGCCGTTCCCGTTTCCTGAGTGGATCTCCCGGTCCAGTTTCCCGTCCAGTTCCCAGTCCAGTTCCAGTCCAGTTCCGGTGTTTTATACACCTCCGTTCAAGTCCAGTTCCGGCTTGGAACAAGTTCCGTGCCGTTCCCGTTTCCTGAGTGGACCTTCCGGTCCAGTTCCCAGTCCAGTTCCGATCCAGTTTCCAGTCCAGTTCCAGTCCAGTTCCAGTCCAGTTCCGGTGTTTTAGACACCTCCGTTCAAGTCCAGTTCCGGCTTGGAACAGTTCCGTGTTTCCTCAAGTCCAGCTCCGGCTTGGAGCAGTCCTCAGTTGGACGCTATCCTGTGTTAACTAACTAACCTGTTTTGCTCCCGTGTACAGCTTTGGGACCACCCCAACGCTTAATAAAGTTCCACTTTCTGTAATCTGTCTCCTGGTCGTTGCACTTGGGTTCGTCCCGTATCAGGATCGTAACACAGTACTTATAATGGGTATAAAGCACAGTACTTATAATGGGTATAAAGCACAGTACTTATAATTTGTATAAAGCACAGTACTTATAATGGGTATAAAGCACAGTACTTATAATGGGTATAAAGCACAGTACTTATAATGGGTATAAAGCACAGTACTTATAATGGGTATAAAGCACAGTACTTATAATGGGTGCCCACTGAATTCTGATCATTTGATCAGAACCCCACTTTCCCTCCATGTAGTGCTTTACCTGCAATTTTACATCTCAAAACTCACTCTAAATTTTGGGTATGCACCATTTTGTGTTTTTATATAAAGCACACTCACCCCCCCCCCCCCCCACAACACCCCAAACTGGAAACATTTCTCTTCTTCTTTCTAGAAGCTCAACTATTTATATGGAGGTCTTTCCAACTAGTTTGCCGTTTATAAAAGTCCTTGAGACAGCATCAAAGAGGTTTTCTCAACAACAAAAAAAAGATACAAAAATGTTTATATCTTCTTCTTCTTCTCGGTGCTTATCCTCAAAAGCAGTTTGTGTTAATGCACAAGCTCAGATTATGCTTTCATAGGGGCTCCTGCCCACCCGGCCCATGCTGAATTAATTTCCTTCCACGTGGCGACAGGCTCAAAGGCTTTAAATACGGCTCCGTTTGACCCCATCCGGGCCCCGGCGGTACCCATATTTCTGCCTCAGATGGAATCAAAAAGAGGTCCCGTTTGCCACACATCTGAAAGACGCCTTTCATGCCGCACAAGGTGAGATGGAACGGAAACTAGGAGGAGAGAACCTTCCAGAAACTCCTCAGGAATGCTCTTTCCGTCCGTTATTCACTTGAGATTTATTTGAGGAGAGATCGATTCACAAAGGCACAGAAATCATTACGGGAAGCCGGGTTATGGGTCTGCCTGTGTTACATACTGTAATGAACCAGAACCAGAACCAGAACACGTTAAAAAAGACTTGTGTAGGTAATCCTCCAGTATGTATTATGCAGATTTATTTGTTTATTTATTGATTTATTGTTTGATAAAGCTGTGATAAAATATAATAACATAGCACACATGCACTAAAAATGCCTGTGTGCCTTACAGGAAATATGAATGTGGCTTCCTGTGAAGTCTGTCCATAGCAGCTGGTAAAGAGAGGCAACACGGTAGTCTTAATTTTAGGATTTTGTAATTTTTTTTTACTATTCAAATGTTCCTAATAGATTTTTCCCTGTTTAGTGTGCATATGTGATGACACCTTTGTTTTTGTTTTTTTATGAATTTTTTTTGGGTGTTTGTTTCTTAAAAAAAGTCATTTTAAAAGCATGGATTTCAGAGTGGTGGGGGGGGGGGGGGGGGGGTTGTGGCTCCTGCACGGTTGCCCTCGGAGACACTTCCTTTTCTGGGCGTAGCCAGAGCAAAGCGACAAAGGCACATCCATCAGAGGTCACTTTATTAATTATTGATTCTGCAAAGTCCCTGGTCTTTAAAATACACACTCCATTAAAAAATATTTTTAAAAAACTTTCGTCTCCATTGTGAAAACCAGCCGGGTCCCAAAAGTCCACAGACCAATTAGGGTTAACCTCAGAACCCGCAGGCCAATTAGGGTTAACCTCAGAACCTGCAGGCCAATTAGAAGCTGGCAGAAGACCTTGTACCCCACATTACCTATGATCCTTTCACACACTTCTCTGCTGCAGATGTATTGTGTCAAAAAGAGGTGCCAGTTCCCCAAAGCAGAACCCATTAGCTGCTCCAGAAAGAAGCTAAATGTTATCGGCCTTGGAAGTGGCCGGGCGAATCGACTATCTCTCAAACCCCCCTCCCCTT
>CM056390.1:3689912-3712412 GCA_029718625.1 Synaphobranchus kaupii | reverse complement strand
ATTTCAGGTCATAATGTTGTGGAGTGTTAAGGAAAATTATCATCACGTTTGTTAATATTTTGCTAATTATTAGCGCAGGGGGTCTGTGCTCAACCAACTAAATGAACCGGAATTAATTTGTGATGATAACATATATTTATCTGTAATCAGCCTTCATTAACGCAACTAACTTGACAACCGTAATTAATTTGTGATCTCACACTCCATTGGAGGAAAGTTTCCCGCCTTCCTGTGGGATTGCATCATCTTCTTCCATCTTGCAAAGACAGTATTCCTTTCTTGCAAAATGGCTGACAATTGTTGTTGTTTGTTTGTTTTTTCTTGAGTAAGGCCATTTTGTAAAAAGACTCTTTGGAAGCACAGCGTTGTACTGTAGGTTTCCCCTGACATGAGACTAATGTCTCTCAACTAGTCTTCTGTTCATCTGAAGGAGGTCTGTCACTTTCAAACCGTTCCCAGCAAATGGAAAAGGGGGCGATCCCAGAATCCTTTGCGGCCCGATGGCTCGAACCCTCTGGAACTTCACACGGGCTCCTTGAAGCCGCAACATCAACCGCGAGTCTGAAGATCTTTTCTTCTGAAGAAGGACTGAGTCGTCCTGGGAATTTGTTCAGTTCTGGGTATAATAAAGGCGGCGGTAACTGCGGTAACGGCGGGCTGCTTTTCTGCTGCTTAGTTTAAAAAACATCAGTGCTCCCCTCTCGCGATTCTCCTCACAGGACCCACTGCCAATCTGAAAAAAAATTCTGTTAAAAAACATTTTTTTAATCCATTTGGGAAATCAGATGAGGCGATCCCCACCTGGACTATAAAATATTCAGCGAGGTCTTCTGATGGCCTGCTCTCTCTCGCCAGCTTGCCCCTGAGTCACTCCAGCTGGGGGACGGAACATGGAGAAGATTGGGCGTATATAGGGAGGCCTCCACATTTGTAAGGAGGGGGCACAGAGGAGAACATTCACTGGAGGGTTGAGTTAAGGTTGGAAGGACCCACGCCAGGCTGAAGCTAAATAAATACACAGAAACCCTGCGGTTAGCTTTCCGCTTTCCTTGCATATGCCTGAACAAAAAACAAAAACAGTCCGTACTCACTTTCCCATCAGCCACTGCTTTCAGATTGAGTCTCCCAGGTCCTCAAACGGTCAGCCAATCATTAATAACAGTCCAGGCCAGACCAAGCCCTCATTGGCCTCATTAGAATAATTCATTACTGAGCTGCATGTATTAAATAATGCCATCAGTGTATTATTTTTTTATTAAACTTTTAAATTGCTGTCCATATAATCCTGTGGTGTTGTTGTTGTTAACATGTCTCTGATATCACTTTTCGGCAGATGATGAGATTAATTTGGCGTTGGAGGACTGATCGCTGGGCAGTAATCTAGCTGCAGTGTGAAAGCTGACCGGGGCTACAGGAAGCTCATCTCATCAGTATCTCTCACAGTTATTGTGAGTTGCTCGGAAACCGTTTGGGAGATTCTATACTTCATACCTGTACGTTTCCCAAGGCTTTCCTGGCATACCGCTCACCGGATCAATATCACGGAGCCTGTGATTAGGTGCTCTGGTGATTTATTTTTTATTTATTATTATATACTGCTATTCCGAGACCTTTGTTCACGTATCTTTTTTTAACCAAGTGCATTGAAGCTGTATATAGTTATATGCATCATTTTTATAGTATCTTGCAGTAAATATTATAATAATGTGATGATTTCCATTTGATCATTTGGCAGATACACTATTCAAGAGCAAACATACAGTAAGTGTTTTCATGGAATGTCAGAAGTATGCACTTTTTCTCATACAACCGACATTATAAAGCTGTTAAGGTGAGAATTGTAAACCTCTGTACCGATAATACCATTCCGTTCACTGTCATTCAGCAGTATAGAGACCAAGGTCAGTAAAAATGTCTCAAACAGGGCTGTAGACATTTGTATACTTAATACCTTTCAGTGGGAGTAAGATTTGAATGCTTATCCTTCTGAGACCTGGCAGAGAAAAAGTTCAAGTATATGAATTAATACAAGTGTCTTGGATGACAAACATTTTGCAGTGAAAATAATTTCAAAAATATTATTTATTTTATTTTTATTGAATGTCCCTTGTAGTGCATGTTTCAGCATAGTAGAATATATGGCTCTAAGACCAGAGACTCACTTCCTCTTTAGGGGACAAAAATGAATTGCCGGGTCTTCAGAGGCCTCTGCAGATTCCTGTTTTAGAGAAAAGACAGCTGCTTACTGCTGTCCGGCACGACGGCACGAGGACATAGAGCCGCAGGAGCACAGGGATTGTGATAAAAATCAAATAGCCTGGCCTACATGCAGAAACATAATGTCTGCAATCTGAGATCAGTCTGGCTCTGACTCACATGTGCCTCTGGGCCATTTATCTGAACACCTGCAGTACTGGTACCCAAACAATACTTTTTTTTTTGTTTTCTTAAAGAGACAAATCCCTCACAAAAGAGACATTCTGTGATCTTAAAGAGACAAATCCCTCACAAAAGAGACATTCTGTGATCCTAAAGAGACAAATCCCTCACAAAAGAGACATTCTGTGATCTTAAAGAGACAAATCCCACACAAAAGAGACATTCTGTGATCTTAAAGAGACAAATCCCTCACAAAAGAGACATTCTCTCACCTTAAAGACAGGGGCGTGGCCAAAGGTGTGGCACCGGAGCCACCTGGGAAATGATTGACAGTTGCCACTCCTTAAAATTTTGTGAGTAGGCTACCATTGGTTTGCCAGACCTATTTTAAGGGGCTTTGGCCCCCCCTAACATTTACTGTACCCGCCTAAAATAATGTTTAAGCCACTAGTTTTATTCAATCTGGGCCCCCCCATATGTGTTCCTGGACACCCCTTGGCCACCCCATTCTAAAAATCCTGCACACGACCTTGCTTAAAGAGACTAATCTCTCACCTGAAAGAGACATTCTCTCACCTGAAAGAGACATTCTCTCATCCTAAAGAGACATTCTCTCACCTGAAAGAGACATTCTCTCATCCTAAAGAGACATTCTCTCACCTGAAAGAGACAGATCTCTCATCTTAAAGAGACAGTCTCTGACCTTAATGAAACACATCGCTCAAAAAAGAGACATTCTCTGATCTTAAAGAGACAAGCCCCTCACAAAAGAAACATTCTGTAATCTTAAAGAGACAAATCCCACATAAAAGAGACATTCTCTCACATTAAAGAGACAAATCCCTCACATAAGTGACATTCTCTGATCTTAAAGAGACAAATCCCTCACCTGAAAGAGAGAGATCTCATTCTCAGATCTTAAAGCGGGGGTCCTCACTCTCATCCATAAAGGTCTGATGTGGGTTCAGACCTTTGTTCCAACCAAGCATTGACACACATTATTCCACTAATCTTTGCTAAGGACCTTGATGAGTAGAATCAGGTGTGTAACTGCTTGGTTGGAACAAAAGCCTGCACCCACATCAGGCCTTTCCAGATTGAGGAACTATGTCTTAAAGAGACAAACCCATCACCCAAAAGACATTTTGTCCTAATGACACTACTTCCCGTTTTGTCTGTCAGGGACAAGCATTGACTTTTATTTTTAAATGTTTGTCAAGGGAGAGATCTTTGCATGATCACGCCCCAAATCACATTGCTTGCTTTCTCTGATTGCTGAATGATAGAGTTTTCCTTACTTCTTGCACCGGCTCAATACACATTACACACACACACACACACACACACACACACACATACACACATACACAAAGATATGCACATGCACTCACACACAAACGCATATAGATATGCACATGCACACGCACACACACACCCGCACACAAAGACGTGCACATGGACTCACACACACATATACACATGCACACACATACAGGACCATGCACTCACACATAAACACACACACACACAACCTTGATATTATGATCACTTGTCAAGAAGGAATTAGAAAGGAAGAGAGGAATTTAATCAGCCTAATTAACCGCCATTAGACACTACTCAGAGACCAAAACACAATTAACCCCCATTAGACACTCACCTACTCAGAGACCAAAACACAATTAACCCCCATTAGACACTCACCTACTCAGAGACCAAAACACAATTATCCCCCATTAGACACTCGCCTACTCAGAGACCAAAACACAATTAACCCCCATTAGACACTCACCTACTCAGAGACCAAAACACAATTAACCCCCATTAGACACTCACCTACTCAGAGACCAAAACACAATTATCCCCCATTAGACACTCACCTACTCAGAGACCAAAACACAATTAACCCCCATTAGACACTCGCCTACTCAGAGACCAAAACACAATTAACCCCCATTAGACACTCACCTACTCAGAGACCAAAACACAATTATCCCCCATTAGACACTCGCCTACTCAGAGACCAAAACACAATCAACCCCCATTAGACACTCACCTACTCAGAGACCAAAACACAATTAACCCCCATTAGACACTCACCTACTCAGAGACCAAAACACAATTAACCCCCATTAGACACTCACCTACTCAGAGACCAAAACACAATTAACCCCCATTAGACACTCACCTACTCAGAGACCAAAACACAATTAACCCCCATTAGACACTCACCTACTCAGAGACCAAAACACAATTATCCCCCATTAGACACTCACCTACTCAGAGACCAAAACACAATTAACCCCCATTAGACACTCACCTACTCAGAGACCAAAACACAATTAACCCCCATTAGACACTCGCCTACTCAGAGACCAAAACACAATTAACCCCCATTAGACACTCACCTACTCAGAGACCAAAACACAATTAACCCCCATTAGACACTCACCTACTCAGAGACCAAAACACAATCAACCCCCATTAGACACTCACCTACTCAGAGACCAAAACACAATTAACCCCCATTAGACACTCACCTACTCAGAGACCAAAACACAATTATCCTCCATTAGAGACTCACCTACTCAGAGACCAAAACACAATTAACCCCCATTAGACACTCACCTACTCAGAGACCAAAACACAATTAACCCCCATTAGAGACTCACCTACTCAGAGACCAAAACACAATTAACCCCCATTAGACACTCACCTACTCAGAGACCAAAACACAATCAACCCCCATTAGACACTCACCTACTCAGAGACCAAAACACAATTAACCCCCATTAGACACTCACCTACTCAGAGACCAAAACACAATTAACCCCCATTAGAGACTCACCTACTCAGAGACCAAAACACAATCAACCCCCATTAGACACTCACCTACTCAGAGACCAAAACACAATTAACCCCCATTAGACACTCACCTACTCAGAGACCAAAACACAATTAACCCCCATTAGACACTCGCCTACTCAGAGACCAAAACACAATCAACCCCC
Organism: Synaphobranchus kaupii; assembly: GCA_029718625.1. NCBI lineage: Eukaryota > Metazoa > Chordata > Actinopteri > Anguilliformes > Synaphobranchidae > Synaphobranchus > Synaphobranchus kaupii. Next base: position 3,707,025 of record CM056390.1, on the reverse strand, counting down.
ATTAGAGACTCACCTACTCAGAGACCAAAACACAATCAACCCCCATTAGAGACTCACCTACTCAGAGACCAAAACACAATTAACCCCCATTAGATACTCGCCTACTCAGAGACCAAAACACAATTAACCCCCATTAGACACTCACCTACTCAGAGACCAAAACACAATTAACCCCCATTAGACACTCACCTACTCAGAGACCAAAACACAATTAACCCCCATTAGACACTCACCTACTCAGAGACCAAAACACAATTAACCCCCATTAGATACTCACCTACTCAGAGACCAAAACACAATTATCCCCCATTAGACACTCACCTACTCAGAGACCAAAACACAATTAACCCCCATTAGATACTCGCCTACTCAGAGACCAAAACAGAGAGAGAAAAGAGAACGAGAGAGAAGGAGAGCGAGGGGAGGTAAAACAAAAACCAGGAGCTAAGAGCCCAGGCTGCACATTTCCTAAATGTCACATCAGAAGAAAACTACACGCCCCCCATCCCCCCACACAGACACACACACTGATCACCCTCCCACCCCCCCCAGCCCCCGCTGGTACCAGCTGCTCTCAGAGAACTCCCTGATAATGATAATTAATCTTCCATTCAGTCCTTTCCGTTCCGCCTTTCAGGGAAGAAGACTCCCCCGGTCCTGTGCCCTTTGTGTGAGTGTGTGTTAGCGTAGCGGTGCCTGAGGCCCTCTGCCAGCACAGCCTAGCACAGCCTAGCACAGCTTCGCATAGCCCAACACAGCCTATCATAGCCCAGCACAGCCTATCATAGCCCAGCACAGCCTAGCACAGCTCAGAGTGGCCCGGTGCTGCCTATCGTAGCACAACCTAGCATAGCACAGCCTATCATAGCCCAGCACAGTCTAGCATAGCACAGCCTAGCACAGCTCTGCATAGCCCAGCACAGCCTATCATACCCAGCGCAGTCCTCCTGTGGTTGTTTCATCTCAGCCCACCCATCTAAGCTGTAGCACAGCGCCCCCTGTGGTGAGAACGCTGTCATGCAGCAGCTGAGCATTACCCAGTGGTTGAATACTGCTGCTGTTACTGCTGCTGCTCAGTTAATGTCTCAATATCAGGCTGTTATTTCAGTTGCACATCAGGTGTACATATATATATGATGATTATGATTATGATATTGATAAAGAAGAATAATAAAAATAAAAGTGTTCATGTAATACTTTTCATACACAATGCTCAATGTGCTTATAAATAATAATAATAATAATAATTATTATTATTATTCAAATATAACCAGCAGGGTGAAGGAAGTTGCAGATGTAGGTATTGATGAAAGGGGATCATATGCTGATTTAAGCATGATGTTAGATACAGGAATAAACAGGAAATGAATATGCGTGTAAACACTGGGGTTAATCTCTGGGTGATTTAGTGCAATAGGACCCAGCATGTTTATTCTTCTTTGTGGTGGGGGGCATCCTTTAAAAATAAAAAAATAAAAAGATTTCAACAGGAATTATTTCCGCAATACAGACAGCACTCTTACAGGGATGAATTGTTTTTATTGGCTTTCGACGATCGGAGGTATCCGGTGTGCAGAAAGCAGAAACAACACAAAGCTTTTGTGAGCAAACCATTACAATGACCAATATGGGCAAGGGTCATTCACAGTGCGATAGCACACAGCTCACACCAAGAGCTGCTTCAAGAAAAAGCATTAAGTACAAGATGGAACACAATGTAAAGACCAATGCTGGCAGGCTCTCGTATTGTACACTGATTGATCTGCACACACTGTCTACAGTAAGAGGGGTTCTAAAGCTTGGCCTTGTTTAGAGACTCTATTCAGAACAAAGTTTGAAATTGAAATTGAAAATATGTCCACATTGTCCAGTTCTATATCGACACTACGGAACATTTCCAATGTCATGGTCGATTATATTTACAGTTGAGAGTCTAAAAGCAGAATTACGGTCAGCTCAGTCAGCTCTGGAAATTAACCATGTTAAAAAGTAATGTTAAATCAGAGAATTATTTGTAAAATCCTCATTGAACAACATGGGTACATTTTCTGAACTAACTGAATATAAATGAAATGGACCCCAAGTCTTTCTGCCAATTAGCAGACTCACTTATCCAGAGCAACTTTGCAATTGCAAAACACAAAGATCAGGAATCGACGTGCAGCAATTCCCCGGAGGGAGAAAGTATAGACCCAAGAGAGACAGTAAGTGTAAGAAGGGCAGATTCAATTACCCCATTGAACATTAAACTATGTTATACAAACAAGGACAAAACTCTGAGCCTTTGAGCCGGAAAGAAACCTTATAATGAGATTACAAGTGAACAAGCTTTCGATTGTTTCTGAAACCAAAGCATTCAAAACCTTAAATTCATCAAGAATGTGCAAATGCCTGAGTATAGCGTGAGAGTTATGTACAGCAATCATTTCACTGTTTCATATACTGTATATAAGTAATTTATGAATACACCTGACCATTCCTATACTACTTTGATACACCTGGCCAGTCCTGTCACACCTGACCATTGCTTTACTACTTTAATAAATTACCCAGAGGTCTTGACCAATGGACATTGCCTGAAAGGCAGTGATTGACAGGTGTGTTAAATGGGGTTGTGCAGTGTGACAGCCAGCCAATGGCAGATCGTTATCTTTAATGGTGGGGAGTTGTCATTATCGGCCTGGGCGCCTTCTCGAGTCGGGAAGTAAGGTTTGTAAGAAAATGGTATTATTTCAGTGGACAGGTGGGTGGGTTTATAAGAGGGTCAGGGATAAGAGAGAGAGAGAGAGAGAGAGAGGGAGGGAGGGAGGGAGGGAGGGAGGGAGGGAGGGAGAAAGAGAGAGGTGTGTGTGATGAGAAAATTGGCAAGAGCAAGCTTTGAGAGTTCAAAGGGAGATAAATAACAACAATAAAGACTGAGTGAATATCTGCCACAGTCATGCAGAGAAAGGGGAATAAACAGCATTTTTTTTTAAGAATAAAATAAATAAATAAACATTAAAAAAGCCCAAGTGTGGTGATATTTCACAGTGGGAGAGTGGGGATTGGAGCAAAGCAGGACACGTTACGTGTGATGCAGTGTGATGCAGTATCGTTTCCAGATGCAAGATGGGAAAGGAGGCAGGAAGTGTGACACAAAACAACGCCCTTTCTGAAATACTCACACCCTTTCTGAAATACTCACACCCTTTCTGAAATACTCACACCCTTTCTGAAATGCAGATGACACCACTTTCATTCTGTCATCAAAGTTACTGTCAAAAGGGCTTAGTCCTCCCCACTGGTACATTTTTTTTTTAAAGTTGTTTTATGGCTTCCTGTGATATTTCAAACAGCAAACGTATAAATGCCTCACTTTCGAAAGTTTTATGTACAATGACAGAAATCAAGCACTCACTTAAAGAAATAGAAAATTCTGGCTTTCATTTTAGGGCACTTAAATATAAATGTGTTCCTAGACTGGAAGAGACTGTAAATTATAGCGCAGGGGACTTTTCATAGCATCTCTTTTTGAACTGCAGTGTATAACCGGGTATAAAATTAGAGGTTTTCTCATGTGCAAATATTAAAATGCATGAATGTGTGAAGCTTTATTACCCTAAATGAAGCCTTATTATACATAAGCCTTACAGCACAGGATGGTCTGTCATTGCCCAAAACAGAACATATGTATTTGGGACCATTTTAAGAAAATGAAAATGAATTAGATTAGATTTTTATTTTTATTTTGACTGCCCCATTTATACAATAACGTGGAATAAATTATCAATATGAGAGATGCTCATCCTTGTGCTTTGTTTCATGCTAGATAATTTTTTATCACATACTGATAACTTACTGAATATTTATTATGACTTTTTGATGACCGTGGGCACTGCACACAGCAACATAAGATTACATTGAACTGTAATTAAAGGTTAACGTAGAAATGTATTTATATTATGTGAATAGATCATTTCATTCATTGTCATAAAGCTTCATTGTGTCATAATACTCTAGATCTACTCTACTTTTTCTTTAAATTACATTTTTATTTTTATTTTTTTTTACAATCTGGAGAGTTCCACAATAAGAAAAATTAACCTGCTCAACTGCATTTGTGAAGAAAAGAAAATTGTCCTTTCATTTACTTACTTTTGATTGTGAGTCAAAGTTAAAAGCAACCATTGTTTAAATTCAGACCAGTCTGCATTACTTGTTAACTTTGACTCACAATGAAATTATTTTTTTAATCTTTTTATGTAATCCAGTTCTCTGGCCAGGCTATATGTAAAACCTAAAATGTGGCGAGACTCTATCCCTTATAAACTGGGTGATTTCCAGCATGCTAGGGGGGGGGTTCGGGGGGTGGGCACTGTGACTGAAATCCTATGTCTGGCCCGGCTTACATGCTGGGTAGTTAACTTTGACCCATCAGGGTTTTACTTAACCAAATCAATAACCGCATTAGCATAGCAACTGCAGCCTTTCCTCCATCCGTTCCGATTGGCCGAACGAGGAGGGAAACCATGCGAATCAGAGCGGCCGTTATAATCAGTCACGGGGAACGTAACATTTGCGTAACAGATCCTATATCATATACAGTATGTCAGACTTTACAAGGCAAGGTGATCATTACAGTCAGGTGTGCTCAAGTTCTCTCTCTCTATCTCTCTCTTTATCTATCCCCCTCTCTTTCTCTCTCTCTCTCTTTCTCTCTCTCTTTCTCTTTCTCTATCCCCCTCTCTCTCTCTCTCTATCCCTCTCTCTCTCTCTCTATCTCTCTCTTTCTCTATCCCCCTCTCTTTCGCTCTCTCTCTCTTTCTCTGTCCCCCTCTATCTCTCTCTCTCTCTCTCTCTCTCTATCCCTCTCTCTCTCTCTCTCTCTCTCTATCCCTCTCTCTCTCTCTCTATCCCTCTCTCTCTCTCTCTCGCTCTCCAGTCAGTGTTAATTACCTTGTTCATATCAGTCACAGGCCCAATATTGGACATTAGTCACCAGGTACACCTGCCCTGTGTCAAAACATAATCTCAGCTTTTAAAACGGATAAATTTGCGCATCCTGTGTCGAATGGCAGAAGGCCAATTATGGAAAAGAGGAGGCTGCAGACCAGGCACCGTGTGTGATGTGGAAATGTGTGAGTCACATGGCACCTGCAGCCCGCCAGACCAACCTCGGAACAGCAAACCTGCAGAAACATAACATAACATAACATAACATAATGATGAGTACAGGCCATCCAGCCCAACAATGCTCGCCATTTCCCTACCACTAAAGGGTGCCTAGTGCTCACCATTACAAACCAAACTAGATAGCATTCAGCACCATATCAAGCCTGGTCTTGAAAACACCCAGAGTTTCTGCCTCTACTACATGATCTGGCAAGATATTCCTCACAGCAACTACTCTCTGTGTGAAGAAGTACTTCCTAATGAAATGCAGCTGATTATTATTAGCAACAAACAAAAAAATGTGTTTAATCCTTGGGTATGCGAGCAATGCTCACACACAGGCTAGAGAAACAAGCCAGCAGCTGATGCAGTGAAAGTGACTAATGGCAATGGCCTCCGCCTGAGACATAGCGGAAAGCCATTACTTTATTTCTTCAGTGAAGTATAAAACGTGACTGTCTTCTGCTTGCAGAATCATAACCTGTAAATAATGGCGTTGCATTACGTTCATTTAGCAGCTGGGCTTATTCAGTGTGGCTTACGATGTAAGAACATGAGTTCAGTTAAATTTTATACGTATAGCTCTCTTTATAGAGTACTGTCACATAGAGTAACAGAAGGAAAATTGGGCAGAACCAGGCCTGAACCCCCAAAAAAACACCCCAGTGGGAAAAATTATAATTATATTCCCTCGCTCCCTCGTTTATCCTCCCTTCCACCAAGGGTATAAAATGCAAGCTTCCAGCAAGAAGAGAATCCCACAATGCAATGCTCCACATGGAAAAAGTGGGCGGTCACCACAGAACTATGTGGCAGTCACATTTCAACTCTATGGTGTTGCACTTCCGTAATGTTTCAGTTCCGTTTTTGTCTGTTTCTCGTCAATCCTCCCTTGCAGAGCACCTTTTAAGTTTGCTTGCTGCACGTAGCAAATTACGTCACAAGATAGCTCCCTCGAGGGAAGACAGCAAGGGAAGGGAGCGTGTTAAATTGGATTTGAATGCAGCCCAACACTTGACTTTAGTTACCAGCAGCCATACCACCATGCTGGGAGAGGTGGTATTGGGCCAGTAGGGGGCGATCTTCCTTCTGAACCATATAAAATGGCACAACACATTGGTGGGGGAATTATGTTGTAGATAGTGGCGTCCTTTGGTTACACAAAGAGCCAGCCTCAATGTGGTCAGATAAAGATGCCATGGCGCTTCAACGGGCATCCTGGTCAAATTCCCATTAAACAGTTTTTTTACATTTGGCTGACTAATAATCAAGTTAACGGTGTGACACTCTCAGCCAGATTTAGATGGAATCCAAGCGTTACTGCTGTTGTCACAGTTATAACAAGACAGGGTTCATTCACACTATGTTTATTTTAAACACCACGTGGAAATAACACAAAAACTTTAAAACAAAGGTCCCTCATCTATAAATGCACGCCTGTCCTTGGGGAAATCACATTTATTTTCGGCGACGTTATAGAGATGAGCAGACTTTTCCGTCTCTTTCTTCTTCACAGTTCCCACAAAAACAGGACTCCTTAGCTGCTTCTTCCTCCTCCTCTTCCTCCTCTTCTTCTACCTCTTCTTATTTCTCTTTCTCATTCTCCTTCCCTGAAAACTAATTACTGGTTGGGAAATAGAAACATTGGGCAGTTAAAATAATGATAAAAAAAGAAACCCCTTTCTCAACCGGGAGAGCGATCTTATCGGAAAATGTAATGGAATCCTGTATCTAATCCGAGAGGAACCCCATTGTCAACAGTGATTTAAAACACAGGAGCTCCTAGCAGCAGCCGAGGGATTAAAATGAAATAAAACGACCACCTGATCTGTACTACTGTATAGAGGTGGCAGCCTTATGGAAAAAAAATAAGAAATTAACTTTAATTGTTGGTCAGGAACGGAGATAAATATAGAAATTCTGGAGTAACCCCACACTGGCAAACACACATATATATATATTGAACATTGAACATTGAATTTGTACATGCATTGTACGTGTCAATTATAGGTTATTGTTTATTTTCCAGCTTATTTCTCTCTCTCTGTCTTTCTATATATATATATATATATATATATATATATATATATTATTTATTTATTTAAATTTTTTTTATAATGTTTGTGCATGGATACATATAATATAGATAATCAGAATAGGTGAGCTGTGTTTAGATTCTACAAAGGATTGTGGTATAGGCTACTGTCAGATCTATTCATCACCCAGGTCCCTTCATAAAAAATCAGTTTTGAATATTGTCAAGATGGCTTTCTTCCAAAGGTCAAAAGATAGCTAAAGAGCTACACTTTTACATCATTAACTTGATTGATTTGATTCTAGTCATTTATTCCCATCTGTACTTAGGCAAGGGTCAGATAAGCCTATAAAAACTAATTCTGAAAACTAAACTACAAAGCTAAAATTAATTTACATTTAAAAAATACACATAGTCTGCAGGTTCCTAAACCTTATATGTTTCCAAAACAACACTTATCAGGTAGAAGACTGTTTTATTTATGCATTACCTCAGTTGCAAAACTTGATGTTTTGAATACATTTTATTAGTCACAGAGACATAAAACTGTGTGACAGTACGGGTGTCGTTGAACTAAAAAAATGCAAAAATACAATTTTTGTGTAACTCGAATAACATATGTGTCTGTGTGCTTTTATAATGCAACTGAAGCAAGTACATTTTAGTATGCATGCATTCAACAGTGGGTGGCTTAGCCTTTCTGGCTATATAAACCAGTATATATATATATATATATATATATATTTTTTTTTTTATTTTTTTTTTTTTATTTCTTCTGTGACATCATGCCAAGAGAACCAATCAGATGAGCTTGGCTGCTTTGATCCCAGAAGGCAGTCTGTGGATACAATGGAACTGGTCACCATAAATGTACTCATTCATTTTGGCAGTGAGCAAAATAGCCCTTGTGCTAATGTTCCTGGTTCACAGTCACAATGTAGGCCTGCATTATTCTGTACTTCTGTTCATCTGCACGTAACTCTGCCCTGGATTCAATCAATGTTCATCCTTAACTTTGCCCTGGATTTAATCAACGGTTGTTTTGCATTCATTCAACATTTGACTTACAAATTAATTAAAGTATATACATTTGCTACACAGCTAATCTGCTAGTTTTGCCAGTTGAAATTACCAATCTGTTTATCTGAACATTTGATTGACAAATTATTAAAATAAATGCTTTTTCTTCACAGCTAATTTGCTAGTTTTGCTAGTTGATTTTGGTTGATTCACTGGAGTGTTGAAATTGCCAAACTGTTTATGTGAAGAAAAAAAGGTTGCACAATGCACAATATGCATTCTACTTTAGAATTTAAAAACAAATGTCGATGGAATCCAGGTCATCACCATCAGCTTCTCCATTCTTAACCCCGCCTTCGGTTTATTGTTTCCTGGTTGATGGGCTGGACCACAATTTTCCTGGAAAAAAATATATTCATTAAAAAGTAAAGAGAGGAAGCAGAAGGAAAGATATGCGTCTCAAATGCCCCGAAGTGAACAAGCCAGCTGGGTGTCACCCTGAAACATCAACACATCTCTTCTCATGTAATCCATATAAAGCATCCCCGGTTGCCACGGCAGCGATCCGGAGCGCTGATCAGGGTAAGAAAGTTCCAATTCCATTTACAATTACAACTTGCATGTCACTGAGATATGTTTGGAAAAAATAGACATGCATAAAAACTTTTAAAAAATAATTGTTAAAAAAAATCATACATGGATTTTATAGAATAATGTTTGGGAATGTGAGTAATGACACACTGAAAATCTGTCCACTGCATCCCTCCCGGCCACACCCTGTAGTATTCCCACCTTTTATACAAATTCCACTTATGGTATTAGCATGGTTTTACATTGGGATTACTTGGTACTAGTTATGGATGTAATCTGTATGCATTTTAAATGGTTAGCATTGTTCTTGGTTAGCATGGTTATTATATTTATTATGTTACTTTATTGATGTTGGTCTGGGAGTGTTTTTAGCCACATCTGGCACTATTTCTCATAATATTAATAAGTAGAATGTAGAAATAATAAAATATAGCTGGGTTGCATAGCATTTTTTTCAATGTCAGGAGCACAGTAATTGTCATTGCTATACTCGGCTCTTCTTCACACAGAATTTCAGGGGTGCTTAGACTAATTCTGCGCTCTTCCTAAGCTCTGCTATGTCTCTGTGATGATGATGATGATGATGATGATGAAAGAGGACATGAGATTTGTCTCTATTCTTCTCACTGGGTCTCAGCTGTTTTGACAGCCATACCCTTCATATCGCTAAAGAATTCTCGCATAAGAGTCATTGGGATGACAGTCATCCAAGTAGACTAGAAAGAAAAATCTGTAGTAATTCATGCATTCATGTGAAGAATATCAAGTGACATTTTTCCATAAAGATAAAGATGTTATTGAATTCATTGCTCTGGACCATCTAGTGGTCAGGTACGTGACACTGCTGCCCTTCAAATCCACAGATTGCTCCATAAAACCCCAAAAAAACCTCCTGCTCTCCCCTTGGGGGTTTAAGGCGGAAATGAATCGGTGAGGAAATTAGTAGTTAAAGCCCCCTCTTTGGCTCCAAGGTCCTCAAGCTCAGAGACCGAAAAAAAGAAGATTTAAAAAAGGGCAACACGAACCACCTGCGTTTCTTCAGGTGCCAGATTCTCCATCCGTTTCTGTTTGTAGGACTTCAGTGGGCGCCAACAGGGGTGATCACAAGGTATTCCAAATGTGCTCCATCAAATTTAGCCTGCATACATGTGGCAATGATAGATTACTATAGTTACGATTAATAGACCCACATCCCCGACGGCGTCTCTCTCTCTCTCTCTCTCTCTCTTTCTCTCTCTCGGCCAACTACACTTTGTTGTCGAGGGGCTGTTGCTAACGGAATTCAGTCTCAGATTAGTGGTTCATTGATTCCGTCACTTCAAAAAAAAAAAAAAAAACCTTTGCTTTCAAGCCAGCATGTATTAAGGGTTTGCGGGAGCCTGGTAGAAATTAAAAGGCTCCGGTCATCCAAAGATTGTGGCACAAGGGCACCCAGAGGATCTAGCCCCCCAAACCTCCACTCCCCCCACAAAATTGGAAATATAATTCCTATTTAAAGCTAACTGACAGAGAAAATGGCCTATTTCCTATGGCTCAGTTGGTAAAGCATTGTGCTAAAAATGCAAAGTTTATAGGTTCGATCGCAGGGGACTACATACTCTGAAAAATGTATGCATGCGTACACTTACATGCATATAATGTATGTATACACCTCATTTGTCGGTTGAAAAATGGCATTAAAATTTAAAAAATAAGTCCAGTTCTTTCTTGCGTTTGACTTTCGAGACTCTTGTAGGACATGTCTGGAAAGCTGAAGTACAATCATTCTGTGAGAAAAGCACACGATCGCACTCGCATGCTAACTTGCTTTTCACTATGAAACTCGATGCTTAGCCTACTTAGTTAGCAGTGTTGACGGTGTTTTGTCCTTCCAGTTTTGCTTGATTGACATGTCCGTGGCAGCTGGCCCACAAGCTAGAGCAGTTTTCCTGGTTTGAACGAGAAGCAGGATGTTCACACTGCCATAAAATGGCCAGAAAGGAAACCTGAAAATGGGAATAAAAGCCCACTGCAGGTAGAAGTATTATAACACTACACTGCCCTCCACACACTCTTATTCAGGGTTTAATCCAGAATGCCTCTTGCATACTCAAGTCCAATAAGTCAGAGTTTCTCATAGGTTTTTGTCCTAATGTCTTTTTCAAAATTATACGCTGAAGTTCTCAAAGTGCCCAATGTGGGCACCCATGCCTGTGCATGTGTGTGTGTGCCTGAGATGATTATAGTGTGTGTGTGTGTGTGTGTGTGTGTGTGTGTGTGTGTGCCTGAGATGATTATAGTGTGTGTGTGTGTGTGTGTGTGTGTGTGCCTGAGATTATTATAGTGTGTGTGTGTGTGTGTGTGTGTGTGTGTGTGTGTGTGTGTGTCTGAGTGTGTGCGTGCATTTGTGTCTGAGATGATTATAGTGTGTGTGTCAGAGTGTGTGTGTGTGTGTGTGTGTGTGTGTGTGTGACATGATGATAGTGCTTGTGTGCATGTGTGAGATGATAATGTGTGTGTGTCTGTGAGATGGTGATAGTGTGTGTGTGTGTGTGTGTGTGTGTGCATGCACGTGTATATCTGTGACATGATGCTAGTGTGTATGTGTGTCTGGGGATCTATTACAGTTTTTCTCAATTGCTTACACACAAAAACTGGAACTATGCACACAATGGTGAAAACCTGAAGCTATTGCATCAACAATAAAGACGTTGTCGGCAAAACTCTAAGCACAATTCCGTTGTTTTCACTCAAATAGCAATTCTAAATCCCATTTTTGCACTACTCTACACACAAATCCTATCATTTAGCTCAATTTTCATACTCTAATCATTTTTGTTCACATGGAAAACACTGGCCTCAAGCGCCACACCCTAATTACCAATTGGTCTAACTCATCCACACTTGCTCAAACTCAATTGGCTAAACTTTTCAATTATCTGTCAGAGCATAAATGAGACTTCAGGTGACTTCTGTGTTTGAAACAATGGAAGCGCAACTAGCAGAGAGAGGGAGAGCGAGAAGAGGTGTACGAGGAGGAGGAGGAGGAGGAGGACGAGGACGAGGAAGAGGACGAGGAAGAGGACGAGGAAGAGGAAGAAGAAGGGTGGCTATGTCAAATGAAATACGAGCGACATTAGTCGACCATGTTATCAACCATGGGTTGACGATGACAGAGGCCGGTCGGCTGCTCTGGTCCAGGACTGGTTCATTGCCCATCCACGCTTTTCTGGATTATTTCTACCCCCATATTCACCTTTCCTTACAGTTTTTCTCAATTGCTTACACACAAAAACTGGAACTATGCACACAATGGTGAAAACCTGAAGCTATTGCATCAACAATAAAGACGTTGTCGGCAAAACTCTAAGCACAATTCCGTTGTTTTCACTCAAATAGCAATTCTAAATCCCATTTTTGCACTACTCTACACACAAATCCTATCATTTAGCTCAATTTTCATACTCTAATCATTTTTGTTCACATGGAAAACACTGGCCTCAAGCGCCACACCCTAATTACCAATTGGTCTAACTCATCCACACTTGCTCAAACTCAATTGGCTAAACTTTTCAATTATCTGTCAGAGCATAAATGAGACTTCAGGTGACTTCTGTGTTTGAAACAATGGAAGCGCAACTAGCAGAGAGAGGGAGAGCGAGAAGAGGTGTACGAGGAGGAGGAGGAGGAGGAGGACGAGGACGAGGAAGAGGAAGAAGAAGGGTGGCTATGTCAAATGAAATACGAGCGACATTAGTCGACCATGTTATCAACCATGGGTTGACGATGACAGAGGCCGGTCGGCTGCTCTGGTCCAGGACTGGTTCATTGCCCATCCACGCTTTTCTGGATTATTTCTACCCCCATATTCACCTTTCCTTAATCCAATAGAAAAATTATTTTCAGCGTGGCGCTGGAAGGTGTATGATCGCAACCCCCATGAGCAAATGACCCTGCTCCAGGCGATGGAAGAGGCATGTGGAGACATTCATGCAGACGCCTGCCAGGGTTGGATAAGGCATGCAAGGCGCTTTTTCCCCCACTGCTTGGGCAGAGAAAACATTGCATGCGATGTGGATGAGGTTCTCTGGCCCAATCAGGATCAGAGGCAGGATGCCAAGTAAAGTTTAATTTTGTTGTGTGTTGTTTTTGTTGTTTTCGTCCCCCGTCCCCCCCCCCCCCGCCCCCGTCCCCCCCCCCATCTTGAACAGTGTTACTGTACAGTAACAAATAAAGATGTACACAGGTTCCAAGTGTTTTTCATCAGTGCCATTACATTATGAATTGCCAAAATGGGTAACACTTTTGTGTCTTGGCAAAACTTTGTAGCAATGTGGCAGTAACAGCTTTAGGTTTGAGGGAAGCTGGGTTGTGTGTGTGTGTGTGGTCCATTGGAGCTCATTCAAAGGACGATACTGCATTGTATCGTACACAATGCAAACAAACTCAAAGTGACTGTTCACACGCTTTACTGAACTGCACTGAATTACTGTAGAATTAGGTTTTACCTATGCCATATTTACTGTATTGTATCAGAACGCCAATAATTTCTTCATAATTTTATACATTTGAATATGTAATTGCATCATGATGCCAAAATGTATCTAAACAGTATTTTGATGGAAGTGTTTTAAATTGATCACACCAGTGTGAAACTGATGCTCAGTAAGATCTATTCGTATAATGGCCTGTGTTCAGTGTTTTGATGCAAAAATACGGTTTTGATAAGAGAGAACATGATTTTGAATGCAGTGTTTGATTTTGCAAGAGATTTGTGGAATTTTGCCAAAACAGTTAACTCTTACTCGGTTTGTGTGTAGAGTTTTGAGAAATTGAGCTATATTTTCAGGAATTGTGTTTAAGCAATTGAGAAAAACTGTAATCACACTAAGCTAAATACCAGGGTTCCCATCCTGGGGATCTAATCACACTAAGCTAAATACCAGGGTTCCCACCCTGGGGATCTAATCACACTAAGCTAAATACCAGGGTTCCCACCCTGGGGATCTAATCACACTAAGCTAAATACCAGGGTTCCCACCCTGGGGATCTAATCACACTAAGCTAAATACCAGGGTTCCCACCCTGGGGATCTAATCACACTAAGCTAAATACCAGGGTTCCCATCCTGGGGATCTAATCACACTAAGCTAAATACCAGGGTTCCCACCCTGGGGATCTAATCACACTAAGCTAAATACCAGGGTTCCCACCCTGGGGATCTAATCACACTAAGCTAAATACCAGGGTTCCCATCCTGGGGATCTAATCACACTAAGCTAAATACCAGGGTTCCCATCCTGGGGATCTAATCACACTAAGCTAAATACCAGGGTTCCCATCCTGGGGATCTAATCACACTAAGCTAAATACCAGGGTTCCCATCCTGGGGATCTAATCACACTAAGCTAAATACCAGGGTTCCCATCCTGGGGATCTAATCACACTAAGCTAAATACCAGGGTTCCCATCCTGGGGATCTAATCACACTAAGCTAAATACCAGGGTTCCCATCCTGGGGATCTAATCACACTAAGCTAAATACCAGGGTTCCCATCCTGGGGATCTAATCACACTAAGCTAAATACCAGGGTTCCCATCCTGGGATCTAATCACACTAAGCTAAATACCAGGGTTCCCACCCTGGGGATCTAATCACACTAAGCTAAATACCAGGGTTCCCACCCTGGGGATCTAATCACACTAAGCTAAATACCAGGGTTCCCACCCTGGGGATCTAATCACACTAAGCTAAATACCAGGGTTCCCACCCTGGGGATCTAATCACACTAAGCTAAATACCAGGGTTCCCACCTGGGGATCTAATCACACTAAGCTAAATACCAGGGTTCCCATCCTGGGGATCTAATCACACTAAGCTAAATACCAGGGTTCCCACCCTGGGGATCTAATCACACTAAGCTAAATACCAGGGTTCCCACCCTGGGGATCTAATCACACTAAGCTAAATACCAGGGTTCCCATCCTGGGGATCTAATCACACTAAGCTAAATACCAGGGTTCCCATCCTGGGGATCTAATCACACTAAGCTAAATACCAGGGTTCCCATCCTGGGGATCTAATCACACTAAGCTAAATACCAGGGTTCCCATCCTGGGGATCTAATCACACTAAGCTAAATACCAGGGGTTCCCATCCTGGGGATCTAATCACACTAAGCTAAATACCAGGGTTCCCATCCTGGGGATCTAATCACACTAAGCTAAATACCAGGGTTCCCATCCTGGGGATCTAATCACACTAAGCTAAATACCAGGGTTCCCATCCTGGGGATCTAATCACACTAAGCTAAATACCAGGGTTCCCATCCTGGGGATCTAATCACACTAAGCTAAATACCAGGGTTCCCATCCTGGGGATCTAATCACACTAAGCTAAATACCAGGGTTCCCATCCTGGGGATCTAATCACACTAAGCTAAATACCAGGGTTCCCATCCTGGGGATCTAATCACACTAAGCTAAATACCAGGGTTCCCACCCTGGGGATCTAATCACACTAAGCTAAATACCAGGGTTCCCACCCTGGGGATCTAATCACACTAAGCTAAATACCAGGGTTCCCACCCTGGGGATCTAATCACACTAAGCTAAATACCAGGGTTCCCACCCTGGGGATCTAATCACACTAAGCTAAATACCAGGGTTCCCACCCTGGGGATCTAATCACACTAAGCTAAATACCAGGGTTCCCACCCTGGGGATCTAATCACACTAAGCTAAATACCAGGGTTCCCATCTGGGGATCTAATCACACTAAGCTAAATACCAGGGTTCCCATCCTGGGGATCTAATCACACTAAGCTAAATACCAGGGTTCCCATCCTGGGGATCTAATCACACTAAGCTAAATACCAGGGTTCCCATCCTGGGGATCTAATCACACTAAGCTAAATACCGGGTTCCCATCCTGGGGATCTAATCACACTAAGCTAAATACCAGGGTTCCCATCCTGGGGATCTAATCACACTAAGCTAAATACCAGGGTTCCCATCCTGGGGATCTAATCACACTAAGCTAAATACCAGGGTTCCCATCCTGGGGATCTAATCACACTAAGCTAAATACCAGGGTTCCCATCCTGGGGATCTAATCACACTAAGCTAAATACCAGGGTTCCCATCCTGGGGATCTAATCACACTAAGCTAAATACCAGGGTTCCCACCCTGGGGATCTAATCACACTAAGCTAAATACCAGGGTTCCCACCCTGGGGATCTAATCACACTAAGCTAAATACCAGGGTTCCCACCCTGGGGATCTAATCACACTAAGCTAAATACCAGGGTTCCCACCCTGGGGATCTAATCACACTAAGCTAAATACCAGGGTTCCCACCCTGGGGATCTAATCACACTAAGCTAAATACCAGGGTTCCCATCCTGGGGATCTAATCACACTAAGCTAAATACCAGGGTTCCCACCCTGGG
This sequence comes from Synaphobranchus kaupii, assembly GCA_029718625.1. Classification (NCBI taxonomy): domain Eukaryota; kingdom Metazoa; phylum Chordata; class Actinopteri; order Anguilliformes; family Synaphobranchidae; genus Synaphobranchus; species Synaphobranchus kaupii. The sequence continues at coordinate 3,690,797 of CM056390.1, read as the reverse complement.
GATCTAATCACACTAAGCTAAATACCAGGGTTCCCACCCTGGGGATCTAATCACACTAAGCTAAATACCAGGGTTCCCACCCTGGGGATCTAATCACACTAAGCTAAATACCAGGGTTCCCACCCTGGGGATCTAATCACACTAAGCTAAATACCAGGGTTCCCACCCTGGGGATCTAATCACACTAAGCTAAATACCAGGGTTCCCATCCTGGGGATCTAATCACACTAAGCTAAATACCAGGGTTCCCATCCTGGGGATCTAATCACACTAAGCTAAATACCAGGGTTCCCATCCTGGGGATCTAATCACACTAAGCTAAATACCAGGGTTCCCATCCTGGGGATCTAATCACACTAAGCTAAATACCAGGGTTCCCATCCTGGGGATCTAATCACACTAAGCTAAATACCAGGGTTCCCATCCTGGGGATCTAATCACACTAAGCTAAATACCAGGGTTCCCATCCTGGGGATCTAATCACACTAAGCTAAATACCAGGGTTCCCATCCTGGGGATCTAATCACAATCTTATTACTTCTCAAGGGGTCAAAAACAAAAAGAATCTCCAAGCTTATCTTTACTTAAAAACATGGAGTGTGGATCTTGTAGTGTAGTTACTGAATTCCTTAGACCTGCATACCTCTGTTTTTATGCTAACACGGCATGTTAAATAAAAAAATATCTCATTTTAAATAAATTTTAAAAAAGTTTAAAGTGTGACCATCCCATACGGGGAATGACTGGTTCTGTTTGGAACCAAACTGTAAGGATAACATTTCTGTTTCTGCCTGTAAGGGCTTCGGTACAAAATCAAAGCTGAGTGAAAAACCCGTGTAAAAGATCTGAGGTGTTAATAATCCTGTTCGTTCCCTCATACTTTGA
>CM056390.1:3669157-3684412 GCA_029718625.1 Synaphobranchus kaupii | reverse complement strand
GAACAGCGCTTACTGTAGCGGAGATACCTCACCGTCTGGGAACAGCGCTTACTGTAGCGGAGATACCTCACCGTCTGGGAACAGCGCTTACTGTAGCGGAGATACCTCACCGTCTGGGAACAGCACTTACTGTAGCGGAGATACCTCACCGTCTGGGAACAGCGCTTACTGTAGCGGAGATACCTCACCGTCTGGGAACAGCGCTTACTGTAGCGGAGACACCTCACCGTCTGGGAACAGCGCTTACTGTAGCGGAGATACGCACCCCGGGGACGTGCCAGCACAGCCATTGGTCAGATTCTCAGAGGGGCGGACCGAGGAAGCATGACTCATTTAACACACGCCTCCTCTCACTATTCAATCGTTCCCCTTGCAGTGTCTCATAGGCTGTGCTCGGTTAGGCATTTAGCAAACACTCTAATCCAGAGTGAGTTACATAACTTTTTGCACTTTTTATGCAAAATTCAGGTTAAGTACCTTGTTCAAGGGTACAGTGGCAGTGTCTAATCTGGGATATTAATCCTTACTCATTATACTACACTGTTTACCCCTCAGTATGCCCATAATGGAAACGCACACAGCCTGAGTGAGAATGGGATGGGAGGGGGTGAATAAATATATAAAGTACATCAATTAAACATTGCATGATGGGAGACTGAGGCGGGTGGAGGGCCTGTTTGTGCAGAAAGTGGTACCAGGAGGTTAGGCTCACAAAAAACCCACAGGGCTGGCTGATCCCTGAGATCCGCCAATTAGCTGGCGATGGAGTGTAGGCTGTCGATCAGATTTGATGAGCGGTTGGGTGAAGTGGCGGGTGAGGAGAGGTGAGGGTTAGGGATGAAATGAACAGCGATGGCCCCGGCTTTGCGTGGGAAAACAGCACAAATGACCCACCTCTTCAGTCTCCATCTTGGCGCTTTTGTACTCGTTCAGGTCACAGTATTTTTTTTAAATGTTTTTTTTTTTTTCTTGAGGCTTGTTATGGCTTGTGTTCAGAGGTGGGGTTTTTTATGTTCTTGGTCAAGCATAGCAGGCCTGGGAATAATGTTGGAGTTATTTCTCATATTAATCATGTGGCTGACCCCTATGTTCTCATCCCATGTTATTCACACTGGCTGTAATTGTCTGTAGGAGGAATGTAGCGTGTGTCAGCAATTCTGAGATGATTCGCCTAAACCGCACGCAAAAACAAAATAATATACACCACATCCCAGCTGAAATAAAGAGCCAGTGATAATAACAACAATAATGGCGGTTTCAAAATGTAAAAGCGGAGCTCCCCGCCAACACCAAGGCAGACAGACACCGCCGGGACGCTTCAGTCCTGATGGGACACACACACACACACACACACACACACAGGTGCCGTTTCATTAAAGCGCACCTGCTGAGAGACGCTTCTAAGGGCGGGTGGATGGGTTGGCGGGTGTTAAGCGAGGTTTTCATCATTCCCAGCGATGCCTTTTATTCACGCGGGTGTTTATCGCCGGCTCCTTTTATTTCTTAGCTTTAGTTTCTATTTCTTCTTGTTATTCAGAATCCTGACGGCTGCGAACAACCTGTTCTTTAAAATTAAAAATAAATTTAAAAAAAGAGCAGAAGACAAGGCGTGTCAACTGCAGCTCCATTATGTGTTCTGTCAGTTTTTGTTTTGTTTATTCTCCCAGTGTTATGAGAGATCTAATATCATTGATATTCTCTATAAATATCATTGATATAAACAACAAGTTTCCCTCCTCATTCGATACAGATGGCCTGTCATTGCTTCTATCTGAGAGAATTAGGCCATGTTCCTCTCCTGGAAGATTACACTTTACCTGAGCTATATACCACAAAGTCTACATAACATGACACGAGCCCTGTCATAATTAATCATAATACGTTGACATGTCATTACACTGTCATAATTTAAAATTGTTTTTTTTTTCATGTATTTTACACATCACTGCCCAGAGCTGTGACACATTTGACCATAAATGTTTCCTTATAATAGATGCTGTTACGATCCTGGTAAAGGTTTGGACCTAAATGCACGACTGAGGCAGAAAATAAAGGAAAGGAGTATTTATTAAAGTTAAAGTGTTGGGGTAGTCCCAACACTGTACAGGAATGACAAAGACACAGTATTACACAGGGACTGTTAGGAAGCCCGGGACGGGCTGCTCCAAGCCGGAGCTGGGCTGGCAGGTCTGGAACGTTTCGTTCCAAGCCGGAACTGGACTGGACTGGAACTGGACCGTGAGGTCCACACTGGAATCAGGGTCTGGAACGGATTTGTTCCAAACCGGAACTGGGCTGGAACTGGAACTGGACCGGGAGGTCCACACTGGGAACAGAGTCTGGAACGGATTGTTCCAAACCGGAACTGGACTGGACAGGTAGGTGCACGGCTCACACCTGGACTGGACTGGAACTAGCTGGGGAGCGCCTCACTACGGCAGGACAGGAACTGGACCGGAATGACTGCACCGGTACAGAACAAAACAAGCAGTAGGGGTTAGTGCAAGGGAAGGCACGGAAATGACCGGGAGGTTCTCACGGAGGAGCAGGGCTTGATAGGTAGGTGGTTGGTGAAGCACGGCAGGGCTGGGTAGTGTGGCGTAGCTGCGGTAGGTCCGGAAGGAGCTGCCTGGTCTCCAGAGCTCCAGGAGCCGGCGCCGAAGAACTAGTTGGCTTCTTCGGTCGGACAGGAACAACTGGATGGTAGCCAGGTAACAAGCCAACCCGGAGCCTACACGAGCTGGAGGTGGAGGTACCGCAACACACACAACGAAAACGGGGGGAAACGAACACTGCCACTGGAGAATGGGAGCTGGGTTAGATGGAGGAGAAGGGAAACAGGTTAGCTGCATGCACAACAGGAATTGATGAGGAGGTAAACTACCAGACTGTAGTTAGGAGCGGAACCCAAGCTGCAAGGGGATAATATCCCACAACCAAGCGAGTAGTTCGTAGTACACGACCAGGGAAACAACGAGCATTAACACCGCGTGACGATAGTTAAGCGAACAGTAAACAGGGTCTGAAGGGTTAGACATGTAATGCACCGACAAAGCAGGGGAGACAGCAGGTGGGTTAAATAAGGGAGTGAGATGGGAATCAACAAGGCACAGGTGCGGAAAGTAACCGGGAGTGCTTGTTAATTAGACAGGTGAGGAATGCAAGAAACGAGAGGGGAAGGTGATAGGCGGAAACTAAAGTGGGAAACAAAGAGAGCCAAACAGAGGGGAAACGCCCAGCCTAAAGCAGAGGGGAAAACACGGACAAGGGAATCCAACAAGACACGGAGGGACATGACAAAAACCGGGAAAACGGACTGGAAGGGAACGGAACGTTACAGTACCCCCCCCTAAAAAGGACGCCTCCTGGCGTCCAACAGAAACACCACCGGAGGAAGAGGGCAGGAACGTTCAGGAGGTCGGCCACAGTGCGGACTGAACCGTACAGGAGGCCAGACGTGGCGCGGGCGGAGCCGCTCAGGAGGCCGGCTGTGGAGCGGGCGGAACCGCTCAGGAGGCCGGCTGTGGCGCGGGCGGAACCGCTCAGGAGGCCAGCCGCGACGCGGGCGGAACCGTTCAGGAGGCCAGCCGCGGCACGGGCGGAACCGCTCAGGAGGCCGGCGGCGTAGCGGGACTGGAAGAGAGGAATGGAGCGGGACTGAATGACTGGAACGGGGCGGGACTGGATGACTGGAACGGGGCGGGACTGGAAGACAGGAACGGGGCGAGACTGGATGACAGGAACGGGGCGGGACTGGATGACAGGAACGGGGCGGGACTGGATGACAGGAACGGGGCGGGACTGGATGACTGGAACGGGGCGGGACTGGATGACTGGAACGGGGCGGGACTGGATGACTGGAACGGGGCGGGACTGGATGACTGGAACGGGGAGGGACTGGGGGACTGGAACGAGGAGGGACTGGGGGACTGGAACGAGGAGGGACTGGGGGACTGGAACGAGGAGGGACTGGGGGACTGGAACGAGGAGGGACTGGGGGACTGGACCGAGGAGGGACTGGGGGACTGGAACGAGGAGGGACTGGGGGACTGGAACGAGGAGGGACTGGGGGACGGGAACGAGGAGGGACTGGGGGACGGGAACGAGGAGGGACTGGGGGACTGGACCGAGGAGGGACTGGGGGACGGGAACGAGGAGGGACTGGGGGACGGGAACGAGGAGGGACTGGGGGACGGGAACGAGGAGGGACTGGGGGACGGGAACGAGGAGGGACTGGGGGACTGGAACGAGGAGGGACTGGGGGGCTGGAACGTGGCGGGACGGGGGGGCTGGAACGTGGCGGGACGGGGGGGCTGGAAGGGGAACGGACGGGAGGGCTGGAAGGGGAACGGACGGGAGGGCTGGAAGGGGAACGGACAGGAGGGCTGGCAGGGGAACGGACAGGAGGGCTGGAAGGGGAACGGACAGGAGGGCTGGAAGGGGAACGGACAGGAGGGCTGGAAGGGGAACGGACAGGAGGGCTGGAAGGGGACTGGACAGGAACAGCGATGAGTACATCGCCCTGAAGGGTGGCGACAGCGACTGCATCGCCCAGGAGGTCGGCGACGACATCATCCCGGAGGCGGGCGGCTGGAACGGGAACCGGACAGGAACGGCGATGACCGTATCGCCCTGGAGGCAGGAGGCGTCGACTGCATCGCCCAGGAAGGAGGAGACGGCGACTGCATCGCCCTGGAAGCAGGAGGCGGCGACTGCGTCGCCCTGGAAGCAGGAGGCGGCGACGACATCGCCCTGGAAGCAGGAGGCGGCGACGACTGCATCGCCTTGGGAGCAGGAGGCGGGTGACGACTGCATCGCCCTGGAAGCAGGAGGCGGCGACGACTGCATCGCCCTGGGAGCAGGAAGCGGCGCCTGCATTGCTCTGGAAGCAGGAGGCGGCGACGACTGCGTCGCTCTGGAAGCAGGAGGCGACGACGACTGCATCACCCTGGGCGCAGGAGGCGGCGATGACTGCATCGCCTTGGGAGCAGGAGGCGGCGACGACTGCAACGCCCTGGGAGCAGGAGGCGGCGATGACTGCATCGCCCTGGAAGCAGGAGGCGGCGACGACTGCAACGCCCTGGAAGCAGGAGGCGGCGATGACTGCATCGCTCTGGGAGCAGGAAGCGGCGCCTGCATTGCTCTGGAAGCAGGAGGCGGCGATGACTGCATCGCCTTGGGAGCAGGAGGCGGCGACTGCTGCATCGCCCAGGAAACAGGAGGCGGCGACGACTGCATCGCCTTGGGAGCAGGAGGCGGCGATGACTGCATCGCCCTGGAAGCAGGAGGCGGCGACGACTGCATCGCCCTGGAAGCAGGAGGCGGCGACGACTGCATCGCCTTGGGAGCAGGAGGCGGCGACGACTGCATCGCCCTGGGAGAAGGAGGCGGCGACGACTGCATCGCCCTGGGAGCAGGAAGCGGCGCCTGCATTGCTCTGGGAGCAGGAAGCGGCGACGACTGCATCGCCCTGGAAGCAGGAGGCGGCGACGACTGCATCGCCTTGGGAGCAGGAGGCGGCGACTGCTGCATCGCCCAGGAAACAGGAGGCGGCGACGGCTGCGTCGCCCTGGAAACAGGAGGCGTCGACTGCTGCGTCGCCCAGGAAACAGGAAGCGGCAACTGCTGCGTCGCCCTGGAAACAGGAGGCGGCGACGGCTGCGTCGCCCTGGAAACAGGAGGCGGCGACTGCTGCATCGCCCAGGAAACAGGAGGCGGCGACGACTGCATCGCCCAGGAAACAGGAGGCGGCGACGACTGCATCGCCCTGGAGGCAGGAGGCGGCGACGGCTGCATCGCCCTGGAAACAGGAGGCGGCGACTGCTGCGTCGCCCAGGAAACAGGAAGCGGCAACTGCTGCGTCGCCCTGGAAACAGGAAGCGGCAACTGCTGCGTCGCCCTGGAAGCAGGAGGCGGCGACGGCTGCGTCGCCCTGGAAACAGGAGGCGGCGACTGCTGCATCGCCCAGGAAACAGGAGGCGGCGACTGCTGCGTCGCCCTGGAAACAGGAAGCGGCAACTGCTGCGTCGCCCTGGAAACAGGAGGCGGCGACGGCTGCGTCGCCCTGGAAACAGGAGGCGGCGACTGCTGCATCGCCCAGGAAACAGGAAGCGGCAACTGCTGCGTCGCCCTGGAAGCAGGAGGCGGCGACGGCTGCGTCGCTCTGGAAACAGGAGGCGGCGACGACTGCATCGCCTTGGGAGCAGGAGGCGGCGACTGCTGCATCGCCCAGGAAACAGGAGGCGGCGACGGCTGCGTCGCCCTGGAAACAGGAGGCGTCGACTGCTGCGTCGCCCAGGAAACAGGAAGCGGCAACTGCTGCGTCGCCCTGGAAACAGGAGGCGGCGACGGCTGCGTCGCCCTGGAAACAGGAGGTGGCGACTGCTGCATCGCCCAGGAAACAGGAGGCGGCGACGACTGCATCGCCCAGGAAACAGGAGGCGGCGACGACTGCATCGCCCTGGAGGCAGGAGGCGGCGACGGCTGCATCGCCCTGGAAACAGGAGGCGGCGACTGCTGCGTCGCCCAGGAAACAGGAAGCGGCAACTGCTGCGTCGCCCTGGAAACAGGAAGCGGCGACGGCTGCGTCGCTCTGGAAACAGGAGGCGGCGACGGCTGCGTCGCCCTGGAAGCCGGCGGCGGCGTCGCCCTGGAAGCCGGCGGCGGCGGCTGCGTCGCCCTGGAAGCCGGCGGCGGCGGCTGCGTCGCCCTGGAAGCCGGCGGCGGCGGCTGCATCGCCCTGGAAGCCGGTCGGGGGGGACGACGACGGCGTCGCCTAGGAGACTGGCTTGTGTTGACGGTGAATGCCTCGCCCTGAAGGCCGGCGATGATTGCATCGCCCGGGCCTTGGTTCCCACCCCGGCAATGGCTCAGGTGCTCGTCCAGAGCATCCTGGCGGGCAAGTTCGTGCTCGTACTGCCTTACTGCATCGCCGAAGGCGGGGTGGATCAGGGACAAGAAGTCGGCTAGGCCCTTATCTGGTCGGTGCATTCTGTTACGATCCTGGTAAAGGTTTGGACCTAAATGCACGACTGAGGCAGAAAATAAAGGAAAGGAGTATTTATTAAAGTTAAAGTGTTGGGGTAGTCCCAACACTGTACAGGAATGACAAAGACACAGTATTACACAGGGACTGTTAGGAAGCCCGGGACGGGCTGCTCCAAGCCGGAGCTGGGCTGGCAGGTCTGGAACGTTTCGTTCCAAGCCGGAACTGGACTGGACTGGAACTGGACCGTGAGGTCCACACTGGAATCAGGGTCTGGAACGGATTTGTTCCAAACCGGAACTGGGCTGGAACTGGAACTGGACCGGGAGGTCCACACTGGGAACAGAGTCTGGAACGGATTGTTCCAAACCGGAACTGGACTGGACAGGTAGGTGCACGGCTCACACCTGGACTGGACTGGAACTAGCTGGGGAGCGCCTCACTACGGCAGGACAGGAACTGGACCGGAATGACTGCACCGGTACAGAACAAAACAAGCAGTAGGGGTTAGTGCAAGGGAAGGCACGGAAATGACCGGGAGGTTCTCACGGAGGAGCAGGGCTTGATAGGTAGGTGGTTGGTGAAGCACGGCAGGGCTGGGTAGTGTGGCGTAGCTGCGGTAGGTCCGGAAGGAGCTGCCTGGTCTCCAGAGCTCCAGGAGCCGGCGCCGAAGAACTAGTTGGCTTCTTCGGTCGGACAGGAACAACTGGATGGTAGCCAGGTAACAAGCCAACCCGGAGCCTACACGAGCTGGAGGTGGAGGTACCGCAACACACACAACGAAAACGGGGGGAAACGAACACTGCCACTGGAGAATGGGAGCTGGGTTAGATGGAGGAGAAGGGAAACAGGTTAGCTGCATGCACAACAGGAATTGATGAGGAGGTAAACTACCAGACTGTAGTTAGGAGCGGAACCCAAGCTGCAAGGGGATAATATCCCACAACCAAGCGAGTAGTTCGTAGTACACGACCAGGGAAACAACGAGCATTAACACCGCGTGACGATAGTTAAGCGAACAGTAAACAGGGTCTGAAGGGTTAGACATGTAATGCACCGACAAAGCAGGGGAGACAGCAGGTGGGTTAAATAAGGGAGTGAGATGGGAATCAACAAGGCACAGGTGCGGAAAGTAACCGGGAGTGCTTGTTAATTAGACAGGTGAGGAATGCAAGAAACGAGAGGGGAAGGTGATAGGCGGAAACTAAAGTGGGAAACAAAGAGAGCCAAACAGAGGGGAAACGCCCAGCCTAAAGCAGAGGGGAAAACACGGACAAGGGAATCCAACAAGACACGGAGGGACATGACAAAAACCGGGAAAACGGACTGGAAGGGAACGGAACGTTACAGATGCAGCACATTGGATCATGATTTCTGTCATCGCCTCAGCCAATCACAGCGCAGAATACTTGCAAGTGCACAGCGTTCACTTTCTAGAATTCTACAGTCCAATGACAGAGAAGTCAGTGACCCCATGCGCATTTGCACAAGGTGCATCTGGTGAGCATGGATTTACATATACCCCTCTATGGGCCTAGGATTTGGTGGGGGGGGGTGGGGGGGGGTTATGTCATCATTGCCTGCCACCTCAGTGTTATTTAGCCTGATTCACAGCCTGTCGGCTGTTTTCTTTCCTTGACGTTGTGTATAAGCGGCAGGTCTGTGTGTGTGTGCCTGCTGGTTCTGCTGTAAGCTGTAAGGAGTGAGTTCTCAAAATGGGAAACTTCCGGTTGGCTGTCAGTGCAGTGGGCGAGGATCTGAACATTTCAGGCTAGCTGTCAGTGCAGTGGGTGAGGATCTGAACATTTCAGGCTAGCTGTCAGTGCTATGGGTGAGGACGATTCCTGCGCTGTGATCAGGTCTATCTCCGTGACAACCCCTGCTAAGCCGCGTCTGACAGTCTCACAGCAGGGAACCGGGGACTGTGATGAGGTCTGAGCTGTGTGTGGGTGCGCGTGTGTGTGCGTGTGTGTGCGTGCGTGTGGCGCGTGTGCGTAGGTCACTAGCTTAGCTGCGCAGTCATTGCATCAGAGGAGCATTTCCAGCTGTCGTAGTCACACTGCAGGTGCCTGATTGGCTGAAGGAGGTCATTGGTGTGTGATGTCACAAGAGTAGTCTCACTGAATGGAATCCCTCTCTCCCAGGGCAACGCTGCAGCCAATCAAGCTTTACCTTGCAGGGCTGTCAGCCAATGAATTGCAGACAGTGATGGTTTTCTGTGTCCCTACACAAATCATCTAATCTACAAGTGAGCTAGCGCTGGAGCCCGCTAGCTAACTGCGCCAGTGTAACTGGTGGAAGCAGAGACCTGCAAGCACACCTGCCCACTAGGTAAGAGATTTCCCAGCCCTACTTTAATCATTTATCCTCTCTGCTCATGTCCCTTTTTCCTTTTTTCTTCTTTTTTAGTTTTTTTCTTTATCAGATCCTTAACAAGTGGGATCAAAACATAAAACATTAGAGACCTGTACCTGTACTAATATTCCTTTATCTTTATTAGCTATCGTAAAACAATGCAACTGGCTGCAATCTCAGTTTTTCCAATATCAGCAAAAGAAACAAAAATAAAACACTCCGGTGTGAAATAAATTTGGGTTCCTCTCACAGTATAACACCAACTAGTCTGCCCCCTGCTGGTTGGCTGCTAAGGTTGCGGCATGAAAACATTCCAGAGCTCTCCTGATACTGTATATTTAAATTAGCATCATAACCCCCCCCAAACGTGCAGATATAACTCCGTGGCAACAGGATCCAGACGTAACCTTTACAGGTGAGCGATGGGAGGCCGTGCTGGAGCACATACATTCATCATCTCCCTGCCCTACAAACCACACTTATCCAATTTAAAACCCTTCACCTTTTTTATCTGACAAACACCAAATTAGCCAGGATCTGACCAGACAACACCTGCTAACCCTCAAGCACAGGTGCTGGCCCCACTTCCAATCTGACCTCATTTCTGAAACACTTTCTTTTTTTAAATAGTTATTTCTGAATAGTTTTAATAGCAGTCTATTCATGGGAGATCTGAGGCGAGGTGCCATATAAGTTTCTGAAGATTCTAACCACGTTTTTTCAACGATGTATAAATGTTATGATAATGTTACTAGCCATATCTATGCTAAATATGCTAAATTCTATGCTCAAACTGCTGTATATCCCCTAACCCATTTACTTCCTAATAAAAGTACATTCTCTATTTCCCTCATGCACTACCACGGCATCTAACTTTATGTAGTAAGATTAAGGTCTCTGCAGATACAAGTGTCTGCTGAAGCTTAAATGCTTATGATAATGACTTACCTATGGGCTCTGTTTCTCTTCCAATCTGATGAAGGATTTTTTTTTTAGGAGAGAAAATTAATTTGTGTTTGCTTTGGACACGCTCGTTTTAAACGCGAATGTGTGCCTGTTTGCAGCTTCACAGACTTTGGATGATAAAAAATGCAGAGGTGGGGGTGGCAGGTGGGTCACCTGCTGTCAGAACCCCCCCCCCCCCTACCCCCCCCCCCCCCCCCCCCTCTCTAGAATGCTCAGTACTGTTGTTCAGTACAACAGTAAGGGGAAAAGCTGGGTTTTGTAACTCGAGTTTGAATCCCAGGTGTGGTTCTGCTGCCATGCCCTGGAGCGACGGTATGTAACCTGAATCACTCTGCTAAATATCCGGCTGCATAAAGGTGTAAAGCAAAAACCCATAAAAAGTAAGGTGTGTAAGTTGTTCAGTATACAGGTGTATTTTATGTTTGTAAATTGATTTCACTGCAGATTATGTAGCCATGGCTTTTTTTTTCATGAATAACTGTCAGATAAATGTCAGATAATCTGAGATGTGTTTTAAAATACGTCCCCAGACAGGCCCGCAAATATCCTGTCTGTCTATGCCAGCACGTTAATCTTTTCCTGTGACATGGGCTGTGTCCGAATCAGCACCCTTCCATACTATTAGGTAGGCTTGTTGAGTAGACAAGACGAAAGGGTCGTTAAGTAGGCAAACATTTCTCTAAATATAGTATACTTTAAACCCTCGTATGATATACTTCTGGGGTTTCACTGAATATATTCAGGAGCACACTTTTCAAGAAGTACACAAACATTTTGGTCGCATACATATGAAGTAAGCTTTGTTTTAAAAAAAATGAAGTGCTGATATTTTCCTTCGAATACAACAAAAAGACCACGTGACATGGCCACGCAAGGGTGGGACATCTTACCACACTTCCACAGTACGGTTGGAAAATAGTATGGCGGATATTTTTTGCTTACAGCATGTCGCGTGCTAAACAGTGCACACTTATGCCAGTGCACTGTACGCAGGAGACAGGGCGCAGTAGATAGGGCTCTGATTCAGACACAGCCAGGGTAATTGTGAAAGAACAGGCCGTGTGAGCACGACTACGCCACTTAACTGATGACACCTTCCAGGGCTCTGATTGGTTAAGCACAACCTCCCATCATTATCAGCCTCCATAGCTTCTGAAGCACTTCAAAAGCCCAGAGAGGCATTTTGGGAAAACAAGCATCGCCAACAATAACAACAAAAGATGTTGCGAAAATAAAATATTGAACAGTAAAATCTGCCAATGTGTTTTTTTTTTTTTTTTTTTAAATAGATATTACTCATGCGATTTGAAGACTCTCCACATCCCACTAGGGAGACACAGAGGCACGGTTTGGGAACCACTCTAGTGTGATTATGGTCTTCTAAACATAATCTATAAACTAAATATAAACTCATTTATCACACCCAGATTTTTGTTTTGTTCTGTTTCTTTTTTCTTTTTTTTCTTCTTCTGAGAGAGCAAGCCGCTATATACCGGGGGGTTGGGGGGGTAGGAGGTAAAAGTGGAGGGAGAGAACTAATGAGCTGCTGACAGTTTCTCTGACATCAAGTGCGGGAAGAGGTACACCGCCTTCGGAGCAGCTCAGGGAGCTACTGTTCCTCCCCCGTTCTTTGAACCCTTGTGCAAAAAAAAAGAGTCACTAAATAAGTCCCTGATCAGCCTGTTCCCTGCAACAGATCATTACCTGGGTCCTACTCTCTGCCTCCGAGCCGCAGAGCGGAGCCCTAATTTGAATTGCAAGTGACAACGACTCGCTCACGGCCGTCTCGTTGATCGCCCCTCCGAGTTTCCGTTAACTTTTCAGATTGAATAATTACCGGCATGAAGGTGGGGGATTCAGGGGGTGGGTAACAAGAAATAACAAGAGGGACGGCCCCTGAAGTGGCAGTCAGAATTGTATACGGGATTTCAGTTATAAGAGCAAAGCCTGGCGTAATTTATTCACACACAGAGGGATTTTTTATTTTTACATTTATTTATTTATTTATTTTTTACAATACTGACCTTTTACTTTTTCACTGATATTTCTCTTTTTCTCCGAGCTTTAAAATGAGAGGAGAAAGAAAAATGAAATAGAGGGGAATAGAGGAAAGAGGGATGAAAGAGGGAGAAGGAAGGCGACTGTGGTGTGTGACGGTTGTGTGACGGTGACATTTCTCTGGGCACAAGAGAATGTCAGGGTGAGGAGGGATGCGTTTGTCATTGGACTGTCAGCGTAGAACACACACTACAAAGGCCTGTGTGTGCTGGGGGGGCTTGCCCTGTTAGGGCCAAGGTGCCGGCTTTCTATAATTGCACTCAAAAAGCCACTTTCCCCATTGGGCTCCATTCATTTTTGACAGCAAAAAATAAATAAATATTTACACTCATATATTGATGTTAATTTTAAAAAGTTTTTATTTATTATTTGTTTTTCTGTGATCAAATATTGCTTTGTTACCACACAGACAAAGATATGAATTTTTTATATTATTTATTCTGGCCTACGTCATATTTTTGCGCTAGTTGGCAACCAATTACATGCTCGTAAGGCTTTGGCGTAGCCTTGACTCCAAGGACACAACTGTGCATGTGAGATGAGTGCAAAATGAAAACTTCCTGGTTCGGATGTGCTCCCCATTGGTTTCTATTGGCATCACTGTCTCTACATATTATATACTCTAAGGTTAGGGTTCCGCTCTAGTGCATGGATGGGATCTATGGTCTGGTATCTGTTAAGGCCAAGGGGCCAAGACTGGGGCTGAATTCGAATCCAATTTAACACACTCCCTTCCCTTGCTCACTTCCCTCGAGGGAGCTATCTTGTCACGCAATTTGCTATGTGCAGCAAGCAAACGTAACAGGTTCTCTGCAAGGGAGAATTGACGAGAAACAAACAAAAACGGAACCGAACTGCCCTCGCAACATTTAGGAAGTAACCAGAAACTATTCTTTAACCTGGCCCCAGTTCCTCCTTTTATTCACAGCCTAGTTTGGTTATTTCTGAAGCTAAAAATAACAAATACAGGTGTTTTTCTTACTATTTTAATCCAGTCCCCAATGAGTTGTTTTAACAAACTGATTTTTTTTTTTTTCTTGTCTCAGAAGAAAATAATAAAAATATTATTGCAACCTTGGATATTTAATTACTTACAAGCGGGGGAGTCAGACGCCAGGATTCAATCAATATTTGTTCTTAAGTAAAACAAATTATTTCTGGTTATCTCTGAACTCACCTGTGGTTGTCAGGGAAGATAAAAGAAAATGTTTTATTTTACATTGAGCCAAAGCTGAGTGACTATTTTTTGGGACCAAAAGTGTTAATGCAGACCAAATGTTAATGTATCAAAGATCTATTTTTGCCTTCCATTTTATACCTATCTTGTTAGTTGTAAGTGAGGTAATTTGCACAAAAGCACTATTTCCATTTTAAATATTGTTCCCTCTTCTCTCCATCCTCTGCAAAGTTTTTAACTGTTTTCACGTCTTACCAAATTATTTTAATATTCATATTATTCATGTCCATCTGGGTATATTTTTTTATACCAGAAACAATTAATCACAGCAGTGATTGCCCTCATAAGCTTATATGCTGCTAAATTAGTTTTTTGTTCAAGACAATTAAACCACTTTGTTTCCTTCAAATGACAAATTCAAAACTACATGTCTTTTTAAAGCACAATAATTTATTTTGAAGCCCAATTTAAAATTTTAAACAAAAAAAAAAGCCTTTTTTATTCTTCTTTATTTGTCTGTCTATCTATTTTGCTAAGAAAATAAAAAAACACTCTTTCTAAGAAAAATGTAAAGCCAGAAATGTTGCTGTCCACGCCCTCTGTGGAGCACAGCATCTCTGTCATCACGGTATTATGGGAGTTAGCATCCTGTCATCTCCGTATCACTCTTACTAGCAGGGTTACGAACACGATAGAACATCCTGTCATCTCCGTAACACTCACTCCCAGGGTCCGTATGTTCTCTCCAGCGAGGGGCTGCAAGATAATTTTCATAGGGACAGCACCAAAAGCAAAGCTCGCCAAGCGTTCACCATAAATCACCATTTTAGGTAGTGTTGTGGGGAGCGATCGATAAGTGCAAATGAGCGAGCCAGTGGATCACAGATGAACACAACACTCGCTGCTAAAGTGTTTTATTGACATCACAAATGCTAATTCACAGACATCAACCAACCTGGAAGCTCGGACATGCACGCTAGCTTGAGATGTGTCTTATACTTGGGTCTGTGCAAACAAAATGTCCAGCTTTCCTTGCCATAAATGTACAGGTCACTCACGCAGTCATAGCCAATCATTTTGAAGTACACAACATTCTAGAACATTTGTCTATGCGTGACAAAAGTTTGTTGCGTAACAATATCTGTGATTTGTCATTTTAAGTGCAAATGTATTTCTCGTTAATCAGAGACAAGAGTCACAGCTCCCTTTCACACATTCATTTTGATTTGTTTGTTTTTAATTTTATTTATTAAAATGAGCGGCCACACATGAGTCATCCCTATTTATCAGCACGGGTACAGGAACCACTCAGACGCTAAATGTATGCTAAACGCGCGTCAGACGCTCGCGGTGTTCAACAGCAGAGCTACAAAGGCCGTGTGCAGAGACGAGGCACCGCTCAGCGCATATCTGTGTGTGTGTCTCAGTGCTTGACACTCTATAATGTTGAGGCTTTCAGCGTTTATGAACAATACGAAAGCACATGAATGGGAGGAGCGCGGGGCTTCTGGAACAAGACCTGCCAGCATTCTCCTCAACAAATGCAATTTTACTGCACAGCTGCACACGTTGTGTCGTAAGAGTGACTGGAATATTGAAACTTTTTTTTTATGGTTATAGATTTATCCCTCTTGCATTCTTCTTCCGTATTCCATATCTAATAATAATAATAACATATTTTTGAATTATCACACTTTATTGTTTTTTTTTGAAG
>CM056390.1:3639157-3664157 GCA_029718625.1 Synaphobranchus kaupii | reverse complement strand
TCCCTATCTTCATTTCCCCGTCTCTCTCCTTCCCTTCCTCCCTTCTTCCTTTTCTCTGTCGTTTTTATTCCCTATATCCTTCTCTCTCGTCACCCCCCTCCCTCTCTCTATCTCTCTCTCCCACCCTCTCTCTCACTCTCCCCCCTCTCTCTCTCTCTCTCTCTCTCTCTCTCTCTCTCTCGTGTGCTTGCTGATATGCCTCAGCGTGGGTGATAAGCGCATCCTGGTGACTGGTTTGGCTGAAACCGCTGACAGCGTTAGTTCATTAGTGTCCACTGACGTGAAGCCAAGCCCCAAGTTACAGTGTCACCAGACATTACGTTTCAGTCCAGTGCAGCTGTGCATTTTTAATGTTGAATTAAGGCTACTGCCAAAATATAAAAAACACAGACACACACATGCATGAATGCACACTCGCGCGCGCACACACACACATGCGCACGCACACTCCACTCACCACGGCTCACCCTGCCCCACCACCCCCCACCCCCCATCACACCAAATCGAATAAGTAATTGAATTGCAAAAATCAAGAGACATCAAGGCCCAATTACTGCATGGCTGACTCCACTGCGGCTTTCCGCATTTTAATTAAATTGGATCTGCTCCGTAATTATTTTAATTGATAAATTATAACTTGATTATGTTGCATTACAGTACGTAAACCCGAATGCTCGTTGCATTGATGAATGCGGAGTTGTCTGGTGTCTCTGTACGTGGGTTTTTGGGGTGAGGGAGAGTGGGTCTGGTGTCTCTGTACGTGGGTTTTGGGGGGTGAGGGGGGTCTGGCGTCTCTGTGCGTGGGTTTTGGGGGTGAGGGGGGGGTGGGTCTGGCGTCTCTGTACGTTGGTTTTGGGGTGGGGGGGGGGGGGGTGGGTCTGGCGTCTCTGTACGTTGGTTTTGGGGTGAGGGGAGGGTGGGTCTGGCGTCTCTGTATGTGGGTTTTGGGGGTGGGGAATGACACCTACAGAACAAGAGGAGCGTTGATGCCCAACCCCCCCCCCCCCCCCCCCCCCCCCCCCCACCCCCCACCCCTCTCAGCAGCAGAGCGGTCACTTAGGATTTTTTTCTTAGGATGATTCATCTCTTTAATCTGAAGAAGCCCAGTCAATTAGAGCTAATTTAATTTCATCTGAACAGCTAATCAGGGAATAGAGACCTAAAGCATTTAATGCATATACTGTAATTACACCCCAGTGCATCCATCTGTACTACTACTGCTCCGTCTCTGATACTACTGCACCATCTATACTGCACCATCTCTGCTCCACTGCACCATCTCTACTGCTACTGCTCCATCTCTGATACTACTGCACCATCTCTACTACTACTGCTCCATCTCTACTACTACTGCTCCATCTCTACTACTACTGCACCATCTCTACTGCTACTGCTCCATCTCTGATACTACTGCACCATCTATACTGCACCATCTCTACTGCTACTGCACCATCTCTACTGCTACTGCACCATCTCTGATACTACTGCACCATCTCTGATACTACTGCACCATCTCTACTACTACTGCACCATCTCTACTGCTACTGCTCCGTCTCTGATACTACTGCACCATCTCTACTGCTACTGCACCATCTATACTGCACCATCTCTGCTCCACTGCACCATCTCTACTGCTACTGCTCCATCTCTGATACTACTGCACCATCTCTACTACTACTGCTCCATCTCTACTACTACTGCACCATCTCTACTGCTACTGCTCCATCTCTGATACTACTGCACCATCTCTGATACTACTGCACCATCTCTACTACTACTGCACCATCTCTACTGCTACTGCTCCGTCTCTGATACTACTGCACCATCTCTACTGCTACTGCACCATCTATACTGCACCATCTCTGCTCCACTGCACCATCTCTACTGCTACTGCTCCATCTCTGATACTACTGCACCATCTCTACTACTACTGCTCCATCTCTACTACTACTGCACCATCTCTACTGCTACTGCTCCATCTCTGATACTACTGCACCATCTATACTGCACCATCTCTACTGCTACTGCACCATCTCTACTGCTACTGCACCATCTCTGATACTACTGCACCATCTCTGATACCACTGCACCATCTCTACTACTACTGCACCATCTCTACTGCTACTGCACCATCTATACTGCACCATCTCTGCTCCACTGCACCATCTCTACTGCTCCATCTCTACTGCACCATCTCTGCTCCCACTGCACCATCTCTACTGCACCATCCCTGCTCCACTGCACCATCTCTACTGCACCATCTCTACTGCTCCATCTCTACTGCACCATCTCTACTGCACCATCTCTGCTCCCACTGCACCATCTCTACTGCACCATCCCTGCTCCACTGCACCATCTCTACTGCACCATCTCTACTGCACCATCCCTGCTCCACTGCACCATCTCTACTGCACCATCTCTACTACACCATCTCTACTGCTCCATCTTTACTGCACCATCTCTACTGCACCATCTCTACTACTACTGCACCATCTCTGATACTACTGCACCATCTATACTGCACCATCTCTGCTCCACTGCACCATCTCTACTGCTCCATCTCTACTGCACCATCTCTGCTCCCACTGCACCATCTCTACTGCACCATCCCTGCTCCACTGTACCATCTCTACTGCACCATCTCTACTGCTCCATCTCTACTGCACCATCTCTACTGCACCATCTCTGCTCCCACTGCACCATCTCTACTGCACCATCCCTGCTCCACTGCACCATCTCTACTGCACCATCTCTACTGCTACTGCACCATCTCTACTGCTACTGCACCATCTCTGATACTACTGCACCATCTCTGATACTACTGCACCATCTCTACTACTACTGCACCATCTCTACTGCTACTGCTCCGTCTCTGATACTACTGCACCATCTCTACTGCTACTGCACCATCTATACTGCACCATCTCTGCTCCACTGCACCATCTCTACTGCTACTGCTCCATCTCTGATACTACTGCACCATCTCTACTACTACTGCTCCATCTCTACTACTACTGCACCATCTCTACTGCTACTGCTCCATCTCTGATACTACTGCACCATCTATACTGCACCATCTCTACTGCTACTGCACCATCTCTACTGCTACTGCACCATCTCTGATACTACTGCACCATCTCTGATACCACTGCACCATCTCTACTACTACTGCACCATCTCTACTGCTACTGCACCATCTATACTGCACCATCTCTGCTCCACTGCACCATCTCTACTGCTCCATCTCTACTGCACCATCTCTGCTCCCACTGCACCATCTCTACTGCACCATCCCTGCTCCACTGCACCATCTCTACTGCACCATCTCTACTGCTCCATCTCTACTGCACCATCTCTACTGCACCATCTCTACTACACCATCTCTACTGCTCCATCTTTACTGCACCATCTCTACTGCACCATCTCTACTACTACTGCACCATCTCTGATACTACTGCACCATCTATACTGCACCATCTCTGCTCCACTGCACCATCTCTACTGCTCCATCTCTACTGCACCATCTCTGCTCCCACTGCACCATCTCTACTGCACCATCCCTGCTCCACTGCACCATCTCTACTGCACCATCTCTACTGCTCCATCTCTACTGCACCATCTCTACTGCACCATCTCTGCTCCCACTGCACCATCTCTACTGCACCATCCCTGCTCCACTGCACCATCTCTACTGCACCATCTCTACTACTACTGCACCATCTCTACTGCACCATCCCTGCTCCACTGCACCATCTCTACTGCACCATCTCTACTACTACTGCACCATCTCTACTGCACCATCCCTACTACTACTGCACCATCTATACTGCACCATCTCTGCTCCCACTGCACCATCTCTACTGCACCATCCCTACTCCACTGCACCATCTCTACTACTACTGCACCATCTATGATGCACCATCTCTGCTCCCACTGCACCATCTCTACTCCCACTGCACCATCTCTACTGCACCATCTCTACTCCCACTGCACCATCTCTGCTTCAACTGCACCATCTATACTGCACCATCTCTGCCCCCACTGCACCATCTCTACTCCCACTGCACCATCTCCACTGCACCATCTCTACTTCCACTGCACCATCTCTGCCCCCACTGCACCATCTCTACTGCACCAGCTCTGCTTCTACTGCACCATCTCTGCTTGACATTGAAAGTCCTGTGTGGTAAAACTGAGCCCAAATCCAGATTTAAAATATCTAAATTTATCCAGGGCTCACACAATGGAGGGAAATATGAAAAATATAGAGTGAAAGAGTGTGTGTGTGTGTGTGTTTGTGTGTGTACCTTACTGTGTACGTGTGTGTGTGTGTGTGTACATGTGTGTGTGTGTGTGTGTGTGTGTGTGTGTGTGTGTATGTGTGTCTGTGTCTCTGAAGAGCAGACCCTAACTGAGGGCAGAGCCTCCAGTCTAACAGGAAGTGATCCCAGGGGCAGCTGGGAGAGCTCACAGAACAGTCTGACCCGATCACGTCCACAGGTCTGCATGTGTTCCTCTCCTCTCTCTCCCTCTCTCTTTCTCTCACTCCGTCTCTCCTTCTCTCCGTTCCCTGTCCTCAGGCTCTCAGCTTCCTCAGATCTGTGCTGTTTTCTGCAATTTTATTTATTTATTTTGGTTTTTTTTTGTGTTTTGTATTTTATCTAGGGAGCAGGCACTGTGATGAATCTACTCTGAAAAAAAAATAAATGTGCATTTCCACAGAAAATAAAATAAAATATGGCAGAATGGACATGTTATGTAATATGATGATGAGGATAATGATGATGAGGAAGGTTTGTGCATCCCAGCCGCACCAGAGAGGACTTGCAGGTTTTTAAAGGTATTGAATGGAAAAAAGTAAAACAGAGTGAACACAACTGCAAGAGCAACAGCCGGATATAATAACAAAGCAGAGATAACAAGAACAGAGTGAACCAGAGACCAAACGCAAAACAAACGCAAAACAAACGCTGCTCAAGGTTGCGAATGAGAATGCAAAGAGAGCGCCGCCCATAGGTGTAAAAGGGTTGATGATGATGATGATGGGGAGGATGGTAGTGGTGATGATGATGAGGATGATGCCGCTCATAGGTTTAAAAGGGTTTATGGGATTGTAAAATTCACTTGCGGTACAGAACTCTCTAGACTCCTTATTCAAATGGCCCCTCCTGAACCAGGAGAACAGTCGTACGGGAGCTCTGAGCTGCAATGCATCATGGTCGCTGTGATGCGTTTGGCGTCCCCTGACAGGTGCTACCGTTGAAAGCATACGCTCGAGACACGCTTATCCGACAGAGGAACGTTTCATCACCCAAAATGGCACTTGACTGATGACAGGGGAACAATGCAGTCCTATGCCTCACTGTGTCCTAAAAATGTCTACAAGAGAAGCTGCCAGCCTTCTCTAAACCCACACACTCAAACAAACACACACACACACACACAGACATGCACACACTCAAACACACTCGCCCACACACTTGCAGATATTCACAATAAGAAACACAAACACACTCTCAAACAGGAACTTGTATACACCCAAACACACAAAAATTGTAGATTATAACACACACACACACACTCACACACCCACACGCAAACACCCATAAATATACTTTAGATTATAACACATACACACAGGCATGCTCACATAAATATGCACATATTCAGAAAATCACATCTATTCAAGCACCATCTCGAAAACACAAATGCACCATTACACACAAACACATACATGCACATATGTGCACACACGTACACACACACACGCACACACACACATATTCACACAGTGCTGTATACTGCTTACCGAGCCATGTCACTGCTAATGAGATGAGCTGCTGCTATTAGCAGGGTCAAAGTTCAAAGCTCTGCCTGTCGCTTAAAAGCCAAACAGCTGAAAGCCTGGTACTGACAGGAGTAAGCAGGGGTGTGCTATGATACCCCCGTGCCATCACCTGCTTGGCTCAACAACATATGGAAGGATTCAGAAAGAGTTTAATTAGCAATTACAATGTGTGTGTGTTCGTGTACAGTAAATGTGTTTATGTATGTATGTGTGTGTGTGTGTGGGGGGGGGGGGGGGGGGGGGGGAGAGAATCCTCTCTGCCTGTGGTTAATAGTGGAGGGGCCGTGACCTGTCTCACCGGGCAGCAGTGTGTGTGTGTGTGTGTGTGTGTGTGTGTGAGCTCCGCTAGCCCTATGCTGCTGTAAATAAGTGAACAGCCTGTGGTGTGGAGGTGAGTGGGGGGGGGGGGGGGCAGGAGGGGGTTAGGGGGGGGTCCCTGGAGACCTCATTAACCTCTGGCAGCTGAGACAGATCCCGCCAAACCCTGCCCGTCCTGCAGCGGTAACAGGCGCGAAGCCGAGAAGACTCCCGCTAAAAAAACGAAAAAACCGGCGCGGCTTTGGAGATGCCCGTCGCCGCAGAGATTAGAGCTGTCACCGTGGAAACCTCCCAGCATGCTGCATGTCTGACCACTCCATCTCCATCCTGTATGGAGACCATACCACACACACACACATACACACATACACACACACACACACACACACACACACACACACACATACATACACACCCACACACACACACACGCACACACACACACACATACACACACACCCCCACACACACCCACACACACACACACACACACACACACACACACACACATACACACACACACACACATACACACACACACACACATACACATATACACACACACACACACACACACACACATACACACACACACACACACACACACACATACACACACACACACACACATACACACACACACGCACGCACGCACGCACGCACACAGACACACACACATACACACACACACACACAGGAAAAGGAGTTTAATGTAATAATGCACCACATTATTTGTATTCTCTCTATTTTTGCCAGGTTTCCATTGAAAAAGATATTTTAATCTGAAGGGACTTCCTGGTTAAATAAAGGTTAATTAAATTTAAACGTTCCAGACATTAGAGCACTTTCATAATGCATGTGGCACATTTTCATTATAAATCAATAGTGCTAAAACTTCAGCATTAGAGAACATGAGAGTCTATTGATTATTCAAAATGGCCACCGTTTAATATGGGAAGTCAGTTTAATACTTTGTCTGCATGAAAATACAGAGTCCATAGATTGGAAGATTACTCTTCCAAGGCTGGGATTAGTAACATTTAATCCATTAGTCTAAGTTTAAATACCTTCTGGGCTATGTTTTTCAATTGCCCCATTCCTATTTCAGACAAGTGGTTTTGTTTCCCTACAGTGGGATGTCAGTTTCCACTCTCCTATACCCACACAGGATAAGATTTCTATGTAGTTTGTAGGAAATGCTAACAGCACAGAGAGTTGGATGTGATCCATGAACATGTTGAGATACGATCACACTGATGAGCTTGGGAAAATATTTAACCCATTAATTTCACTTTACACAGTGAGCGCAGAGCTATCGGTACCACTGCCTCTGCTCCCCTGTCCTGGCCCTGGACCATGTTAAATGACCAGTCATTTGATGCAATCCAGACTGCAGCGGAGTTGCTATAAGTGCTTCTTCTTTTTTATGCTTTCAGTGCTGTTGATTTGAAACTCAGAGTTGTTTGTTTAACGGTATGTGCCGCCAGTCTAGCTGAGTCATACGGGATGTTGGGAGTTTGCCCATCACCATTTCCGTTCGGCTGGCTATTAAGAGTAACTTTGAAAGGATGCCTTGCTTGCGGCTGATACTATAAACTACTCACACCACCCTTATACCAAAAGCTCTGTTTACAATGCAGACGGGGCACTTTGAGTTTTACACTCACGTTTCCCTCTAAACATCTAAACTCATAAACAAAATGACCATGGAGCATATTTAACAACCCTGATTGATGATTGACAGTTTTTACTGTGCTTCCTTTTTCCCAGATAAGAGAAACTGTATTACATCTTTTAAATGTTTAAGGAGAGCTGAGAAAGTTTTATCGAGTTGGCGAGTTAAATGAGTTGGCGATCAAAGCATTAGTTGATCAATCAGACAGATTAACAAGCTAATTGGTATAGCCCAGGTGTGTGCTCTGAAATGGGGGTGGGGGCAGGGGGGATATGTATGAAAAGTGCTGTAATTTCTCCATGGTGAAACCAAAATATATAAAACTACCCTTGGATAAAAGCTGAGAATGTGCACTTTATTGTTTGATTACAAATTTAAAATTGTAGAACAAATAAAAAAATTAATTTGGGACAAATAAATAATATTTGTCCCAAACATTATGGAGGGCACAAAATTTATTGAGGGGCTGAATATGTATACCAACCGTCATGGGTTGTGATGATTGATCTCAAAAATTAAAAATGCACAAAATCAGTACTGCAGAGTCACACAGAGCCTTTTCAGAGCTTGATTGTGTGACCCGACGCTGAAAATGTAACATTTACTGCCACTCATGCCGCCAAAAAACACAAAAAAAAACACAAAAAACCCCCTCTGCCAGTGTGCTGCCTCTTAAAAACCCATCAAAGACCCTCTCTCGTTTGAGTCGGTAATTTTAAGCTTCACTGTTTTTTTCTTCTTCATGAACACAGTTTGGAGAATTGATCACTGGCCTCCGCTTAACTCGCCAACCTGTTTATGTAATAAAATTAAAATAAAAACAACTAGTGCATATTAATGTGCACCAGCATGCAAAAACCACAGCAAAAAAACAGCATGTTTAACTTTTCCTTTTCCACAGATAAAACCCTTTTTCACTCATACTGCCTCATTCATGTCTCACAACACCTCATTGACTTATACTGGAGTTGAGCTTCATTTGAGTGATAGATTACATCCATTCTTAATCCGACTGGGGAAGCAATCACAATGTGAGGAGCATAAATATACCCTCACTTCTCCACTGCTTTTGTTCAGGGGGTTTTAAGTTTTAGTAAGAGAGAGAGACAGAGAGAGGTAGAGAAAAAGAAAGAGAAAGGGTGATTTACCCTGACCCCTAAACCATCGCTCATATTGCCCAGGAATCCCTTTTAATAAACCTTTATATTTGTCTGCCATGGGGACTCGTTTGAATATTTAAAATGAGTGGATGAACGGGCTGATTTACAAGTGCTCCAGTCAGGTGCTGAGATTCATAGAGCTCTGATTTGGTTTGTCTCCGGTGTGGTGATTCAGATTCATAGAGCTTGGATTTGGTTTGTCTCTGGTGTGGTGATTCAGATTCATACAGCTCGGATTTGGTTTGTTTCTGGTGTGGTGATTCAGATTCATACAGCTCGGATTTGGTTTGTTTCTGGTGTGGTGATTCAGATTCATAAACCTCTGATTTGGTTTGGCTCTGGTGTGGTGATTCAGATTCATAGAGCTCAGATTTGGTTTGTCTCTGGTGTGGTGATTCAGATTCATAGAGCTCCGATTTGGTTTGTCTCTGGTGTAGTGATTCAGATTCATACAGCTCTGATTTGTTTTCTATGGTGTGGTGATTCAGATATATTGACATGCCGTTCTCCTCCGAAACATGTGGTGGCGCCATCCCACTTTTTTTCACACCACAGCCCACAGACAAGCTTGCACAGAGTTGAGTTGGAAGAAGACATTTCATGTGCGGCTTTGTCAAGTGTCCAATTGACCAGCGGGGGTCGCTAGAGAGTGACGAAACACAGACCCTTAACCAATTGAACCCTGCTGTCGCTGCATGGGTGAAGCAACTGTCAACTACACGTCGCCCTGTGAGACTTATTTCACTGGAAAGGCTTGCATTCAATCGCAGACCTTGGGGTCCACGTTGGTGTCTAAACTGAATAAGCCAGCCCCTTGTTTGACTCATTTTAAAAACACAATTGTTCAAATTGCTTAGTTTTAGTCATTATGTATTTTTACCTTCTTACTGTATGTGTTTTCTTTGCTTTAGAGTTGCATTTTGGCAAGATCATCCTGGAGTTTGCTCAATTCGCCTGTACAGCTGCGTTTCTGGAGAAAACAAATTACGCTCTCATTTATTTCTTAAAAAGTCAAAAGTTGAGGACAAATGTTGATTGAATCTTGCCTTAAGTTTATACTGCAGATCCAGCAGTGGTGCTGAATAGGACTTTTTTCCTAATTGAACATAAAATCAGTCTGTTCAAAATGCATTTCAACATTCACTGCCTGTCCCCAATGAATGCTCTGTGTTTCTGGAGAATAAAGAAGGTCAAATGTCATGGGTCAAAGGTCAAATATGTAGATTACAAACAGTGGGGCTGTGTCCGTGAAAAATATCCACCATACTATTTTCCAACCGTACTGTGGAAGTGTCGTAAGCAGGTCGTAAGACATCCCACCAGTGTTGCCATGTCCGTGGTTTTTCAGGTTTTTCTGGGCTACTTTAAAAGTGCAGTCACAGGTAAAAATGAAAAGTTGCAAAGCACGCACATATTTTTTATTTTTTAAAATTGATTTATATTTAAAATATGTTGGTTTTGGTTAAAAAATATTTTGGGCTAGTTTTGGGTGGTCATTTGGCTGGAAGTCTTGCCCAATCTGGCAACCTTGTGTGGCCATGTCACATGTTGTTTTTGTTGCATTTGAAGGAAAATGTCAGAAAAGCTGTACCTCATTTTTTTTTTTAAATGCAACCAAAATGTGCGTACTTCTTAAATAGTGCTCCCGAATGTATTCAGTGAAACCCCGGAAGTAAGTGTACCATACGGGGGTTTAAAGTATACTATATTTAGAGAAAATTTTGCCTACTTAATGACTTTTCCGCCCTGTCTACTCAACAAGCCTACCTAATAGTATGGAAGGGTGCTAATTCGGACACAGCCTTCGAGATTCATGAGGGACAAATCTGCACTGCTTGTTTTCATATCATAATACATAAATATGAAAACTTCATATAAAAGCACATAAAAAATAATAGGCTACTATTAAAAAAAAAAAAATGGCAAGAAATGTGACATGAGCTCAGGGCCTGTGAGTGTATCATACAAACCTCCCTGCGGCTGTGATCTCCAGAAACACACACTTTCTCTTTATTGTAAGTACAGTGTAATTGCTCCGGCAGGAATAGCATTTCATTTTATGGGTGGAGGATTTATATCTTTTGCCTGCCAGGTTGTGCCATGACGGTATTGCATCGCGTCTGTGTGTAATGCTATAACAGAATAGAGAATGCAGTAGTCAGACTGGCTCCCTACATCAGCTAGCGTTTTGCGATGCCGTTGGGAGATGGCGCACGGCATCTCTGGTGGGATATCACCTGGTGAAACGCTCGGCAGGTTAATCTGTGATACAGATTGTTTGATTGTGAAGACTTCTCACCTGAATTCTAAAGTTGCTGTGGGCATGTTATTGGTGCTTTAAAAAATGCAATTATCTATAGTCTGAAACAACACAGGCAGCGCTGAATAATTACAGTGGTGCAAAAACAAATTAGCTAATTAGCATCAATTATCACAAGATATTAACAAGAACCAAAAAAAATAATACAATTTAAGCATTTAAATGTTGCAAGTCATCAAATTATTTTAACAGAAGTATTCAATGTTTTATGTGTGTGTGTGTGTGTGTGTGTGTGTGTGTGTGTGTGTGTGTGTGTGTGTGTGTGTGTGTGTAGCCAATACGCGTGTACACATGTGTGAAGGTGTGTGTATGCATGTGTAGAATGAGCCTTGTGTATAACACACAGAAAGGAATTAAAGCCAGAGTTGTGACTCTGTGGAGTTTTATTCCTCATGTGAAGAAAACATTACCCTCAAATCTGAGAGGGAAAGTGCAGACTGTCCAGTGACCTTCAGCATAAACATGGCCGCTCTCTCGGTACTGGAGCAGTGGGGTGCGTCCCAATACTCAAAAAATGCACCCTCCTTTCCTCCACTACCACCTCCTCTCCTCCGTGCCCCGGAAACCGAGCTTTATGTTTTAATCTAATGTTGCTGATTACATATTAATTACATATTAATGGTTACATATTCATTCATGTCTCGACACAAACAGTACATGCAAATACTTGTACTAGAAATGTGCAGGCAGTTTTGCATACTTCCGGGTAGGAGAGGAATGAAGCAGACGAGTGGAGGAAAGGAGGTGAGGAGTGAAGAATATTGGGACGCACCTGTGGCCTCCACAGGACCGAAAAACAACTCTTCTATTGTCTCTAGGACAGGGGTATGAAACTACATTTCCCAGGGGGCCGCAGTGACCAACCTGCCCCCCAATGAGATTAATTCAAAATAAAAGAGAACTGGAAAGCCATTCTGTAGGTTGCGGGTGCAGGTGTACAGATATCTGACCTGGATCTCTCCTCATTCACTCCTGTAGCTTTAAGAAGCATCAAAGGGCTCCAGAAGACACACTATCGGAGGTGAGGATCTGATTGGACAAGACCCTCTGGGGGGGCGGAGACACAGAAGCAAATGAGGAGATGTGTGGAGAGGTTAATCACAGCTGATCGTTACGTTATCGTTATGTGTGTATGTGTGCGCACTCGTGTGTGCGTGTGTGTGCGCGTATGCGTGTGTGTGTGTGTGTGTGTGTGTGTGTGTGCGCGTGAGTGAGAGTGTTTCTGTGTGTGTATTCATTCTCCTGCCTCTTCAACATGCACATGTCTCCATAAGGCTGACTCACAGCCTGATTGCTGTCCATAGACACAGACATGGACAGGCTTTATGGATTCCTGAGTAATCGCTACACTGAATTACCCTCATTTGAATACAGAGGTGTAATTAAGGTGCATTGAAAGAGTGGGTCTCTGCCCACACAGCCTGTCTTGTACATTCAGCATTTCCCATTAAAATACATACCCTTCCCCTCTCCATCTCTCTCACCCTCCCTCTCCCTCTCTCTACATCTCTCTTTCTCTCCCTCTCCATCTCTCTCTCCCTCCCTCTCCCTCTCTCTCCATCTCTCTTTCTCTCCCTCTCCATCTCTCTCTCCCTCCCTCTCTCTCCATCTCTCTTTCTCTCCCTCTCCATCTCTCTCTCCCTCCCTCTCCCTCTCTCTCCATCTCTCTTTCTCTCCCTCTCCATCTCTCTCTCCCTCCCTCTCTCTCCATCTCTCTTTCTCTCCCTCTCCATCTCTCTCTCCCTCCCTCTCCCTCTCTCTCCATCTCTCTTTCTCTCCCTCTCCATCTCTCTCTCCCTCCCTCTCCCTCTCTCTCCATCTCTCTTTCTCTCCCTCTCCATCTCTCTCTCCCTCCCTCCCTCTCCATCTCTCACACTCTCTTCATCTCTCCCTGTTTCTTTCCCTCCTTCTAAATCTCTCTCTCACTCTCTCATTCATCTCCCCCTCTCTCTTGCCATCCCTCCATCTTTCGCTCTCTCTCACTCCCTCTCTCTTTATCTCTCCCTTGCTCTCACTCTCTCTTTCCCTCCCTCTCCATCTCTCCCTCTCTCTGCCTCTCTCTCTCTCCCTTCCTCTCCCTCTCTCATTTCAGTTCCCTCCTCCATCTCTCCCTCTCTCTCTGCCTCTCTCTCTCTCTTGCTCTCACTCCCTCTTTCCCTCCCTCTCCATCTCTCCCTCTCTCTGCCTCTCTCTCTCCCTTCCTCTCCCTCTCTCATTTCAGTTCCCTCCTCCATCTCTCCCTCTCTCCGCCTCTCTCTCTCTCCCTTCCTCTCCCTCTCTCATTTCAGTTCCCTCCTCCATCTCTTCTTTTCTTTCGTCCCCGGGAGCTGAAGAAGTGGCTCAGAGAGTGTGTAAATCTCCAGGACGATCGGTGCACCGTCACGGGGTGAAATGCTGCACAGTCGCGGGGCTAAATGCTGAACAGTCGCAGGGTGAAATGCTGCACAGTCGCAGGAGGAAATGCTGCACAGTCGCAGGAGGAAATGCTGCACAGTCGCAGGGGGAAATGCTGCAAAGTCGCAGGGGGAAATGCGCACGCATGTTGCGATTACAGACAGTTAAAAGCAAAATACGCAATGAAAATAAATGGCGCTTTTCAGCAGGTTTTGGGGGCTTGCTGTTCCTTTATTCTCTTGTTTTGTGTTTTTCTTCCCAACCGCATGTTGTCCCAGATCTGCGCTTGGTTCTTGTTTTTTGTTCTTTGTTTTAAAGGGTGGGGTTTTTTTGGAAGAAAATAAACCAAATGTCATCACAAAATGGTGAAGGTTTGCTTGGATTGGGGGAGATTTGTGGCCTGTACCCCATGCTGTTATCCTGATGGGCCTCTCTATTGATCAGTCATTCAGTACAGTGGAGTCTCTACTCATTATCTATAGAATTTCAGACAAAAAAGATTTTGGTTAATTTTTCAGGAAAGCACAATGTACATAGCTTTGTTCCTTTTCTTTTTTTTCCCTCTGTGGTGATTTTCAAACCTGTGGGGGAATTTTCAAAGGCATAACGAGATACACATTTGCTGCAGTTAAATGATTCCAGCTCCAATAATCTAAAATCAATATGGTGCAGACCCTGAAGTGGCTTCTCATCGCTCGGCAGGGGACTAATAACATGGATTTCCCAAGATTTCTATTTGTTTCAGTCTGTTTGTTAATAAATAGAATTCCATTTAGCTTCAATCTGTGAGAGGGCGAGTTTTCATTAAACCATATCTCTGTGTGTGTGTGTGTGTGTGTGTGTGTGTGTGTGTGTCTGCGTGCGTGCGTGCGTGCGTGCGTGTGTGCGTGCGTGCGCGTGTCTGTGCGTGTGTGTGTCTGTGTGTCTGTGTGTGTGTGTGTGCGTGCGTGCGTGCGTGCGTGCGTGCGTGCGTGCGCCTGTGTGTGTGTGCGTGCGTGCGTGTCTGTGTGTGTGTGTGTGTGTGCGTGCCTGCGTGCCTGCGTGCGTGCGTGCGTGCGTGCGTGTCTGTGTGTGTGTCTGTGTGTGTGTGTGTGTGTGTGTGTGTGTGTGTGCGTGCGTGCGTGCGTGTCTGTGTGTCTGTGTGTGTGTGTGTGTCTGTGTGTGTGTGTGTGTGTGTGCGTGCGTGCGTGCGTGCGTGTCTGTCTGTCTGTGTGTGCGTGCGTGCGTGCATGCTTGTGAGTGTGTGCGTGTGCGTGTGTGTGTGCGTGCGTGAGAGAGATATTATATTATTAAATGCAGATTCTTTTTCATTGAGGACCTGGTGTGTTGTGTTTTTGATATAGAGGTGCGTCGCTGTGGGTCTAGTTCTGTTAGGCGGCATCGCACAGCAGTGTCTCCTATGTGCAACTATCTCTCTCTCTCTCTCTCTCACTCTCTCTCCCTCTCTCTCCCTCTCTCTCTCTCTCTCTCTCTCTCTCTCTCTCTGAAACAAACATACTTAATTCAATTCAATTCAAAATGCTTTATTGGCATGTCATATTGCAATATGTGTTGTGAAAGCTTGTTACAAAAACATGTTACATTGTCCATAAAATACACCATAATATGACTTGAAATATAAACAACAAATAAATCCCTCTCTCCCTCTCTGTCACACACACACTCTCTCTTTCTGTCTCTCTCTTTCTCTCTCACACACACACACATACACACACTCTCTCTCTCTACTGACACAGAAAAACCGAGATGACAAATGAAGACTGCAGAATGCCTAAATGTCTGGGTATCAACATGGACAACTGTCTACACCCCCCGAGAGTGTTCCAGGTTCTATGACTTACTCTTTGGGCATTATCAGGTCTCTTTGGATTTGTGACTGACCGCTGCCCATGTAACAGGGGTACGGCTGCTGCACGGTTTGAACCGTGACCCTGGCCTGAGGCATGATTAGCCAGCCAGAATAAAGACCTGTCCAAAGGGAGCTAACCGCTAATCACAACGTATTGTGATACTTCACCGGAACTGGCATGTATGAACTCCGCTGCACCCATATTGGTAGGGCAATGCAGGCAGGAAGCTCAGAGGAGATACTCCAGAGCTCCAGAATACCAGGGGAAATGGGGCCAGGTTGTATGGCCAGCTTCAGATCAGGCCTGGTCCTGTAGAGCTGCAGTGATTAGTCACTCTGCAGTTGACCTTACCTGAATAAAGCAGATGACCTTACCTGAATAAAGCAGGTGAGTTAACAGTTAACTCACCTCACCTGGCTTCTTGGGCCCAATTTGGTTGCTGATTTTCAGGTGAAAATAAAAAACATTGTGCCCTTCGGCTCTCTGGGGTCACAAATGGCCGACCCCTCCCACCCCCGCACTAGATCAATCGGATAAATGTTTGCATGTGGCTGGAGGCTGAAATTTGTGCGAACGTTGCACAAACTTCTGAATAGTCTAGAGTAAAGCTCTCCTCAGGAACCCATTTTTAAATAGCTAATGTATTTTATAATGTGTTTGAATTTGTCCTTAGTGCATGATTTGTGGAAAAGGTAAATTTAATGTATAATAAAGTAGCGAGTTATGGCTGTGCATCAGTACTGGGAATTTGATTCAAGCGGATGGTAAACAGAGGGATGTTAATTCACATATTTAGGAGAGTGTTATGCTCTAGGTGTGCAAATAAAGTAATGCGTTTTGAAACGGGAAAGTTATTTTATTAGGAAACCTTTTACCGGCGCTCAGGAGACAAACTAAATAGAGTACTTTGTGGCTCTTTTGTTTTATTCTGACCGCTCCTCTATCCTTTTCACCTCCGAATGAAGAATAACCTGCGTCCTGGCAGGCGCGATTCAACCCGCCGTGCGCTTTGCGTTTTTTTTAACAAAGCTATACCAGGCCAGCTGTAGCCAAATCCGATGGCCAACCAAGCACCCAGCGGAGTGCAGCCACGGCAGCCGTTTCCTGAGCAACGGAGAGCGCAGAGAGGGGAAGAGAGAGGCCCAGGTTCCCCCCGATCGAAGGCCCCCCCCCCCCCGGTCGACAGACGACAAAATGACCATCTGGCCCGGCAGTTGCTCCGCGGCTGTGCCTCGTCCAATAAACCCGCAGCCCCCACGGAGCAGCAGGACCAGCGAGGCCTTCGCCCGAACTAGCTGCCACCGTGCTGGGGCGTGTCTACCATGTCCTCCTCTTGGTGGGGGGGGGACTGTGGCCCTGACTGCAACACGGGAGAAAAAAAACGTCCAATCACATGATCAGCTACGGTGCTTCTCCTCCCACAAAGCCATTCTCTCGCACAGCGCTGCAGCTTTACAATCACCGTTTACAGCCCACGGACTTCAGGGGGCGCTCTTCCTGCCCACCTCTCTGCTCATGATCTGACTCTCC
This sequence comes from Synaphobranchus kaupii, assembly GCA_029718625.1. Taxonomy (NCBI): domain Eukaryota; kingdom Metazoa; phylum Chordata; class Actinopteri; order Anguilliformes; family Synaphobranchidae; genus Synaphobranchus; species Synaphobranchus kaupii. Next base: position 3,647,062 of record CM056390.1, on the reverse strand, counting down.
TCCAACTCTCTGTCTCTTTCTCTCTCTCTGTCTCTCTCCCTCTCTCTCTCCCTCTCTCCACCTCTCCATCTCTCTCTCTGTCTCTGTGAGTGAGGCAGTTGGTCTGCGAGTGAGGCAGTTGGTCTGCGAGTGAGGCAGTTGGTCTGTGAGTGAGGCAGTTGGTCTGTGAGTGAGGTAGTTGGTCTGTGAGTGAGGTAGTTGGTTTGTGAGTGAGGCAGTTGGTCTGTGAGTGAGGCAGTTGGTCTGTGAGTGAGGTAGTTGGTTTGTGAGTGAGGTAGTCGGTCTCAGAGTGAGGCAGTTGGTCTGCGAGTGAGGCAGTTGGTCTGTGAGTGAGGCAGTTGGTCTGTGAGTGAGGCAGTTGGTCTGTGAGTGAGGTAGTTGGTCTGTGAGTGAGGTAGTTGGTTTGTGAGTGAGGCAGTTGGTCTGCGAGTGAGGCAGTTGGTCTGTGAGTGAGGCAGTTGGTCTGTGAGTGAGGCAGTAGGTCCCCTAAAAGGACTCGCAGCTCTTGTTCATTTGTCAGGGAAGGAAATTTGTTTTGGTATTTTGATTTTATTAAAATATGTTTTTTTTATGTCTGAATATTTTTCGTAATAAAATATTTGACTCTCTGAAAGATACTGGGCTAGTTTGTTTTCAGGCTGCTGTGTGCTGATACCATGACCTCTTTCTGCTCTTCCACATACATCTCACAAAAAGTAACATATCGATCACAATTTCACACGACTTCTCAAAAAAACAAACAAAGAAGCTTTCGCGCTTTCACATGATTTCTCAAGAAACAAGCAAAATAACGCACATTTTCACACAAATTCTCAAAAAACAAGCAAAGACGCTCTCACACTTTAACACAAATAAAAATACTCTCACATTTTCCCATACAGTGACCTTTTACAAATTATGGAAGAATTACTTTCATTAAACCTCTCCCACGCAAGAAAACAAACTCACATTTTCACAAAACTGTAAAGTAATCATTTAAGATTTCTCATGAATATGACTCCACAAAGTAGTGGTCTCCACATATTCTGTAACAGGAGGCCCCAAGAGAGATTATGATCATCAGGACACTTCTTATTAAAACAGAAAATGTAATATAATGTGAGGGGGAGTGTAAGGTTTGGAGAACCAAACGCGACCGATAAGGATTTCTAAAAGTGTATCTAGAGAAAGATACGCCACAAAACGCGGAAGTAGCCGCACCAGGACTGGGATAACACAGGATCAGGTGTAAAACTTCCCTAGGACAAGGCAAAACAAAGAAACCTCCAAAAACTGAGGCGATCTTGATAAACAGCGAGAATAACTAACAAAAGAACCTCACGCACTAAATAATTAGGTGTAACAAGAGGTGATGAAACAAAACAAAACTTGATAAAACGAGTGAAGGAAAAGAATAGAAAAGACCTGTTAGCCAAAGCTCTTGTGGAAAAGAGCTGAACACAACTGGCAACAGGTAAAAAGAATAAAGGATAAAGAAAGATTGGAAAGGAAAGAGAAAACCAATCTAATCCTAAATCTTATAACCGGACTTTGCGTTTCCTATTCGTACGAACCAGAAATGCAGCAAACTAAATTCCTATACCTTACCGACTTCGTATGTCAACATAGCAAAGACAATCTCGAAGTGCGGAAATGCAGAAGTTCTGAGGTATTTATAGCCGGCAGGAAATGCAAAACAGGTGAAGGGAATAATTGTCGGGCAAGACACGAATACTGGAACGGAGGCGGAAAAAATCAGATAGAGAGTCCTGATGACGCCAAAAATGAAACCAAAAATGTAGAAAAGCAAAGGCTGCAAATAACCATGACATATAAGTAAAAAAGTAGTCAAATATTTACAGTCAGCACACATCTTTCACAAGATAAATAATAATAATCCTAATAATAATAATAATAATAATAATAATAATAATAATAATAATAATTGTATATTATTAATGAATCTGATGTGAGTCAGTGAGAGGCCCGTGTCACATGGTATGATGAGACAGTCAAAAGGATGCTGATGCAGCACTCTGACTGGTCCACCCTCACACCCCTGTCATATGGGACGAATACAGAACTCCAAATGCCCAAAAAAGTCCCCCTCACAGAAAATCCACAGCCCTGCCTGTCAAAACAAACAAGAATACGAGCGGTTTGGGACGACCGAAATAAACATGAACAGGGTTACCCTCTCCTGGTACATACAGTAAATCCCTCGGCCTTTCCCTAATACATATTTATGAGGGGTAACGACAGCAGACTTTCAGTAAACCTTTATTACATATTCACAGTGTGGGAATTTGGGCCTTGGGTTCGAAACAACAAGCTAAAAACCTTTCAGCAGAGGTGAGGACTGCAGCCAAATTTACAGTGAAAATTATGAATATGTGACCGACCTTGAAACAGGGTCATAAAAAATTAAAAAATTTAAATTACAGGTTTTTTATTAATACAACATTAAGGGTAAGAGAGCTCAAACTTTTGAATAATTTACTGCAATCAGCCCAGCTGTAGGCAAACAAGATGTGGTTTTCCCTGGTGGAGTAATTCTGAACTTAGTCGAGATGCCAAAAAACTGATTTAAATAAATAAACATAACAAAAAATAAATAATAAATATAGACAAATACAAAAATTTTAAAACTGAATTGTTTTACACTAATTTCTCTTTTTTAATAAATATGTTTGCAGATAATTTGTCCATCACTTTGAGGATCAGAAGCATTAATTAGTTACAGGACGAGTTTGTCTTAAATAAGCATACATTTTAAAAAGATTCAGGTGTCTGAGACAGAAGGGAAGAATCCCTTTCCCACCTGGGATTTCAGCTTCCAACCCCAGAGTTATACAAGCCCAGCTCCCTGACCGCTACTCTACACTGCCACCACATCTGTCTCCTCCCCCTCTCCATCTCTCCTCCCCGGCTCCCTCTCTCTCTCTCTCTCTCTCTCCCCCTCTCACTCTCCCTCTCTCTCATCCCCAGCTTCCCCTCTTTCTCATCTCCTCTCTCCTTATCCCCCTCTCCTCTCCCTCTCTCTCCCTCTCCCCCTCCTCTCTCTCCACTCTCTCTCCCTCCTCTTTCCTCTCCCTCTCTCTCCTCTCTCCCCCCCCCCTCTTTCTCTCTCTCTCTCTCCTTATCCCCCTCTCCTCCCCCTCTCCTCTCCCTCTCTCTCCCTCTCCCCCTCCTCTCTCTCCACTCTCTCTCCCTCCTCTTTCCTCTGCCTCTCTCTCCTCTCTTCTCCCTCCCCCCCCCCTCTTCTTCTCTCTCTCTCTCCTTATCCCCCTCTCCTCCCCCTCTCTCTCTCTCTCTTCATCTCTCCTCTCCCCTCCCTGGCTCCAGACACAGCTCATGGTAAAGCCATCGATTAGCGGATCGGCGGCTAGTTACGGAGCCGCGAAACAAAAGCAGAGGCCCTGGGGATCCGAACCCTCTCCGCCTGGCTTTGACTGATGAAGCCTCTCTCCGACTCGGACGTGTGGATCCCAGATTGGGATGTTTTTCGCCGGACCCCCACGACTGCAAAAAAGAGGGCGAAAGAACCCCCACACCCACCCCCACCCAGAACTATTTTTACAGAAGCCTGTCTGGCATTTGGCTGGTTTGATTTGTTTCATCACTTTATCAAATATTAATAATCTGAGTAACTGGGGGAACAAGTGAAGATAAAGCCGCGCTGAAGGTTTTATAAAAAATATATAATATTAATAATTTTCAAAAAGGTCCTCGCTTTTTATCTTAGTTTGAAACACTTCACCTGAACTTTTGTCATTTTGGTGAAGGTTTCAGGTAGTTAGGGAACACAGGATTTGAAAGAGGTTTTAGTCTCTGCATGGTGTCTAGGTCACTTTATCTGGCTTAGGCCTGGCTTAGGTCTAGCTCCCAGGAGTGACCAGCATTCATTGTTAATACACAGTTAAATTTAAATGTTAATTGTTTTTATTTTTCTTCCACAGAAATAGTTTGGGTTCGTTCAACGATCTCTGAGCTGAGGTCTCTGGAATGGGAGGAAAATTCTGTCTGCATTGGAACAATAAAAATAGCAACACTTTGATATTTAATGGACATCATTATAAATGTTGACCAAATGCAGGACAAAGTGATGGGAACCGTGAATGTTACCCAGAATGCAATGCAGCAGTGTGTGAGTGTGGATATCATCCTTGCCCACTGTGTACATACACTGCCTGGCCAAAAAAAAAGTCACCGTTGCACCCGTCATGCAGAGTGCCCACTGTACAAACCTCTGGAGGCAGTGTTATGAACTGGGGTTGCTTCAATTGGTCAGGTCTAGGTTCAGCAACGCTATGCAGCAATAAAATGAAGTCAGCTGAGTACCTGAATGTACTGAATGACCAGGTTATCCCATCAATGGGCATATTCCAGGACGACAATGCCAAGATTCATCGGGCTCAAATTGTGAAAGAGTGGTTCAGGGAGCATGAGGAATCATTTTCACCAGAGTCCTGACCTTAACCCCATTGAAAGTCTTTGGGATGTGCTGGAGAAGACTTTACGGAGTGGTTCGACTCTCCTGTCGTCAATACAAGATCTCAACCAAAAATGAATGCAACTCTGGACGAAAATAAATGTTGTGACGTTGCATAAGGTTGTCGAAACAATGCCACGACAAATGCGTGCCGTAATCAAAGCTAAAGGCGGTCCAACGACATATTAGTGTGCAACTTTTTTTTTGGCCAGGCAGTGTATTTCTGTAGGACAAAGAAATTTGGTCATCCAGGCAGAAAAGTGGTCAGGGTCGTGGAAACAACTGGTAGGGCAGAAGGCTCAGAGTTCAAAGGTCAGAACTATTCCCCAAGTCCCCTACTGTGACATCACAGAAGACATTACCATAGATCCACCAGATGGTCGACTCCATGTTCTTAACATTGAAAGCCCTGTTTCATAAACCCAAAACATTTGCACCTTGTCACAAGCAAATCCTGTCCTGGAAAGTCGTGTCACCATGCAGCCAAAGAATCCTGTCATTTAGGAAAACTGAAAAAACGTGAGAGTCGACTACCTGGGTAGTGTGTTGTAATGTCTACGGATAGACTGACAGTCACACTCCTTACCTGTAAATGGACATTTGTCCTGAACTTTGACGCACAGTAAGCACTGATTTCCAGCGATTGCTAAAAATGAACTGTCCAAACTGTGTTTGTTACAACTGCATTTATTTGTAAAAAAAATAATAATAATAAATAGTATACCTGTGACCCTAGAAAGTGTCAAAGGCTTGTCAAACGGCTTCAGTTTTAACTGGAAACAGCATTTCTTCATGCAGCTAAATTTCTTTTCCGATCTAAATGGGCTTAAAAGGGCTTAAAAAGGCTCACGGTGGCGTAAAAGGGGGGTGGACAGCCACAGGTAGATCCGTGAGGGTAATACGGTTGAGGGGTCATGGCGGACTAGGGGAAGGCCGTGCTGTACCGGGGCGAGGCTCACGGTTACGGCTGGCGGCCCCTGTAAGCACGGCCGCCAGCACAGGGGAGTGATGAATGGTTTCTAGCGGATAAAGTACACAGCAATAACCTCCAGGCACCCCGCAGGACACGCGGCACAGGGCCCACAAATCTATCATTCAATCCTCAGAGGATTTTATCAAGTGTGCTCCCAATGTGTCTTTTGATTTATTTAACAATTTATTACAACACACTGAGTCAGCGTTTTACTCCCAGCCATGCCTGCTCTGCTGAGAGAACAGCAGGAAAGAGAAGAGGCAGGAGCACAAACACACACAAACATAAGCACAAACAGAAACACACAAACGCACACATACACATGCACATACACACACAAAAACACACAAACATAAGCACAAACAGAAACGCGCACATGCACATGCACATGCACATGCACATACACAAACACACACACATAAGCACAAACAGAAACGCGCACATGCACATACACAAACACACACACACACATAAACACAACCACACACACACATAAACACAAACACACACACACAAACACACACACACACACATATAAACACACACAAACACATACACAGGCACACACTCATAAACACAAACACACACACAGGCACATGTACACACACATAAACACAAAAACACACACACACACACACACACACACACACACATATGTACAAACCCACACTCACACACACAGCTAAAGGTACATCACTGTTTCCAGTCAGACTCTTCAGTTGTCTTTGATTCTCTACAACACGCTCAGGCAGGGTAGAGTAGAGCTTAATCTACAACACACTCAGGCAGGGTAGAGTAGAGCTTAATCTACAACACGCTCAGACAGGGTAGAGTAGAGCTTAATCTACAACATGCTCAGGCAGGGTAGAGTAGAGCTTAATCTACAACACGCTCAAGCAGGGTAGAGTAGAGCTTAATCTACAACACACTCAGGCAGGGTAGAGTAGAGCTTAATCTACAACACGCTCAGGCAGGGTAGAGTAGAGCTTAATCTACAACACGCTCAGGTAGGGTAGAGTAGAGCTTAATCTACGACACGCTCAAGCAGGGTAGAGTAGAGCTTAATCTACAACACGCTCAGGCAGGGTAGAGTAGAGCTTAATCTACAACATGCTCAAGCAGGGTAGAGTAGAGCTTAATCTACAACACGCTCAAGCAGGGTAGAGTAGAGCTTAATCTACAACACACTCAGGCAGGGTAGAGTAGAGCTTAATCTACAACACGCTCAGGCAGGGTAGAGTAGAGCTTAATCTACAACACACTCAGGCAGGGTAGAGTAGAGCTTAATCTACAACACGCTCAGGCAGGGTAGAGTAGAGCTTAATCTACAACACGCTCAAGCAGGGTAGAGTAGAGCTTAATCTACAACATGGTCAGGCAGGGTTGAGTAGAGCTTAATCTACAACACGCTCAGGCAGGGTAGAGTAGAGCTTAATCTACAACACACTCAGGCAGGGTAGAGTAGAGCTTAATCTACAACACGCTCAGGCAGGGTAGAGTAGAGCTTAATCTACAACATGCTCAGGCAGGGTAGAGTAGAGCTTAATCTACAACACGCTCAGGCAGGGTAGAGTAGAGCTTAATCCTGGTTTATGTACTGCAGGGTAGAGTAGAGCTTAATCCTGGTTTATGTACTGGAGGGTAGAGTAGAGCTTAATCCTGGCTTATGTACTGCAGGGTAGAGTAGAGCTTAATCCTGTTTTATGTATTGCAGGGTAGAGTAGAGCTTAATCCTGTTTTATGTACTGCAGGGTAGAGTAGAGCTTAATCCTGGTTTATGTACTACAGGGTAGAGTAGAGCTTAATCCTGGTTTATGTACTGCAGGGTAGAGTAGAGCTTAATCCTGGTTTATGTACTGCAGGGTAGAGTAGAGCTTAATCCTGTTTTATGTATTGCAGGGTAGAGTAGAGCTTAATCCTGTCTTATGTACTGCAGGGTAGAGTAGAGCTTAATCCTGTTTTATGTACTGCAGGGTAGAGTAGAGCTTAATCCTGGTTTATGTACTGCAGGGTAGAGTAGAGCTTAATCCTGGTTTATGTACTGCAGGGTAGAGTAGAGCTTAATCCTGGTTTATGTACTGCAGGGTAGAGTAGAGCTTAATCCTGTTTTATGTACTGCAGGGTAGAGTAGAGCTTAATCCTGGTTTATGTACTGCAGGGTAGAGTAGAGCTTAATCCTGGTTTATGTACTGCAGGGTAGAGTAGAGCTTAATCCTGGTTTATGTACTGCAGGGTAGAGTAGAGCTTAATCCTGGTTTATGTACTGTAGGGTAGAGTAGAGTTTAATCCTGGTTTATGTACTGCAGGGTAGAGTAGAGCTTAATCCTGGTTCATGTACTGCAGGGTAGAGTAGAGCTTAATCCTGGTTTATGTACTGCAGGGTAGAGTAGAGCTTAATCCTGGTTTATGTACTGCAGGGTAGAGTAGAGCTTAATCCTGGTTTATGTACTGCAGGGTAGAG
>CM056390.1:3614157-3634157 GCA_029718625.1 Synaphobranchus kaupii | reverse complement strand
CAAGGGTCTGAGCTATCAAACGAGCCCCAAACCATCACTCTGTTGCCAGATATGGAGTAGATGTGGATGGATCACTTTAAGGGTTGTTTCTCCTGACTTTTTTCCCCATAGAGTTCTATAGGAAAATGAGTCCGGAGAAATAACCCTTGCAGTGATCCATCCACATCTACTCCATATCTGGCAACAGAGTGATGGTTTGGAGCTCGTTTGATAGCTCAGACCCTTGATAACTTACAGCCATTTAGCCAGCCATGTGTTCCATACTGTACCAGTGTAATTTACAGCTGAATCTAGTCTCACCCCCCAATTTCCATAGAGATCCATTCAAATGCAGAGAGGTTATAGTATCGCTTGTAACAGTACCTGAAAATAAGATATCGACAGTTTTTTGATGTTGATGGTCACAGACTTCAGGAAGTAACAGCATGTAAAGGATATGCGACCAAATATGAAATATGATACTTTAAAAATACGTCAAAGCAAAGGGAATGAATACTTATGTAAATGAGAAATTTTATTTTTTTATTTTTAATAAATTTGCTAAAATCTCAAAAAAACTTTTTTCACATTGTCATTATGGGGTGTTGTGTGTAGATGTTTGAGGCAAAAAATGAACTCAATCTATTGTAGTATAAGTCTGTAACGTAATAAAACGTGGAGAAGGTGAAAGGGTGGGGAGACTTTCCGGCTTGACTGTATATATCACCTCCAGTTTATATGTTAATGTACTGTATGTACTGTATATGTGCATATATACACTGTCTCATCCATATGACATATTATATATCACCTCCAGTTTATATGTTAATGTACTGTATGTACTGTATATGTGCATATATACACTGTCTCATCCATATGACATATTATATATCACCTCCAGTTTATATGTTAATGTACTGTATGTACTGTATATGTGCATATATACACTGTCTCATCCATATGACATATTATATATCACCTCCAGTTTATATGTTAATGTACTGTATGTACTGTATATGTGCATATATACACTGTCTCATCCATATGACATATTATATATCACCTCCAGTTTCTGTGTAATTCTCTGTAGGTGAATTATCCGTCAGACGGGCGGCGTTCGGGAGGTAATGTGGCGGTCAGCCTGGCGGCATGGGGGACTGGTCCGCCGTTGGGTCCGTGTGCACAGCGTAGCTGGTAAAAGACATTTTTGGGGATCCTCGGGGGGTCCTGAGGGGGGTGCCCCTGAGTCTGCCAGGACCTGTGTGACGAGAGTGATCTATGATTTATGACTATATGAATTATGACGGTGTCTCTTTTGAACGGCTGTGGCTAAGCAACTGCAGATCACCCCGGTAACTCACCATGGCAACACTCCACCCCAACAAACCCGTCCAGAGCAGAGCCTCTAAATCTTAACACCAGTCAGAGACACTCTCACTGAGGCAAATGCACCTCACAGTATTCACAAAGCATCTCACAGCAGAAGTGCTGATCTGGGATCAGTTTTTCCATTTAGCTCATAAAAGTTTGGGATATAGGTGGAGCTGAACCCTGATCCCAGATCAGCACTCCTATTCCAACATTCTTTATGAATATAGGGCCGAGTCCTATCAATCTTCATACTCCAAGGTGAGCTATGAATACACGTCTGGGTTTTTGGAAGGTTTTAGTGTGTCTGTGTGTGTGTGTGTGTGTGTGTGTGTGTCTTTGTCTGTCTCTGTGCATCTGCCTGCGCTGAAACATTTTACAGGCTCTTGGCTTGTTTGCTAATGGCTTTTTTTATTGTTGTCCTTGATGAATAGTATCTAACTATAATGTAATAATGTAATAGTACAATTAGTGATTTCTGGATGGAGACAGCATGGAGACGGCCCGATTTAAATTAATGTTTTAACAACATCAGGAATATCAAGCAGTTCTGAACTGCAAAATTGCCCTTGCATAATATTATGAAACATAATTCACTCTTTTCAGTGAATAAGTGCACAGGAAACATTTGAGACACATTTACACCAAGCAACATGTAGGGCCCTATCTTACACCCAGCGCTAAGCAGCGCTAACCCAAACGCAAGTGTCTTTGCTATCTTACACCCAGCGCAGGGTTCATTATAGCCCCTCACGCTTACGTCGGTTAAATACCAAGTCATCTTGTGCCCATTGCAAGTGACATGGGCGTGTTGGTCTTAAGATGAGGAGTGGCCAGGATTATTTCTGGCGTATTGCTATCGAGCCAGCAGAAAGTGCTTGCGCTGTGTGTGTGTGTGTGTGTGTGTGTGTGTGTGTGTTGCTAGTTCTCCCCTGATAAACATGTAGTGTTTGCTTCATGAAGCCAAGGAAAATACTTCACATTTTCAAACAAACAGAGCTTATTTAATTATCACATCCCTATCTGAGAGAGGTGAAAGTGTGGTTTGGTTGAAGCACAGAGCAAGTTTTCCAGCCAGGAAATGGTTCCTGCTCTCGATAATTAAATGCAGTAGCAGACTTGGCTGGGCAAATGTTTTATTGACCTTGGAATATGTATGCTAATCAACCTGGAATGATTATAAAAACTCTCACATACATATTAATGCATTTTGTATTTATTAATTAATTTTTTTAGTTAGCACTCCTTGATTAATATCCATTTACTGGATGCTCCTGCTCTGAAATAGGTTAATTTATATTACATGCAAAACACTGACCTAACATACATATCACATTGAAACAACGTAGTAATAGGTTCATTTATACTACACGCAAAACACTGACCTAACGTACATATAACATTGAAACAACATAGTAATAGGTTCATTTATACTACACGCAAAACACTGACCTAACATACATATAACATTGAAACAACGTAGTAATAGGTTCTCTCATTTATACTACACGCAAAACACTGACCTAACGTACATATAACATTGAAACATCGTAGTAATAGGTTCAGTAATGTGCATGTGGTATTAAAGTAATATAATATGCATTTGTGCAGGTTTCTTGGCTTTGAAAAGCATGAAGCATTGGGGTGGTGGGAGTGTAGGGTGATGGGGGTGGTGGGGGTGTAGGGTGATGGGGGTGGTGGATGTGAGGGGTGATGGGGGTGGTGGATGTGAGGGGTGATGGGGGTGGTGGATGTGATGGGGTGTGGGCTTTGGGTGGCTGTGACTGTTGCCCCTCCTCCTGCCTCCAGCTCGGCACTAAGCGTTCCTCCTTTAAGGGTTTATTTACACATTCAGCACAGGAGTGTTTTCATTAGAGTTCCTTACCCCGGCGAGACCCAAACCATGAATTGCACAAAACATTACGTTCGCTGCTTTGACCACCTTAATTAAGAAGTCACATTTCAGTGTCACGGGAGAACATAAAAATATATTAATAAATAAATAAATGTATGAATTAATACCGCAGCGTGTTATCATGTGGATCCTCTGATGTGGAAAGAGGGAGTGGGGGAGGGGGGGAAAGTGGAAGTTCTTCACATCAGTTTGTTTGAAATGGGAGGAAGTCCTATTTAATTGGATTTTGATGGTCCCTTGTTGTCATGGCAGCCAGATCTCCCTTTGTACAAAGTAATTTTTTTGACATGGAAAATATTGGGCAGAGGAAATGAGCTCCTTACATGAACGATCAGAGGCTGTGCAAATCGAGATATTTATGGAGGAGAATGAATCTGCTCAAGTCCCCGTTTGTCACCAGGAATCCACCCACAGCTACGTAGCTAAATGTGTGTGTGGGGGGGGGGGGGGGGTGAGGTATGTTCAATCTATCTCCTATGGTGCATTTTCACCAGACATAAAGGTTTGTTTTATTATTTGAAAACATTTTCCTCCTTTTTTGCCCCCAGTTTGAAATCACAAACTTGGCGAAGGACGTGTTCAATCTATCTGCAATGGTGCACTTTGACCCGAGTGATGTTTTTTTTTTTATAACGCAGGGTATCTTCAATCAATCTCCAATGTTGCTTTTTGACCTAAACCAAGTGATTTTTAAAAATATATATTTTTTCCCTCTTTTTTCCCTTTCACATTTTGGATTCAGCAATTGCAGCTGTGTGAGTTACTGCCAACGGAGTAAGATATAGCTGGGGGTGGAAGGGTACATTTAATCCATCACCAATGGCACTTTTTGACCTTTGATCTGAGTGATGATTTTTTTATTTTCTTTTTAACATTCTGTTTTTCTCCACTTATGTGGGTGCCAGAACATTGCCTCTGGATGTGTCTGCATCTCTCCTAACCCACACAGAGTGCACACGAGCAGGCGTGTAGTGTAACAGGGTTGGTTCCGCTTTGTATCTCCAGCCAGAGGCACTCCGCACAGCGATTACACCGCTGCACTAAAGACCAAGCTTCTCAGTTGTCTGTCGCATCCTCCTAAGACCCAGAGAATGTTTTCCCCTGTAGGGGGCCTGATCCTCCGGTCTTAATATCAACAACCACATATTCCACAATTCTGAAGCCTACACTACAGGGCACATAAAATAAAAAATAAACTGAATAATATTTTTGAAAGAATTTCCACTGCAACATGTTTTTGTCATCCAAGACACTTGTATTATTATGTCAAAAAAATTGTAATACTTTCGTGCTGGGTCTCAGGAGGACTATGACCTTGGGTTGTGAATCTGGGCCAAATTTGCATGTTCCCCATTTCCCAGGTTAGGTCAAATTCCCTTCGAATACAATTAATTTAAAAATCAATTACTTAATTTAAGAATCCCCGTTGAATACTTTGCCCATTTTTCAAATGATGAATTGTATTTCAGTTAATTTCCTCTGTTGACATAATTTAAATGGAATTGACCCCTGAACCTAGGTGCAATGCTCTCTGAAGCCCTTACAAATGTCCAGCATTGCAGGAATCATTGCATTTGCAAATTCTGTCATCATCCTCAATGTGATATTTGCCTCAATTTGTAACCGAAATTTGAGGGGAAAGTACAGCTAGAGGCTTGTTTGAATATTCGTCTCACTCTTACAACTTTAAATCAACACTTTTAGGGGTAAATCCGAAATGCCTTCAACAAATGTGATGATAATTTTCATATAGCTGAGAAATCATACTTCTAGAACATACTTTCATGACTCCCAGACCCACAGACCTCGTAGCATGCACATCTAGTCCCACCCCCCATGGTGAGCACCATAATTCATTGGACAGTGATGCATTTTTTTGTTATTTTGGTTCTGTAATCTAGCACTTTGAGTTTGAAAGTTTACAATGACAATGAGATTGAAGTGCAGCTTTAATTTCAGGGTATTTTTTATCCATATTGGAAGAACCTTTTAGAAATTACAGAACCCCCATTTTCGAGCATCAAAAGATATTGGACAGTTTAACCTAATGTAGAATAAAATAATCTCTGGCAGCAGAGTGATGGTTTGAGGCTCGTTTGATACCTCAGACCCTTCATGACTTACAGCCATTTCGCTAACCATGTATTCCATACTGTTCCAGTATAATTCACAGCTAAATCTAGCCCCACCACCGAATTCCCATAGAGATCCATTCAAATTCAGAGAAGTTATATTATCACTTGTAAGAGTACCAGAAAATAAGATGTCAAACGTCTTTTGATATTGTTGAGTCACAGACATCAGGAAGTCATGGCATGCAAAGGATATGCAACCAAATATTAAAAATGATTACTTTATTCTACATTATGTTAAACTGTCCAATATTTTTTGATGCCCGAAAATGGGGGGGGACTATGTACCAATGGTTCTATAATTTCTAACGGGTTCATCCGATATGGATGAAAATACCCTCAAATTAAATCTGACAGTCTGCACTTCAACCTCTTTGTCATTGTATCCTTTCAAACTCAAAGCGCTAGAGTAGAGAACCAAAACAGCAAAAATATGTGTCGCTGTCCAATGAATTATGGTGCTCACTGTAGATAACTATCCACAGAACACACATGTAAGGTGTACGTCTTGGGACAGAAAAAGAAGGTCTGCTCCTGTATTTGAAATGCTGTCCTTTCAGTTCCTGGCAGGACTCCAGCTCCAGGGACAGCGCCAGCACCAGGGACAGCGCCAGCCAGCACCACGGACAGCGCAAGCTCACAGCTGGAACTCTATCTCAATCGATGCAGCTGCTGATTGGTGACCTAAATTAGTGGCCAATATAAAGGTTTGAGTTTGATTGAATAAAAGGTGGCAGGTCAACCATTTTCCAATGCTTGTCTTGTCCATTCACCACATGTGGCCATCTCAGCCCAGCACATAGCTATCCACAGAACAGCCTCGGAGTTCAAAGTTAAGACTTCCCTGTTCTTTTATAAAGAAAAATTACAGATGATACAAGAGGTGTGATTTAAGGCTTGATTATCCCTTAGTCAGACAATAATGTGTTTTTCTGCATTTGATACCCGAAAGCTGAATATAAAAGCTTTTAGACAAAGCTGTGTTTTTTTAAGAAGCCACTTTTATTCAGAGAACATGGCCTACTCTGTCTAAAAACACAGTCTGCAAAAAACACATTCATAAATACATAACTACAGCCACCACATACCAGTTCTTTGAAGTCATCCTTCAGTACACGTGTTGTAAATAAATAGATACCATAAACCCTCCATAGACAATGAGTAGCCTTGGCTTTCTTATAAAGATACCATAAACCCTCCATAGACAATGAGTAGCCTTGGCTTTCTTATAAAGATACCATAAACCCTCCATAGACAATGACTAGCCTTGGCTTTCTTATAAAGATACCATAAACCCTCCATAGACAATGAGTAGCCTTGGCTTTTAGTTTCTTATAAAATGAGTTAAGCTCCAGCGTCTCCAGGACAGTGACTGTCGGACTACAAAGCTTCTCACTCACAGGTACACATAATTAATGTCATACCATTACAGACTGTATGATTTGTATGACTGAATGGAAGAAAGCTGAATAAAGTTTTTTTAATACATCAATAGTCTATTGAATACCGAAATATTAGAAGATACTCCTAATCATCTACTGTAACATTCAGTTGAAGCAAACAAGATAATCCACTGCAATACTGATTCAACAGTGTCTAATTTGAACTTTATATCATAACATCTATTAGGTGTCATGACGGTAATGTCTGTAAGCTAGCTCAGTAGCGCACATTAGCTGTGTTGACATGGGAAATTGATTGACCGCTTGCCTGTTACCACAGTGATGTATTTTCGCATTTATTCTCTTGTTTATGTTTTTGCTCCCGGCTATTAAACGAGACCAGCTCGTAAAAAAGATTAGGCACATCTATTAGCAGTTTTATGGTAGACAGACTTTATTGTCCTGAGAGATGATATTTGTTTCCACAGCCTGGTATAGAAACATGGAACGTAGTATGCAGAACACAGAACATAGAACGCAACATTGAACATAGAACACCAAACAGAACACAACATAGAACATAGAACACACAACGTAGAATACAACATTGAACATAGAACACCAAACAGAACACAACATTGAACATAGAACACAGAACATAGAACGCAACATTGGACATAGAACACCAAACAGAACACAACATAGAACGCAGAACACAGCATACCACTCACACAGAACAAAGTGGTCATTTTAAACAGCCAGTATTATGGATTGTATGATGTTGCTGGTTCAGCTCCAGCTTTTGTAATTATGCTGAGAGATGTCTTCTCTTTTTAAAACGCGGGAGGGGGCTCACTGCAAAGACTTGAGCTCCTTAGCCTTTTGACGATGAAGACAAATTCTTCGACGATGTGGTGGTTAAAAAAAAGAAAAAAGTTGCAGACGAGACAGTTATCGACCTCCGGCCGACGATCCGGAATGGCTGGAAGCGGGCGGGGTCCATGACAGCTTGAGTTCGCCTCGGCTACATTTATCTGCTCAGAACGGGCTCATCATTGTCTCAATAACAAGAGAAATGATTTTGTCTTACAAAATAATTTCTTCCTGGACAATGATATGAATTGAAAGGCCACACTGTAACAGGAAGAACCAACACAGTGTCCTGCACTTGGCCAGCAGGCTGGAGCTACAGACTACACACTACTGGGGCCATAAAAACTTAATGACATCCCTTAAGTCCTCTAACTGTACAGACCAGCAATAAATCTGGGCTTTTGCCAGGAATATGAAGAGAGCGGAACCCATTGTAAGATTAACTGTCAATCCTCGGCAGTAGAAAATGGAACGTGTATCAGTGTAAACACAGAGGGCATAGATGCAGGAGTGCGTCGTACACACCCGGGCATGCTTACCGCCGGCGTTCTGAGGAGAGAAATCGTTGCAAAGTAACGCAGCTGCCTGTCTCCGACGAACTGCCATTATTAGCACGATGTAGCATGATTTAGCACGAGGTTCTGGCAGGTTGAAGAACGGCTGCGTCTGAAGCACCAGGGGGTGGCACAGTAGCTCAAGTTCATGTTTATTGACATTATTGGCATTTTTGTACACATGAAACATATACATTGTTGTGCCTTCCAATTACGTGAACCACAATTATGACTTAAAACATTAAACTCACAATACCATGATGAATGGGCCTCAGAAACAGTAGCTTGTATTAAGCTAGAGTGATTTTAAGGGCCAGCACTGTGAAGTACTTATTTGTCTCATAGAGGGTTGCCAACTCTTACGCATCTGGCGTGAGACTCAAGCTTTCACCCTTAAACCTACGCTCTCCCTCAACAAATCTCACGTCAGTGTCAGACCTATGTGACATCCCCCTCGATCCTAATCCCCTCTGGCCCAGGATTGCAAGCTCCGCCCCCCCGGTTTACCAAACAGTCTGAAATTGACCAAAGTTGGCAACCCTGGTCTCCTATCTTTGTACATGTGAGACAAATAGGAATTATATTGCCCTATTTATTTATTTATTGCCCTACAATAAATAGAGAGATTCTTAAGATTCTTTCTGAAAGACAGTTGCATTTTCATGTAGAGGAGGGGTTTCTGACCCTGTGCAATAATAATAAGCCATCAAAAGCATGAGTTATTGACTTGTTATTGAAAGCATGGGTTATTGACTTGTTATTGAAAGCATGAGTTATTGACTTGTTATTGAAAGCATGGGTTATTGACTTGTTATTGAAAGCATGGGTTATTGACTTGTTATTGAAAGCATGGGTTATTGACTTGTTATTGAAAGCATGGGTTATTGACTTGTTATTGAAAGCATGGGTTATTGACTTGTTATTGAAAGCATGGGTTATTGATTTGTTATTGAAAGCATGGGTATATGTTCCATAAACGTGTGCTGAAATACACAGTTGGATAACAGGGTGGGGGTTTAAAAAAAATGTAAAAGGACAAACTGTTACGATCCTGATACGGGACGAACCCAAGTGCAACGACCAGGAGACAGATTACAGAAAGTGGAACTTTATTAAGCGTTGGGGTGGTCCCAAAGCTGTACACGGGAGCAAAACAGGTTAGTTAGTTAACACAGGATAGCGTCCAACTGAGGACTGCTCCAAGCCGGAGCTGGACTAGAGGAAACACGGAACTGTTCCAAGCCGGAACTGGACTTGAACGGAGGTGTCTAAAACACCGGAACTGGACTGGAACTGGACTGGAACTGGACTGGAAACTGGATCGGAACTGGACTGGAAACTGGACCGGAAGGTCCACTCAGGAAACGGGAACGGCACGGAACTTGTTCCAAGCCGGAACTGGACTTGAACGGAGGTGTATAAAACACCGGAACTGGACTGGAACTGGACTGGGAACTGGACTGGAAACTGGACCGGGAGATCCACTCAGGAAACGGGAACGGCACGGAACTTGTTCCAAGCCGGAACTGGACTTGAACGGAGGTGTATGAAACACCGGAACTGGACTGGAAACTGGACTGGAGCTGGACTGGAAACTGGACCGGGAGATCCACTCAGGAAACGGGAACGGCACGGAACTTGTTCCGAGCCGGAACTGGACTTGAACGGAGGTGTATGAAACACCGGAACTGGACTGGAAACTGGACTGGAGCTGGACTGGAAACTGGATCGGAACTGGGCTGGAACAGGACTGGAAACTGGACCGGGTAGCTTGAGTAACCGGGCAGAAAGCAGAGGTTAAAGGCAGGGTGTTGTGACAGGACTGTAGCTGGTGAATGCACCGCCGAGTTGGAAGGTGCG
This sequence comes from Synaphobranchus kaupii, assembly GCA_029718625.1. Taxonomy (NCBI): domain Eukaryota; kingdom Metazoa; phylum Chordata; class Actinopteri; order Anguilliformes; family Synaphobranchidae; genus Synaphobranchus; species Synaphobranchus kaupii. Next base: position 3,624,094 of record CM056390.1, on the reverse strand, counting down.
GCGTAGCTCGGGCAATACTGGCGTAAGCCGGCTGGCATGCAGAGGTCCTGGTACTGCAACACGAGTACGGGAGGTACGTAACACGGGGAGGACAAACACAGCTGCGGGAAGACTGGAACTGCGGCGTCTGGAGGTTTTGAAGGGAAACAGGTAAATGCATGCAGCAGCGAAAGATTAGCAGAGATAGCTACCAGACAGGAAACCAGGCGAACAGGTATGAACCAGCAGGTTCACAAACACTGGACCAGAAACGGGATACGAAACAAACACGGTAGGTTAGTCAACGAACTGGCGCTGAATAGCAGCCAGCCAGGGGTTTAAATGGTGCAGGAAGTGAAGGAGAAAACGAGAAACAGGTGTGATGTTAAATCAGGAGTGATTGCCGAAGCACAGCAGTGAGGAATGTGAGTAACGAGAGGGGCGAGTGATAGGCGGAAGCTAAAGTGGAAAATGAAACCAAAAGTACCCGAGGGAGACGCCCAGTCCACAGCCAGGAGGGAAACACGGACAAGGGATCCAACATGACACGGAAGGAAACAAGGAAAACATGGAAAACGGACAGGACGGGAACGGAACGTTACACAAACGGTTTTAACATCTTGGCGAGTCACACAGTGAAATCTGGAGCATCCAAATTTAGAAAGACGACTTTCAGGGTTAATCACCCTCACTGAAATGCAGAGTGAGCAACGTCTGGTAGGACAAAGGAGCAAAAGTACGTTCCGTATCAAATTGATTTGCTCTTCATATCGCCGGCAGAAGAGGGAAATTACTTTGCGATATGGGGCCAGGCCCATGACTAATAACACGTTTTGGGCCACGGCTAAAAATAGTTCTGAAAAACAGCTGCCATATTATTATTGCATATTCAGCCTAACAAACATATCTCTAACAAGATCTAGTCAGTTAATTCAAAATGTCCTCGCCCATTCTGGTGTACAATAAAGTGTTTCCAATCATAATAAAGAAAATGCTCTCCTTCTATTAGAGCCTCAATGCATGAACTGATGTCTAATTTCTTCACAAGATGCTTGTAAATCACAAGAATTCCTTATCCCATATCAGCAGTGACTTGCGACAGTACTTGAAGCTGTGCATAAGTAGGGGGCTTAATTGGAATGATGCTTAATTAAACGGCCATCGCTGAAGTACATAGTGGAAAACGCAGAGCCAGCCTCGCTTTTTGTTTGTTTTCCTGCCTGATGTCAGCCGCTGTTGTTGTGCCCAGATGCTGTGAGGGTTTAGTTATGGTGTCGTGCATATTCATACTTAGACATTTACATCAGCATGTTTTCCAGATGTGCTGCATTACCATACATAACCAACCACATGCTGCATGGATCAAATGTGCTCTATTGCAGTCAAAAATGCTCCATCATAGTTGAATTCCGTCTGAAACATTTTGCTGTGTAGACATTACTGGAAGATTGTGGTCATCACCACTATAACACACATATGGGATTAGTCTTTATGGTCCATTCCTGACCGGCAGGACATACAGTCAAGACATAAACAACAGCACATAGAACAAACAATCTGCATTTTAACATTAAGAGCAGATCAGATATATACAGTATATATACACCGATCAGCCACAACATTAAAACCACTGACAGGTGAAGTGAATAACATTGATTATCTCGTTGTTATTTTGGTTCTGTACTCTAGCACTTTGAGTTTGAAAGGATAGAATGACAATGACGTTGAAGTGCAGACTGTCACCTTTGATTTGAGGGTATTTTCATCCATATCGGATGAACCGTTTAGAAATTATAGAACCTTTCGTACATAGTCCCCCCCATTTTTGATCATCAAAAAATATTGGACAGTTTAACATAATGTAGCATAAAGTAATACTTTTAATTTTTGGTCACATATCCTTTGCATGCCATGACTTCCTGATGTCTGTGACCCAACAACATCAAAAGACTCTTGATACGTATCTTATTTTCTGGTACTCTTACAAGCAATACTATAACGTCTCTGCATTTGAATGGATCTCAATGGGAATTGGGACTAGATTTAGCTGTAAATTATGCTGGAACAGTATGGAATACATGGTTGGTAAAATGGCTGTAAGTCATCAAGGGTCTGAGGTATCAAACGAGCCTCAAACCATCACTCTGCTCCCAGATATGCAGTAGATATGGATGGATCACTTTCAGGGTTGTTTCTCCTGAAAAATTTTCCTATTGAACTCTATGGAAAAATAAGTCAGGAGAAGAAACCCTTCAAGTTATCCATCCATATTTCTGGCAGCAGAGTGATGGTTTACGTCTTGTTTGATACGTCAGACCCTTGAGGAATTAGAGCCATTTAGCCAACGAGATAATCAATGTCATTCACTTCACCTGTCAGTGGTTTTAATGTTGTGGCTGATCGGTATATTTTTTGCTGCTTTTTTGCATAAGAAATGCTATTAGTAACACTTATTTCTTCATTTCTATGTACAATACATCTCTCGTGATATTTCCTAGATGCCATCCAGGTTAAGCACGGCTATCCATAACAGTGCCTCACCTTGGACTTGAACCTGCAATCCCAATCCTAGTTCCCTGGTCACTATTGTACACCTTCACCCTTTACTAAGACCTGGTATAGGTCACTATTGTACACCTCCACCCTTTACTAAGACCTGGTATAGGTCACTATTGTACACCTTCACCCTTTACTAAGACCTGGTATAGGTCACTATTGTACACCTTCACCCTTTACTAAGACCTGGTATAGGTCACTATTGTACACCTTCACCCTTTACTAAGACCTGGTATAGGTCACTATTGTACACCTTCACCCTTTACTAAGACCTGGTATAGGTCACTATTGTACACCTTCACCCTTTACTAAGACCTGATATAGGTCACTATTGTACACCTCCACCCTTTACTAAGACCTGGTATAGGTCACTATTGTACACCTTCGCCCTTTACTAAGACCTGGTATAGGTCACTATTGTATACCGTCACCCTTTACTAAGACCTGGTATAGGTCACTATTGTACACCTTCACCCTTTACTAAGACCTGATATAGGTCACTATTGTACACCTTCACCCTTTACTAAGACCTGATATAGGTCACTATTGTACACCTCCACCCTTTACTAAGACCTGGTATAGGTCACTATTGTACACCTTCGCCCTTTACTAAGACCTGGTATAGGTCACTATTGTACACCTCCACCCTGTACTAAGACCTGGTATAGGTCACTATTGTACACCTCCACCCTTTACTAAGACCTGGTATAGGTCACTATTGTACACCTCCACCCTGTACTAAGACCTGGTATAGGTCACTATTGTACACCTCCACCCTTTACTAAGACCTGGTATAGGTCACTATTGTACACCTCCACCCTGTACTAAGACCTGGTATAGGTCACTATTGTACACCTCCACCCTTTACTACAACCTGGTATAGGTCACTATTGTACACCTTCACCCTTTATTAAGACATTACATTACATTACATTCACTTAACAGACGCTTTTATCCAAAGCGACGTACAGTAAGTGCATACAGAGACATCATCAAGATCACTACAGAACAGACAAGACAAAGCACATCCTTCCCATAATGTAACAGCTATCCCTAGTAATGAACGTTGACTGTAGTTCACAGTAAGCTGTGGGTAAATCAGCAATACTACACTTCTATTCTAAATACTATTATAAACTATAACAAACAGACAAGAAAACACAGGGAACTAGTAAACACAGGGAACAGATATTCCTAGGTTAGGATATCAGTCAAGGTGGAGTCTGAAGAGGTGTGTCTTCAGGCCTCGACGGAATGTGGGCAGGGTTGGAGTAGAACGTAGGGGAATGGGAAGTTCATTCCACCACTGAGGAGCTAAGGTGGAAAAACTCCGCAGTCGGGATGAGCGAGAGCCTTTGACATGGAGGGGGGGAAGTGCCAGTCGCCCTGCTGTAGAAGAGCGAAGTGGTCGACCAGGAACATATTTCTGGATTAAGTCCTGCAAGTAGGTGGGGCCTGTCCTATTGGCTGCAGTGTAGGCCAGGGTCAGAACTTTGAACCTGATCCTGGCTGCAACTGGCAGCCAGTGGAGTGACCTCAGCAGGGGGGTTACATGTGAAAATTTCGGGAGGTTGAACACAAGCCGGGCAGCTGCATTCTGGATCAGTTGGAGAGGCAGAATGGTGCAGGCCAGTAGGCTTGCAAGCAGGGAGTTGCAGTAGTCCAGGCGTGAGGTGACCATGGTCTGGACAAGAAGCTGGGTGGAGTAGGTGGTCAGGTACGGTCGAATCCTCCTGATGTTGTACAGGAGGAACCTGCAGGACCGAGCCGTCGCCCTGATCTGCTCTTTGAAGTCCAGCCGGTCGTCCAGGACCACCCCCAGGTTCCTTGCAGAGCGGGAGGCAGCCACCACGGTCCCGTCAACGGTGATGGAGAGGTCATGTAGTGGGGAGGTCTTGTACGGCATGAAGAGGAGCTCTGTCTTGTCAAGGTTGAGCTTCAGGTGATGGGTAGCCATCCACTCAGAGATGTGGTATAGATAATTATTTTACACCTCCGCCTTGTACTACAACCTGGTATATGTCACTGTTCAACGACTACACTCTGTATTAAAACCTGGTGTAGGTTTCACACTCAAACACTGCTTTTGATATTGAAATAACAAATGTTTTCAAAACGGTTTCACCAGGGTTGTAGCATCCTGGGGTGGGGTTGGGGGGGTGGGGTTGGGGGGGGGGGGGGGGGGGGAGTAATAATCATTAACCCGCACCAGACGCGCTTGGGAAGGCCGGCTAATTATGTGATTTGGTTTCGTGGAGATTAATCAACCAATTAACCAACATATTGACCTTTTGTTAATGGAATTTCTTGGGGACAGGTAAAGTTTTATAGCCCAGTGAAAATGTGACAATTAACGAGGTGATTCGTTCATTCTTTTTGTGTCTGTGTCACGCTGACGCTTGGTGTATACATACAGTATATACTCTATTTGTCCTTACAAAATGTCAAATGGAATATAGCCCCCCCCCCCCCCCTTTTGGCATGAAAATGATTGGCTGACAAGTCAGTCCCATGTGATCTCCCTGCTCACCCATTGGATGATTTCCTTCCACACTCTCTCACTGGTACAATATATACTTACTGCATTACATTTTCATTAAAGCAAATGTATGTATACTAAAATACTTTTCACTTTAAATTAGCATGGGCTGATATCTGTGACTGATTTTTTTTAAGTTTAGATGAAGCTAAAAGATTCAGTGTTTCGGGCTGTTGCTTTCATTAGTGTAACGGCCTTGTGTACTCATGGCAGTCTTATGGATAACCTGACGATATCGCCACAGGTGTACAAGCTCGTTAGGCAAGGAAACGGCAATCAGAGTCTATTTTCAGGTAGGCGATTAAGGAGTACTTAACTCATGGAAGCAAAACCAAAAACTTAATAAACTTTTCACTGATGGTGGCATTTCGCTGAAACACTTGCACCTGAATGTAGATCATGAATTATCAGGTTCTCAAATAGGAGCATAAGACGCATAAGAGCATAAGACGCAATTAGATTTTTTTAATTTTATTTTTAAATAGAAACTAATTCTGCTCTTATTTGAGCCCCAAATAAGGTGCGTCTTATGCTCCTATTTGAGAACCTGAATGTAGATCATGAATTATCAGGTTCTCAAATAGGAGCATAAGACGCACCTTATTTGGGGCTCAAATAAGAGCAGAATTAGTTTCTATTTAAAAATAAAATTAAAAAAATCTAATTAAAAATTTTACTTTTGAATTTTGTTTATTTCTTTTTTGGCAAACATTTTTGTTCCTTCCTTTAAAATGAAGCTTGCCAGCATACAGGTTTCAAATTCTGCTGACTGGTAAAAATTAGTATCTCTCATAATACAACTTGTGGTAGGGGCTGTCTGGCTGCGTCGGACGCCTTTATTCACACATTCACAGATTGTTGCAGCATGCTGTATAGGGTTTTAGCTCGCCACCGACCGTTTGAGTGTTTTTCATCCCACTGGGGAGTTTTTTTTTTCCGTAATTGCTCACATTTTGGAAGTTCAGTCCTGGTTTTTGCCCAATTTTCTTTTGTATTTCACTGTAAAGCATCGTTGTGACAGTGTCTCTGTACAATTGAAATGAATTGAACGTGAGTGTTCACTGCATCTGTGAGCCTGTTTTGTGTATGATGGTTGAGCTTGCATTTGGTACTTTGATTATTTTTCACAAATGGATATTGAGTGTGGTATTTGAATCTCACTGGTATTGGACTGCTTATGAGTGTGATTTGAAACACACTGGTATTGGATTGGCTCTTGTTTGTGATTTGAATCACGCTGACTGGCTCTCGAGTGTGTGATTTGAATCACACTGTTTTTGGACTGGCTTGAGTGTGTGATTTGAATCACACTGGTATTGGACTGGCTCTCGAGTGTGTGATATGAATCACAGTGGTATTGGACTGGCTCTTGAATGTGATTTGAATCACACAGGTATTGGACTGGCTCTCGAGTGTGTGATTTGAATCACACTGGTATTGGACTGGCTCTCGAGTGTGTGATTTGAATCACACTGGTATTGGACTGGCTCTCGAGTGTGTGATTTGAATCACACTGGTATTGGACTGGCTCTCGAGTGTGTGATTTGAATCACACTGGTATTGGACTGGCTCTCGAGTGTGTGATATGAATCACAGTGGTATTGGACTGGCTCTTGAATGTGATTTGAATCACACAGGTATTGGACTGGCTCTTGAGTGTGTGATTTGAATCACACAGGTATTGGACTGGCTCTCAAGTGTGTGATTTGAATCACACTGGTATTGGACTGGCTCTCGAGTGTGTGATTTGAATCACACTGGTATTGGACTGGCTGTCGAGTGTGTGATTTGAATCACACTGGTATTGGACTGGCTCTCTCGTGTGTGATTTGAATCACACTGGTATTGGACTGGCTCTCTCGTGTGTGATTTGAATCACACAGGTATTGGACTGGCTCTCGAGTGTGCAATCTTGTTCCCCAGAATTTTATCAAAAGATAAGTGCCTGTGAGTTTCTGAATCTGAAGCATGTGTCATTTTTATTTTTCATACATTTGCATAATTTATTTCTGTGATATCCAAGGGGGAGCAAAATCACAAGGTGATCACTTCTTCAATGTTTTTAGAAACATGTGACTGTAAATAGGGTCTTTTTATTAAGCCGCATTGATCTGGGAGAGCAGATTGCCCAGAGGGGCGAAGCATCTTTTTGATTGATATGTATGTGTTGCTCTGCTCTGACAGTGTCATGAGCTGCTCAATGGTAAGACAAGGCAAGCAGGAGCGGAACACTGCTGGTCCCAAAATAAACCTCCCTAAAGAATGAATCATTCTCACACCAGAGGGAGGGAGGGAGGGAGGGAGAGAGAGAGAGAGATAGAGAGAGAGAGAGAGATAGAGAGAGAGAGAGAGAGAGAGAAAGAGAGAGGGAGACAGAGAGAGAGAGAGAGATGTCACAAAATGTGAAAAATACACTCAAATTAGAAATAAATACTTTCCCAAAATAAATCAGAGATACCCTCAATTTAAAAATTGGAGAGGAGAGGACGTGCTGTGACCTGGCGGCACAATATATAGCTGCCTGAATCAATATAACTATGTACAAACCATTTCCACATTTATATATTAATTCAATTACTTTATTTACTTTATTTAGTTGTGTAATTTAAATTTTTATATTTATTATATTGACTTTATTATGTATTATTATAAAACCACATTTGTCGTTCTCCATCATCATTATTATCATTGTCATTAATTATTATTATTATTATTTTTAATTGTATTTTGTTATATCTTTCATTGTTGTTACTTCTAAATTCATAATTTAAGAAGGGTCCTTGTTTTCAGGTATGGTTGCTGTTCATTCGTTTCTACTCTTTGCTGTTTTGTATTGTTCAGTGTTAGATAGTATGTCTAGTTAGTATGTCTTGGACTGTTTTGATGCTTTGGCAATACGGATATGTAATGTCTTGTCATGCCAATAAAGCTAATTGAATTGAATTGAATTGAGAGAGAGAGAGAGAGAGAGAGAGAGAGAGAGAGAGAGAGAGAGAGAGAGATGTTATGAGGGAGTGTTATGAGGGAGTGTTATACATTTTAATCAGAATTCTCCCATGGCAAGTACAGTTCCCTGCCATTGTAATGCTCAGACGCTGTTACTGTTTGCTCTGAGAGACAGACAGAATGTAATGCTCAGACGCTGTTACGGTGTTACTCTGAGAGACAGACAGTATGTAATGCTCAGATGCTGTTACGTTGTTACTCTGACAGACAGAATGTAATGCTCGGACACTGTAACGGTGTTACTCTGAGAGAAAGACAGAATGTAATGCTCAGACGCTGTTACGGTGTTACTCTGAGAGACAGACAGAATGTAATGCTCAGACGCTGTTACGGTGTTACTCTGAGAGACAGACAGAATGTAATGCTCAGACGCTGTTACGGTGTTACTCTGAGAGACAGACAGAATGTAATGCTCAGACGCTGTTACGTGTTGCTCTGAGAGACAGACAGAATGTAATGTTCAGACGCTGTTACGGTGTTACTCTGAGAGACAGACAGAATGTAATGCTCAGATGCTGTTACGGTGTTACTCTGAGAGACAGACAGAATGTAATGCTCAGACGCTGTTACTGTGTTACTCTGACAGACAGAATGTAATGCTCAGATGCTGTTACGGTGTTGCTCTGAGAGACAGACAGAATGTAATGCTCAGACGCTGTTACGGTGTTACTCTGAGAGACAGACAGAATGTAATGCTCAGACGCTGTAACGGTTTGCTCTGAGAGACAGACAGAATGTAATGCTCAGACGCTGTAACTGTGTTACTCTGAGAGACAGACAGAATGTAATGCTCAGACGCTGTTATGGTGTTACTCTGACAGACAGAATTTAATGCTTGGACGCTGTAATGGTGTTACTCTGAGAGACAGACAGAATGTAATGCTCAGACGCTGTAATGGTGTTACTCTGAGAGACAGACAGAATGTAATGCTCAGACGCTGTAACAGTGTTACTCTGAGAGACAGAATGTAATGCTCAGACGCTGTTACGGTTTACTCTGAGAGACAGACAGAATGCAATGCTCAGACGCTGTTACGGTGTTACTCTGAGAGACAGACAGAATGTAATGCTCAGACGCTGTTACGGTTCACTCTGAGAGACAGACAGAATGTAATGCTCAGATGCTGTAACGGTGTTACTCTGAGAGACAGAATGTAATGCTCAGACGCTGTTACGGTTTACTGTGAGAGACAGACAGAATGTAATGCTCAGACGCTGTTACGGTGTTACTCTGAGAGACAGAATGTAATGCTCAGACGCTGTTACGGTTTACTCTGAGAGACAGACAGAATGTAATGCTCAGACGCTGTTACGGTGTTACTCTGAGAGACAGAATGTATCGGCGCACAGGTTTATTTTCAGCGGGTAGGAGATCAACCACTTTACTTAAGCAGGTCAAGCAAAGCGTTAACCGTGCAAAATGCTTTTACAAACTGCAGAGGCGAACACAACCCTGCAAATGTCCTGCAAACATTTTAGCAACGTTACAGAGGAATCAGGGGGAACATGTGGGCGGGTGGGGGGGCAGATCCCTGGTATTTTGCCCCCCGGGAAAGTCCCTTTGTCATTGAAAAGCATACACGCACACTCATACACACTCACACACACATACACACTCATACACACCCATACACACTCATACACACACTCATACACACACTCATACACACACACATACACACTCATACACACTCATACACACCCATACACACCCATACACACTCATACACACTCATACACACCCATACACACTCATACACACTCATACACACATACACACTCATACACACTCATACACACTCATACACACCCATACACACTCATACACACACTCATACACACACACATACACACTCA
>CM056390.1:3599157-3611657 GCA_029718625.1 Synaphobranchus kaupii | reverse complement strand
CACGCACACACAAACACACACCAACACACACATGCACAAAGAGTCTGTTAAAATGGGTTTTATCTCAGCCAATCAGGTGGCTCTGCCTGAGGAATTTAAATATGGAGGGGCGTGTTTTCCATGGCCCACTGTGGATGGGGTGGAACACATCCTGACCGCGTTTTTAAGGCGTTGAAAAATGGAGGCCACAGCTTTTCGAGGCCATTCTGCCATGTTCCAGATTTGGGAGGGTTCCGGGTTTTACTCAGTGCAGTTATCCAGCTAACTCAGTAATACTGGGTTTTACTCAGTGCAGTTATCCAGCTAACTCAGAAATCCTGGGTTTTACTCAGTACAGTTATCCAGCTAACTCAGTAATCCAGGGTTTTACTCAGTAGTTATCCAGCTAACTCAGTAATCCTGGGTTTTACTCAAGTGGTTTTTATAAAGTGGTTTTTATCTTCCATCTTATTTAACATTAACTATGGCACACTGTCCCTGTTTTTGTGTTCATTTTATGTGTATTTTTCTTTTATTGCTCTTGTTCTGTATTTTGTTTTTATTGTTGTGAAGCACTTTGGGCTGCATTTTATGTATAAAAGGTGCTATACAAATAAAGTTTATTTTTATTATTATTATTATTATTATTATTATTATTACTCAGTGCAGTTATCCAGCTAACTCAGTAATCCTGGGTTTTACTCAGTGAAGTTATCCAGCTAACTCAGTAATCCTGGGTTTTACTCAGTGAAGTTATCCAGCTAACTCAGTAATCCTGGGTTTTACTCAGTGCAGTTATCCAGCTAACTCAGTAATCCTGGGTTTTACTCAGTGAAGTTATCCAGCTAACTCAGTAATCCTGGGTTTTACTCAGTGAAGTTATCCAGCTAACTCAGTAATCCTGGGTTTTACTCAGTGAAGTTATCCAGCTAACTCAGTAATCCTGGGTTTTACTCAGTGAAGTTATCCAGCTAACTCAGTAATCCTGGGTTTTACTCAGTGAAGTTATCCAGCTAACTCAGTAATCCTGGGTTTTACTCAGTGAAGTTATCCAGCTAACTCAGTAATCCTGGGTTTTACTCAGTGAAGTTATCCAGCTAACTCAGTAATCCTGGGTTTTACTCAGTGAAGTTATCCAGCTAACTCAGTAATCCTGGGTTTTACTCAGTGAAGTTATCCAGCTAACTCAGTAATCCTGGGTTTTACTCAGTACAGTTATCCAGCTAACTCAGTAATCCTGGGTTTTACTCAGTGAAGTTATCCAGCTAACTCAGTAATCCTGGGTTTTACTCAGTACAGTTATCCAGCTAACTCAGTAATCCTGGGTTTTACTCAGTGAAGTTATCCAGCTAACTCAGTAATCCTGGGTTTTACTCAGTGAAGTTATCCAGCTAACTCAGAAATCCTGGGTTTTACTCAGTACAGTTATCCAGCTAACTCAGTAATCCTGGGTTTTACTCAGTGAAGTTATCCAGCTAACTCAGTAATCCTGGGTTTTACTCAGTACAGTTATCCAGCTAACTCAGTAATCCTGGGTTTTACTCAGTGAAGTTATCCAGCTAACTCAGTAATCCTGGGTTTTACTCAGTGAAGTTATCCAGCTAACTCAGAAATCCTGGGTTTTACTCAGTACAGTTATCCAGCTAACTCAGTAATCCTGGGTTTTACTCAGTGAAGTTATCCAGCTAACTCAGTAATCCAGTGTTTGTTAAATTATATTGATCCCATTCTGTGGGAAATCTCCACACAGCAGTAATTAACGGCTCTTCCAGGACAAAACTAGGAATGGGAAATTAAATTTGAAAATGTATAAGTCATATATTTAATCTGATTGGTTATTGTGCCATGTTCCCTGTTTCTTCCAGTCGCTTTGCAATCCCAGCATGCCTTGCCAAAGCCAGGAAGTGCCTCTCATTGAAAATGACAGGAGGCGATGTAATCGCCCGAGAAATCGCTCCACACCGCTTTCTGTGGGGTCTCCAGTCGACCAATAGTAAACCCTGTAGTGGACATAAATGAGTCGCTCCGAGCTACTTTGCCAGAACATAATATACAAATTCAACTCCAAAGTCAGGTCATATTCATTTCAATTCAGTCAATTTAGGAAATGTTAATTGAAAGTTTTAAACACTGACTGAAAAATCCCCATAAACCATTATTTATTTTTTCAACCGATTAATTTCATTTAAATTATCTGCCTGAACTGAATTTCTGATTTAACTGGAGGAAGTTTCTTAAATTTGGCCCCAGGCCTGCATAAAACACTAAAAACAAATTTATTATTTTTTCTTTTGATTTACCAGCTGTAAACTATGCAGAATTTTCCTCTTTTTTTCTGCAGGTGAAGGTTTGCTTTTTCTGGCTTCAGGTAAGTTCAGGTAACAGGTTTTTTGCTTATGCATTGAGATGTGAACACATGCTGTGAGATTGCCAGATGTTTTAAATATCACATTTGCAGAAAATAATGATTTCATTCTTATGGGTGGATTGGTACACATTTCAAAGCAGTTGTTTTCAGTGAAATTTCTTATGAGAAATAGTTGGCTCAGCAGATGTGTGTTCCTGTTTGGTTTATATATATATATATATATATATATATATATATATATATATATATATATATATATATATACTGTATATATATATATATATATATGTGTGTGTGTGTGTGTGTGTGTGTGTGTGTGTGTGTGTGTGTGTGTGTGTGTGTGTGTGTGTGTGTGTGTGTGTGTGTGTGTGTGTGTGTGTGTGTGTGTGTGTGAGAGAGAGAGAGAGAGAGAGAGAGACCCTGTGAGACTGAAATGTCAATACACCTGTTACTATTAGATCCTCTCTCTCTCTCTCTCTCTCTCTCTCTGACCTCCCACAGCTAGAGGGCGATATAGGGCTTTCTGAAGCCACTGTCTTGTTAATCAATTAATACATTTCCTTACAGGATACATATGTATTGTTATAAATTAAAATGTAAAAATACATGTACTAAATTGAATAATACATTTCAATATGTAGAGGCACTCCAAATGTATTTTCACTACATGCCAATATATTGTATGTGTTTTGCTTAATATTATATTCTGTTTGTTATATTGATATACATCCCAATGAGACCAAAATAGTAATAATTTGTATAATTTGCAATATATTTCTCTATATGTTATTCAATGCATTTCTCAGTACAAATTATATGGCACAATTACAATCAATTTTCCTATTTGAAAAATAAGCCACTGTTATGTCTTCCTATGACTTGTAAGAATAGATAAATGATGGAAATAATATCAGAATAGCCATCCTTTTTCTACAAAAAAATACTTGGCAAGAATGTTAATACATTTTGGGTCTCCTTATAATGTAAAATATATTTTTGTTACATAACGGCCAAATTGTATCATAGAAGGGCTGGTGTGGGTAGAAGCTTCTGTTCCACTAAAATCTGAATTTATTCAGTTAATTAACTAATAAATTGTCTTAGGGCAGTTGAATCAGTTATTATTCTGAGCAAAAACAAAAATCCTGCATTCACATCGGCCCTTTTTGGACAAGACTGAATGCCTGTGAAATCCTTAAGAAATTTGCACAGGCAAGCTCTCCAGTTGGTCCCGAAACTTGTATTTGGTTGTGTCCCTTTGACTGCTTATGTTGCAATTAGAGTGTCGACAGTGACACCTACAGGAGGATGACTGAAATACAGGTTAGATGTTTCCCAAGTTGCATTTTCACAGGAAGTCTTATGGCCCTAATTATATATGATGTATTATATATTTTATGGCCTCTTGCTTCCTGGCTCTTTCCCAGGTAAGTTCACTTTCCTTTCACCTCTGAAAGTTCTTCAAAAACAAAGAGGCTCCAAAAGGCTGAAAATAGATTGCCTTCATTTGCCATTGATTTCTGCAGTCATGACAAGCAGTGAAAAGTAGTTTTTTCTCCCCAGTGGAATCGATGATGGTTATTGGCATTTAAATAAAGATGCTTCTGCCTGATATCTCCAGAGATGGCCCACGGTATCCTGATGGATGGGTTTGTCTCTGTATGAGTGAGTGCACATATGCAAACGTATGTGTGTGTACGTATGTGTGTGTGTACTGGTATGTTTGTGGTTTGAGCCTTTGCTTGTGTTTAAATGTATGTGTGTGTGCATGTGTGTGCATGTGTATGTGCACGCGTGTGTGTGTGCTTGTGTGTGTGAGCATGTGTGCATGTGTGTGTGTGTTTGTGTATGCATGCATGTGTGTGCATGTGCATGCATATTTGTGTATACATGCGTGTGTGTGTGTGTGTGTGTGTGTGTGTGTGTGTGTGTGTGTGTGTGTGTGCGCGCGTGCATGTGTGTGCATGCGTGTGTTTGTGTATGCATGCGTGTGTGTGTGTGTGTCCGCGTGTATGTGTGCTTGTGTGTGTGTGTGTGTGTGTGTGTGTGTGTGTGTGTGTGTGCGTGCATGTGTGTGTGCGTGCGTGTGCACGTGTGTGTGTTTGTGTATATGTGTGTGTGCGTGTGTGTGTGTGTGTGTGCGTGTTTGTGTATGCATGCGTGTATGTTCTCCCCTCTCACTTCTCAGTAATGGTTTTGATTGTACCCGTGTGTAATGCCAGCGCTGTAGTACCCGTGTGTAACGGCAGCGCTGTAGTACCCGTGTGTAATGCCTGTGCTGTAGTACCCGTGTGTAATGCCAGCGCTGTAGTACCCGTGTGTAATGCCTGTGCTGTAGTACCCGTGTGTAATGCCTGTGCTGTAGTACCCGTGTGTAATGCCAGTGCTGAGTACCCGTGTGTAACGCCTGCGCTGCAGTACCCGTGTATAATGCCAGTGCTGTAGTACCCATGTGTAATGCCAGCGCTGTAGTACCCGTGTGTAATGCCAGCGCTGTAGTACCCGTGTGTAATGCCAGTGCTGTAGTACCCGTGTGTAATGCCAGCGCTGTAGTACCCGTGTGTAATGCCAGTGCTGTAGTACCCGTGTGTAATGCCTGTGCTGTAGTACCCGTGTGTAATGCCTGTGCTGTAGTACCCGTGTATAATGCCAGCGCTGTAGTACCCGTGTGTAATGCCTGTGCTGTAGTACCCGTGTGTGATGCCTGTGCTGTAGTACCCGTGTGTAATACCAGTGCTGTAGTACCCGTGTGTAATGCCTGTGCTGTAGTACCCGTGTGTAATGCCTGTGCTGTAGTACCCGTGTGTAATGCCAGTGCTGTAGTACCCGTGTGTAATGCCTGTGCTGTAGTACCCGTGTGTAATGCCTGTGCTGTAGTACTCTCTCTCTCTCTGCCTCCTTTCCCTCATTCTCTAGTCCTTCCTCCCTCTCTCATTTCTCCACCCCACCCTTAATCCCTCTCTACCTCCCCCTTTGTCTCCCCCTCCTTATCTCTGTCCTTCATCCCTCTCTTTCTTCCTCTCCCTCCTTCCCTCCTCTCTCTCTCTCTCTCTCTCTCTCTATCCTCCCCCAGTCTAAAGTAAGGGTATTTGAGTGACTGTACCGGTGAGATAAGGCCACAAATCCAGGTCACATGTTCCTAAACCAATCTGACACGACACAGTCAGGCTGTGAATACCTCAGTCCTCTGGCCTGTGCTACAGAGGACGTCTAACCCCCAGGCTGGATCCCAAGAACCACGGAGTGTCGGCTTCCCATTGGCCCTCAACAAACTACTTTGATTCTTTAGGGGCTTTGATTGGATGAGATCCTCCAGTGGAATTGTTCTGTGAGATGTATGAGTTAAAGAGACCTATTTAAAATAAGAGAAGGTGTAGAGCGCCACAAAGCTGATTTAAGAAGTCGATAGTGTAACTCAGACAGATAATTCTGTTAGGTTGCACTGCAGACTTACTGAGAGTACACAAAGGCAGTAATGAGAGTACACAAAGGCAGTACTGAGAGTACACAAAGGCAGTAATGAGAGTACACAAAGGCAGTAATGAGAGTACACAAAGGCAGTAATGAGAGTACACAAAGGCAGTAATGAGAGTACACAAAGGCAGTAATGAGAGTACACAAAGGCAGTAATGAGAGTACACAAAGGCAGTAATGAGAGTACACAAAGGCAGTACTGAGAGTACACAAAGGCAGTACTGAGAGTACACAAAGGCAGTACTGAGAGTACACAAAGGCAGTACTGAGAGTACACAAAGGCAGTACTGAGAGTACACAAAGGCAGTAATGAGAGTACACAAAGGCAGTAATGAGAGTACACAAAGGCAGTAATGAGAGTACACAAAGGCAGTAATGAGAGTACACAAAGGCAGTAATGAGAGTACACAAAGGCAGTAATGAGAGTACACAAAGGCAGTACTGAGAGTACACAAAGGCAGTACTGAGAGTACACAAAGGCAGTACTGAGAGTACACAAAGGCAGTAATGAGAGTACACAAAGGCAGTACTGAGAGTACACAAAGGCAGTAATGAGAGTACACAAAGGCAGTAATGAGAGTACACAAAGGCAGTACTGAGAGTACACAAAGGCAGTACTGAGAGTACACAAAGGCAGTAATGAGAGTACACAAAGGCAGTACTGAGAGTACACAAAGGCAGTAATGAGAGTACACAAAGGCAGTAATGAGAGTACACAAAGGCAGTACTGAGAGTACACAAAGGCAGTACTGAGAGTACACAAAGGCAGTAATGAGAGTACACAAAGGCAGTAATGAGAGTACACAAAGGCAGTAATGAGAGTACACAAAGGCAGTACTGAGAGTACACAAAGGCAGTACTGAGAGTACACAAAGGCAGTAATGAGAGTACACAAAGGCAGTAATGAGAGTACACAAAGGCAGTAATGAGAGTACACAAAGGCAGTACTGAGAGTACACAAAGGCAGTAATGAGAGTACACAAAGGCAGTAATGAGAGTACACAAAGGCAGTAATGAGAGTACACAAAGGCAGTACTGAGAGTACACAAAGGCAGTACTGAGAGTACACAAAGGCAGTAATGAGAGTACACAAAGGCAGTAATGAGAGTACACAAAGGCAGTAATGAGAGTACACAAAGGCAGTAATGAGAGTACACAAAGGCAGTAATGAGAGTACACAAAGGCAGTACTGAGAGTACACAAAGGCAGTACTGAGAGTACACAAAGGCAGTACTGAGAGTACACAAAGGCAGTAATGAGAGTACACAAAGGCAGTAATGAGAGTACACAAAGGCAGTAATGAGAGTACACAAAGGCAGTAATGAGAGTACACAAAGGCAGTAATGAGAGTACACAAAGGCAGTAATGAGAGTACACAAAGGCAGTAATGAGAGTACACAAAGGCAGTAATGAGAGTACACAAAGGCAGTAATGAGAGTACACAAAGGCAGTACTGAGAGTACACAAAGGCAGTAATGAGAGTACACAAAGGCAGTAATGAGAGTACACAAAGGCAGTAATGAGAGTACACAAAGGCAGTACTGAGAGTACACAAAGGCAGTAATGAGAGTACACAAAGGCAGTACTGAGAGTACACAAAGGCAGTAATGAGAGTACACAAAGGCAGTAATGAGAGTACACAAAGGCAGTACTGAGAGTACACAAAGGCAGTAATGAGAGTACACAAAGGCAGTACTGAGAGTACACAAAGGCAGTAATGAGAGTACACAAAGGCAGTACTGAGAGTACACAAAGGCAGTAATGAGAGTACACAAAGGCAGTACTGAGAGTACACAAAGGCAGTAATGAGAGTACACAAAGGCAGTAATGAGAGTACACAAAGGCAGTAATGAGAGTACACAAAGGCAGTAATGAGAGTACACAAAGGCAGTAATGAGAGTACACAAAGGCAGTAATGAGAGTACACAAAGGCAGTAATGAGAGTACACAAAGGCAGTAATGAGAGTACACAAAGGCAGTAATGAGAGTACACAAAGGCAGTAATGAGAGTACACAAAGGCAGTACTGAGAGTACACAAAGGCAGTACTGAGAGTACACAAAGGCAGTAATGAGAGTACACAAAGGCAGTACTGAGAGTACACAAAGGCAGTACTGAGAGTACACAAAGGCAGTACTGAGAGTACACAAAGGCAGTACTGAGAGTACACAAAGGCAGTACTGAGAGTACACAAAGGCAGTACTGAGAGTACACAAAGGCAGTAATGAGAGTACACAAAGGCAGTAATGAGAGTACACAAAGGCAGTAATGAGAGTACACAAAGGCAGTAATGCAAATGCATTGCTTCTCTATAGGAAATGCACACATGCAGCACTGCTGTATGTAACTGAGCGCTAGTACATCTTGGCTGATTTAGCAGATCTGAAGGAAGCCCTTGTTTGCTCTAAGAAATGGCCTGTAGGCCGGGATGGGCAATTATCCACTAAAATTTATTTTGTTACAAAATACAAGATACAAAATTTCACCCCTAAAACATATCTAATAAAGTACAATCATAATGGGGTTCATAATGGGGTAGGCACGGGTGCTTTGCAGGTAGAGGTATCTGTATGAGCAACTACAGGTGTGTGAAATTCTGTAGGTCTACCTGTGCCATGCTGGTTGGGCTGACTGGGCAGTCTGTTTGGAAGGTGGGAGACCTATAAGGGAAATGAAGTGAGGAACACCGGTGTCTTTGTGAGAAGCATTTGTATGCAGACAGAGAAGGCCCTTCCGGAAACTTCTCAGCCAGCCAGACAGCCGCTTGTGTAACTCGTTTATGTACATCGCTGGATGTTTTTCTTGAAGCCCCCTCAGGCATATGGGGTCTCTCCTCTCTAAGGCTGAGCGGCCGCACCTGCTGGAGAAGGAAAATGGCGGACGGCCCGAGGGGACGCGGGAGGGACTAGCGCTCTAAAAACGGGAGATTTTTTTTGTTACAGAGGCATGTTTGGGAAGCAATAAACTCTAAACGGTGTCGGGGGGATAAACCTGTTCACTCTATGAACCGTACTACCATTGTTCTTTAAGTGCACCCCCATCAGTGAAGGCAAATGGTTCATTCCATGTACCTTTTTTCAGCCAGGCAGACTAGCTGAAAATGGGAAAAATCTCTGGGTGAATCCACATATTTCCACTGTAGGGGCACGGTTCTTAAAACAGAGTTGGGGGCTCGTTAGGTGGTGAGTTAATGATACACTGTTCCCCAAACAAGTTCTGTCAAATTCACAAAAACAGGTGATACAGGTATGACACACACAAGCTTAGATGCAAAATCGCCAAATTATTATCACTTTATAGTCAAGAAAAACATCACGTTACATTTTTTAATGTTCCACATTATGTTTTGCCTGGCATTTCCTTTCCAAAAAGACTATATAAATATATAAATAGTACACAAACACACACACACACACACACACACACACACACGAGCTGTGTGTGTAGCTCCTTCTGATCTGTAAATATAAAGTAATTCATTATAATCATTCAAAGAAATCCCCCCAAATGTGCTTTAAGCAGTCTTGTGTTTACTCAGTCAGAACCTGCCTGGCATCACAGTAAATAATTTGTGTTTTAGAGCCTCCACACACACACACCACACACACACACACACACACACACACGCCTCCCGAGGGAAGTTTAATGAAGCTTTGGCTGTTTTTTATTTATTAATTATTATTTATTTTTTATATTTATTAGAGTACACTCTATTTCCGTTGTAGCCGTTCAGCTATGCTTTTTTTTGAGAAATGGCAGTGTAATTGCAAAAACAAAACTACACAGGTCATGGGAAATAGGAATTATGATATGTTTCATGTACTCATTTCACGGCTGAGAGAACGGAACCGCGAACCCGGAGAAGCGCGGCGGAGTTCCGCGTTTTTGGAATGTACGCATTCTAATAATGGGAAAAGCCCCCGGTTTTTAATTGGACATTGTTAAACTGACATATCAATCTCCGCCTTGAAATAGCCGTTCCATGTAAATTATAATTGAAACGTTCTTTGTTCCGCACAGTCGCCCGAGATCACCGTGGGCGTCGGCTTGTGCCTCGCCAATCCGCATTTGTTTATTTTTGTCGCCGCTTACGCGGCCGCGTTTTTACTTATTTATTTTATTTATCTTTGATGCCTCGGCCTGTCTAAGCCCAAGGACGAAACTACTTGAAGGGTTTCTTCTCCTGACTTATTTTTCCACAGAGTTCAATAGGAAAACTTGTCAGGAGAAACAACCCTTAAAGTGATCCATCCACATCTACTCTCCTGCATATCTGACAGCAGAGTGATGGTTTAAGGCTTGTTTGATACCTCGGACCCTTGATAACTTACAGCCATTTCACCAACCGCGTATTCCATACTGTTCCAGCATAATTTACAGCTAAATCTAGTCCCAATTCCCATTGAGATCCATTCAAATGCAGATAACTTATAGTATCGCTTGTAAGAGTACCAGAAAGATATCAAGAGTCTTTTGATATTGTTGGGTCACAGACATCAGTAAGTCATGGCATGCAAAGGATATGTGACCAAATATTAAAAATTATTACTTTATTCTACATTATGTTAAACTGTCAAATATTTCTTGATGCCCAAAAATGGGGGGGGGGGGGGGGGGGGGGGGGCTATGTACAAAAGGTTCTATAATTTCTATTTTCATCCGATATGGATGAAAATACCCTCAAATTAAAGTTGATAGTCTGCACTTTAACCTCATTGTCAATGTATCCTTTCAGCCTCAAAGTGATAGAGTACAGGACCAAAATAACAAATAATGTGTCACTGTCCAATGAATTACGGTGCTCACTGTGTATTAAAAGGCATGCGGGCTAGTGCTTTTTAAACAGACTGTTGAGGCAGTCCCTGCATATATATAACAGCAATTTAGCTGTGCTGATAATGGTAAATGCTTGGGCCTTGGCTCCATCTCTCTCAGCGCGTACCATACGCAGCAGAGAGAAAGGAAAAAGGTTTTAATGGGTCCTCATTACCCACTGCTGTTGCCGGGGAACCCCTTGACCCTAAAGGTCAATGTCACACAGCTCTCCTTCAGGGCTCCCTTTCCTTACTCTCTCCCCCCTCTCTCTCTCTCTCCCTCTCATTCCCTTTCTCTGTTGCTCCCTCTATCTCTCCCTCTCTTCTCTCCCCTCTGTCTCTCTCTCTTTCTCTTTCTCTCTCTCATTCCGTCTCTGTTGCTCCCTCTATCCCCCCCCTCCCCTCTCTCTCTCTCTCTTTCCCTCTCTCTCGTATTTACTCCAGTACAGCTTGTTTAACAGTCCCAAATCCAAAATGTTTTTCCTAGGAATTCTGACCCACAGGGCTATAATCTGCGGGGTGAAATGGGGGAGATGATGTGGACATAAATATTGTCTCTCCTGTGGATAACTAATATAAATCATGCAGGCTGCATCTCACCCAACAGCCAGGCAGAGATGCATGGAGGGGGCCCTGATGCGATCTGGGCTGTGCACTTTCTTCTGCGGTTCTGCTGAATTTCACATGAGCGATTTTTCTATCCCCATCTGGGGGGGCACAAGATACTGGGCTGAGCACCTTCCTCAACCTTGAAGGGGGCTCTCATATTTTCTGCACCAACAACACATTGGATTGGATGCGCGTGTATTTGGGCCTGTGTGTGTGTGTGTGTGTGTGTGTGTGCCTGTGTGTGTGCCTGTGTGTGTGTGTGTGTGTGTGTGTGTGTGTGTGTGTGTGTGTGTGTGTGTGTGTGTGTGTGTGTGTGTGTGTGTGTGTGTGTGTGTTTAAGCCTGTGTGGATATACAGCTCTTTTTACCTCAGTCCATGTTCCAGATTTGGGAGGGTTCCGAGTTTACTCAGTGCAGTTATCCAGCTAGCTCAGTAATCCTGCTTCGTGATACAGGGCCCCGCTGGTGTCATAGTTTGCTGTCCGTTTTTAGAATGAAACATTCCTGCACCTACCTCACTAATCACAGGTTTGTGTGTTTAAATGTCTCTGTGATCACAGATGCTTTTAAACAATTATCTTCTGAGTGTGGTTAAATGGTAAATCTCAAGGTTTTAAAAGGCGCACTCCAATGATTAATCAAGCAAGAGATTAGCCGATGCACCATCTATGTTAAACAAAGCGCAGGCTAAAAGCTAAATTGCTCATAAATCTCAAGGTTTTGCTAAATATATCATTCCCGTCTTCAAAAAATGGTCCTTTACATCAAAAGCTCAATGTCACTCTCAGATTATATTTGGAGGGAGTCCATACTTCAGGTTCGTCACACCATAGATGAGAAAATAGATGTAAAAAAGACAGCATCCCTATATCAGTGTCAATGTTAATCCTCATCAAGGATTAATTCACAAGGTGGATTTGGGGGGGAAAAAATAGAATTGCCTGTGGTGACACCTGGTGGACGGTTGCTGCAATGCACGTTGATAATCACAGGGGTAGGAACTCTGGAAGCCCTACTAATGATGCAAGGAGTAATTTTGTTTTTTTCCCTGTAGGTCTGCATGAATATGGCTTAATGCAGGGATGGGAACATGATTTTCAGAGCCTCGCTCTAAATGTGTGATAAAGTTCCCTTCGCTACATTCATGATTCAGACAGCCGCACATCTTTGAGTTACACTAATTAAGCCTTTGAGAGAAAGTGGAAGCTTCGACTCCCCCGATGAGTCTAAAGAGGTCCGGTGTACTCCTCTCACTCTG
>CM056390.1:3555355-3593657 GCA_029718625.1 Synaphobranchus kaupii | reverse complement strand
TGCGGTTCTGCTGAATTTCACATGAGCGATTTTTCTATCCCCATCTGGGGGGGGGGGGGGGGGGGGGCACAAGATACTGGGCTGAGCACCTTCCTCAACCTTGAAGGGGGCTCTCATATTTTCTGCACCAACAACACATTGGATTGGATGCGCGTGTATTTGGGCCTGTGTGTGTGTGTGTGTGTGTGCCTGTGTGTGTGTGTGTGTGTGTGTGTGTGTGTGTGTGTGTGTGTGTGTGTGTGTGTGTGTGTGTGTGTGTGTGTGTGTGTGTGTGTGTGTGTGTGTGTGTGTGTGTGTGTTTAAGCCTGTGTGGATATACAGCTCTTTTTACCTCAGTCCATGTTCCAGATTTGGGAGGGTTCCGGGTTTTACTCAGTGCAGTTATCCAGCTAGCTCAGTAATCCTGCTTCGTGATACAGGCCCGCTGGTGTCATAGTTTGCTGTCCGTTTTTAGAATGAAACATTCCTGCACCTACCTCACTAATCACAGGTTTGTGTGTTTAAATGTCTCTGTGATCACAGATGCTTTTAAACAATTATCTTCTGAGTGTGGTTAAATGGTAAATCTCAAGGTTTTAAAAGGCGCACTCCAATGATTAATCAAGCAAGAGATTAGCCGATGCACCATCTATGTTAAACAAAGCGCAGGCTAAAAGCTAAATTGCTCATAAATCTCAAGGTTTTGCTAAATATATCATTCCCGTCTTCAAAAAATGGTCCCTTTACATCAAAAGCTCAATGTTCACTCTCAGATTATATTTGGAGGGAGTCCATACTTCAGGTTCGTCACACCATAGATGAGAAAATAGATGTAAAAAGACAGCATCCCTATATCAGTGTCAATGTTAAATCCTCACAAGGATTAATTCACAAGGTGGATTTGGGGGAAAAAAAATAGAATTGCCTGTGGTGACACCTGGTGGACGGTTGCTGCAATGCACGTTGATAATCACAGGGGTAGGAACTCTGGAAGCCCTACTAATGATGCAAGGAGTCATTTTGTTTTTTTCCCTGTAGGTCTGCATGAATATGGCGTAATGCAGGGATGGGAACATGATTTTCAGAGCCTCGCTCTAAATGTGTGATAAAGTTCCCTTCGCTACATTCATGATTCAGACAGCCGCACATCTTTGAGTTACACTAATTAAGCCTTTGAGAGAAAGTGGAAGCTTCGACTCCCCCGATGAGTCTAAAGAGGTCCGGGTGTACTCCTCTCACTCTGTGTGGTGTTAAGGGAAGTCTGGGAGTTTCTATAAAAGATGGGAATCTGAAGAGAGTCCTGCTACACTTCAGCCAAAATTCAGAAAAATATCCAGAAATATCTGGAATCATTTACAAACAGGAAAATAATCAGCCCTCTTATCAAAACACGCTTATGAAAGTGGCAAAGTATTAATAAATACCGTTTTACATTGCTGTATAACTTGGAATAAACTATTATGATTCTCTTAAAAACTGGAATCGTAAAAAAATTATGTTTGAAATCACAAACTCCGGTAACTGTTTACTGCCCATTAATTATCCTTTAGTGCACAGTTTTGCACTTAACGATTTCAGGATTTTCAATTCATAGATGGTTTTAGCTGTCGGTGTCCTCCAGAATTCAGTACATTAAACATAATGCTATTAGTTTGAGTTTTGTCATCATTGCAAATGAAAACAAAAACTTATTTTAGGGATCAGACAGCACAAGTCATGTTTGTAAAGAAATTAAACCTTTTCTTAACTGTCTAAGATGTTTAGAAAATTGTATTTCTTCAGATACTGGATGGGTATGAGACAGCCCAACTTCATATAAGAAAACTGCTTCCTGGGTCATTTTGTAGAAGCACAGACTCCTGGGGTGTCTCATTATGTATTCTTATGTTCTTATGTTCTAGATGGGTTGAATGGCCTGTTCTCCTCATTATGTATTCTTATGTTCTAGATGGGCTGAATGGCCTGTTCTCCTCATTATGTATTATTATGTTCTTATGTTCTAGATGGACTGAATGGCCTGTTCTCTTCATTATGTATTCTTATGCTCTAGATGGACTGAATGGCTTGTTCTCCTCATTATGTATTCTTATGTTCTTATGCTCTAGATGGGTTGAATGGCCTGTTCTCCTCATTATGTATTCTTATGTTCTATATGGGCTGAATTACCTGTTCTTGTGTTCTTATCTACTGCTTTTACTGAACCAAAACACTGACAGATATTGAGAGGCTCCTTATCCAATCAGAGAGTGGATAATCTGCAGCATCTGAGAGTTGGAAAACTTCTGAGTCATTCTGATTCTCATTTTGCTCCAGAAGGATTATAGCAAAAGTTATAATAAGCTGTTATCTTCATGGTGATTACTGAGAAGTGTCGGAGTGAGCGGCTGGTCTTGTCAGGCAGTCAGAAATAATCAGGTGGTAATGCACAGGTGCCTGAGTAATATTAACAGAAATATTCCGTAAGGACAATAATCAGAGGCATACCAATGGAGGGAATATTAATGAGCATAATTAGCGGTTTACCACAGCACCTCTGTCTGAACCTCTCTTTGTACGTGGAGATTCTCAGCATGGCACCCGTATGAAGAGACTCATTAAATCTGTGGAGTTCTGGTAAAAGCGCTCACGCCACATAGCACAGTGCGTCTATTTAATCAACATCTTTGTTCTGTGGGTGACCTTTTATCTCAGGAGCCTGTCTACTGTGGCCCTACAGACACCTGGGCAGAGGCACACCACACACACACACACACCACACACACACACACACAAGCGCACACACAGGTACACACAAACACATGCGCAAAGGTACAAACACACGCACGCACAAGTACGCAAACACACGCACACAAGAACACACACACACATGCACACACATATACACACACGTTCACACAGGCATAATAATGGGTTGGGCATGTGTTTGGGGCAAGTAGGCTGGGTAGGGCATGTGGCAAGAGGGCTGGGTGGGGCATATGTTTTGGGCAAGAGAGCTGGGTAGGGCATGGGGAAAAGAGGGCTGGGTAGGGCAAGTGTTTGGGGGCAAGAAAGCTGGGTAGGGCATGTGTTTGGGGCAAGAGGGCTGGGTAGGGCATGTTGTTTGGGGGGATGTGGGCTGGGGTAGGGCATGTGTTTGGGGCAAGAGGGCTGGGTAGGGCATGTGTTTTGGGGGATGTGGGCTGGGTAGGGCATGTGTTTGGGGCAAGAGGGCTGGGTTAGGGCATGTGTTTGGGGCAAGAGGGCTGGGTAGGGCATGTGTTTGGGGCAAGAGGGCTGGGTAGGGCAAGTGTTTGGGGAAAGAGGGCTGGGTAGGGGCAAGTGTTTGGGGCAAGAAAGCTGGGTAGGGCATGTGTTTGGGGCATGTGGGCTGGGTAGGGCATGTGTTATGGGCAAGAGGGCTGGGTAGGGCATGTGTTATGGGCAAGAAAGCTGGGTAGGGCATGTGTTTGGGGGCATGTGGGCTGGGTAGGGCATGTGTTATGGGCAATAAAGCTGGGGTAGGGCATGTGTTTGGGGCATGTGGGCTGGGTAGGGCATGTGTTTGGGGCAAAGGGGCTGTGCAGCCATCAATCACAGTGTGAACACCCTGTTCCAGAGAGGCAGTTGGAGTGGAAGGAAGCGGCAAATTGTGGATTTGGAGTTCACAACCTGTCCATGTTTGAGTAAAAATAACGGCACAGCAGACCTGTAAATGCCTTTGGAAGCGTATCTCCCGACAACGGTTTAGAATGTGGAGGCGGAGACACATCAATCACCTTGTCATTCCGTTGGATGTGATTATTTCCGCTTACCTGGTCTAAGTAAACAAAAACACAAGTCTTTGGTCAGTGGGTTGAGGAGTGGGGGCAATGCGATGCCGTCTCACTGTGGACATGTCGAATGCTTCAGAGATCTGTGCAAATAGGGTTCAATTAAAAAACGAGTAATATGCGTCATTCGTATGTGCGTGCACATATATCTGCATGAGCATGAGCGTGTGTGTGTGTGTGTGTGTGTGTGTGTGTGCATGTGCGTGTCTGTGTGTGATTGTGTATGTATGCGAGAGTGTGTGTTCACGTGTGTATGAGTGTGTGGGCATGTGTGTATGTGCGTGCATGTGAGTGTGCGTGTGTGCATGAGTGTGTGTGTGTGTGTGCTTGCTTGAGCGTGTGTGCATGTGAGCATATGTGTGCGCATGTGTATATGTACATGTGAGTGTGTGTATGCGTATGTGTGTGCATGTGAGCATATGTGTGTGCATGTATGTGTGTGTTTGTGTGTGTGTGTGCATGTGAGCATGTGTGTGTGTGTGTGTGTGTGTGTGCATGTGAGCATATGTGTGTGTGTGTGTGTGTGTGTGTGTGTGAGCATGTGTGTGTGTATATGTCCATGTGAGCATGTATGTGTGTGTGTGTGTGTGTGCGCATGTGAGCATATGTGTGTGTGTGTGTGTGTGTGTGTGTGTGTGTGTGTGTGTGTATGTGTGCATGTGAGCATATGTGTGTGTGTGTGTGTGTGTGTGTGCATGTGAGCATATGTGTGTGCATACGTAGCGTACCCTATTGATCCTCTGAATAAAACAACGCAGGCACTCTGACGGAGTCTCCAGAGGAGGTGTTACAGACACGTGGGAGGGTACCGCGATCACTCAGCATCTCTGTGTGGAGGTGTTTACAGACACGTGGGAGGGTACCGCGATCACTCAGCATCTCTGTGTGGAGGTGTTACAGACACGTGGGGAGGGTACCGCGATCACTCAGGTTTTGGGACAGAGTTCTGACATCAGAGGTAATGAGCACCTTGGAGCTTTGACTGTTCTGTCGAGCGTTAGTAAGAATGATGCGTCGCGGGGGGGGTATGGGAGATGTGGGGGTGATAATTGTGGATGGTGTCGAAGCCAGACAACGTGTGGCAGTACAGGTAGGCCCAGGTAACCCCAGCTGTTGCCTGACAGGTATGGTTATTCACAGGACGTGGCAGGCTGTGATTCACATGATATCACCTGGAATACAATGCAGAGAGCACGCTGTCCTGCCACATTAGCAAACATTAGCACGTTGCCCTGCTACACTCACAAATTAGTCTTACCCGGATACGTTCATACATTAGAACATTTTCTTACTGCTTTCCACTTTGTCCTGCCACATTCCGTTCATGAGCACAATATCCTGCCACACTCACATATTAGCACGATATCCTGCCACACTCACATATTAGCACGATATCCTGCCACACTCACATATTAGCACGGTATCCTGCCACATTCACATATTAGCATGGTATCCTGCCACATTTCACATATTAGCACGATATCCTGCCACACT
Organism: Synaphobranchus kaupii; assembly: GCA_029718625.1. Lineage (NCBI taxonomy): Eukaryota > Metazoa > Chordata > Actinopteri > Anguilliformes > Synaphobranchidae > Synaphobranchus > Synaphobranchus kaupii. Next base: position 3,588,375 of record CM056390.1, on the reverse strand, counting down.
CACATATTAGCATGATATACTGCCACACTCACATATTAGCACGATATCCTGCCATACTCACATATTAGCACGATATCCTGCCACACTCACATATTAGCACGATATCCTGCCACACTCACATATTAGCATGGTATCCTGCCACATTCACATATTAGCATGGTATCCTGCCACATTCACATATTAGCACGATATCCTGCCACACGCACATATTAGCATGGTATCCTGCCACACTCACATATTAGCATGATATACTGCCACACTCACATATTAGCACGATATCCTGCCATACTCACATATTAGCACGATATCCTGCCACACTCACATATTAGCACGATATCCTGCCACACTCACATATTAGCATGGTATCCTGCCACATTCACATATTAGCACGATATCCTGCCACACTCACATATTAGCACGATATCCTGCCATACTCACATATTACCATGATATCCTGCCACACTCACATATTAGCACGATATCCTGCCACACTCACATATTAGCATAGTATCCTGCCACACTTACATATTAGCACGATATCCTGCCACACTCACATATTAGCATAGTATCCTGCCACACTCACATATTAGCACGATATCCTGCCACACTCACATATTAGCAAGATATCCTGCCACACTCACATATTAGCAAGATATCCTGCCACACTCACATATTAGCACGATATCCTGCCACACTCACATATTAGCACGATATCCTGCCACACTCACATATTAGCATGATATCCTGCCACACTCACATATTAGCACGATATCCTGCCACACTCACATATTAGCAAGATATCCTGCCACACTCACATATTAGCACGATATCCTGCCACACTCACATATTAGCACGATATCCTGCCACACTCACATATTAGCATGATATCCTGCCAGACTCACATATTAGCACGATATCCTGCCACACTCACATATTAGCATAGCATCCTGCCACACTCACATATTAGCACGATATCCTGCCACACTCACATATTAGCACAATATCCTGCCACACTCACATATTAGCATAGTATCCTGCCACACTCACATATTAGCACGATATCCTGCCACACTCACATATTAGCACGATATCCTGCCACACTCACATATTAGCATGATATCCTGCCACACTCACATATTAGCACGATATCCTGCCACACTCACATATTAGCATAGTATCCTGCCACACACATATTAGCACGATATCCTGCCACACTCACATATTAGCACGATATCCTGCCACACTCACATATTAGCATAGTATCCTGCCACACTCACATATTAGCACGATATCCTGCCACACTCATATATTAGCATGATATCCTGCCGCACTCACATATTAGCACGATATCCTGCCATACTCCACATATTAGCATGATATCCTGCCACACTCACATATTACCACGATATCCTGCCACACTCACATATTAGCATAGTATCCTGCCACACTCACATATTAGCACGATATCCTGCCACACTCACATATTAGCACGATATCCTGCCACACTCACATATTAGCACGATATCCTGCCACACTCACATATTAGCACGATATCCTGCCATACTCACATATTAGCATGATATCCTGCCACACTCACATATTAGCACGATATCCTGCCACACTCACATATTAGCATAGTATCCTCACATATTAGCACGATATCCTGCCACACTCACATATTAGCACAATATCCTGCCACTCACATATTAGCATGATATCCTGCCACACTCACATATTAGCACAATATCCTGCCACACTCACATATTAGCACGATATCCTGCCACACTCACATATTAGCACGATATCCTGCCACACTCACATATTAGCATAGCATCCTGCCACACTCACATATACCACGATATCCTGCCACACTCACATATTAGCACGATATCCTGCCACACTCACATATTAGCATAGTATCCTGCCACACTCACATATTAGCACGATATCCTGCCACACTCACATATTAGCACGATATCCTGCCACACTCACATATTAGCACGATATCCTGCCACACTCACATATTAGCACGATATCCTGCCACACTCACATATTAGCACGATATCCTGCCACACTCACATATTAGCACGATATCCTGCCACACTCACATATTAGCACGATATCCTGCCACACTCACATATTAGCACGATATCCTGCCACACTCACATATTAGCATAGTATCCTGCCACACTCACATATTAGCACGATATCCTGCCACACTCACATATTAGCATAGTATCCTGCCACACTCACATATTAGCACGATATCCTGCCACACTCACATATTAGCACGATATCCTGCCACACTCACATATTAGCATAGTATCCTGCCACACTCACATATTAGCACGATATCCTGCCACACTCACATATTAGCACGATATCCTGCCACACTCACATTATTAGCACGATATCCTGCCACTCACATATTAGCATAGTATCCTGCCACACTCACATATTAGCACGATATCCTGCCACACTCACATATTAGCATAGTATCCTGCCACAACTCACATATTAGCACGATATCCTGCCACACTCACATATTAGCACGATATCCTGCCACACTCACATATTAGCATAGTATCCTGCCACACTCACATATTAGCACGATATCCTGCCACACTCACATATTAGCATAGTATCCTGCCACACTCACATATTAGCACGATATCCTGCCACACTCACATATTAGCACGATATCCTGCCACACTCACATATTAGCATAGTATCCTGCCACGCTCACATATTAGCACGATATCCTGCCACACTCATATATTTGCATGATATCCTGCCACACTCACATATTAGCACGATATCCTGCCACACTCAAATATTAGCACGATATCCTGCCACACTCACATATTAGCATGATATCCTGCCACACTCACATATTAGCACGATATCCTGCCACACTCACATATTAGCACGATATCCTGCCACACTCACATATTAGCATAGTATCCTGCCACACTCACATATTAGCACGATATCCTGCCACACTCACATATTAGCACGATATCCTGCCACACTCACATATTAGCACGATATCCTGCCACACTCACATATTAGCACGATATCCTGCCACACTCACATATTAGCATGATATCCTGCCACACTCACATATTAGCATGATATCCTGCCACACTCACATATTAGCATGATATCCTGCCACACTCACATATTAGCATAGCATCCTGCCACACTCACATATTAGCATAGTAACCTGCCACAACTCCAATATTAGCACGATATCCTGCCACACTCACATATTAGCATAGTATCCTGCCACACTCGCATATTAGCACGATATCCTGCCACACTCACATATTAGCATGATATCCTGCCACACTCACATATTAGCACGATATCCTGCCACACTCAAATATTAGCACGATATCCTCTGCCACACTCACATTATTAGCACGATATCCTGCCACACTCACATATTAGCATGATATCCTGCCACACTCACATATTAGCATAGTATCCTGCCACACTCACATATTAGCACGATATCCTGCCACACTCACATATTAGCACGATATCCTGCCACACACACACAGGGCCAACAGTAACCCCCCCCCCTCACTGAGGAGTGAAAAGAAGCAGAGGTTTTTTCGGAGGTGCGTACGTGCTTGTCTGTACTCATGAATAAGCACAAATTATGCATTCATCATTGGGAGAAAATAAGGGGCACAATTAAAAACAAACATAGATTTCAAGATCAATCTGGGTCATGCTTGCCGCTCCCTCACCCTTACGGTTCGATGGGCAGGGTGCAGCAACTCCGCAGAAATGTGAGCAACTCTGAACGGCAAGATTTCATCCTTCACCGGAGGGGAAATTGTGATTTGTGGTATTATTTGAGTTAATCACATGATTGCGTTCAAAAGTTTAATTGGCCCGAGAAAGCTGTGCACGGAACACCTGTCAAGTACACAAACAAGTCTGGTTGGCAACGTACAATTACAAAAACCTGACAAAAAAAAAGAACACTCAAGCTAAGAAAGTTTGTACAAATACTTGGTGATGGAATGATGAGTTAGTCAGTGGTTGTTGTAGTTAATGTGTGATGGGTGGGGCTGAGTTATGATTTTCAGGGGGGGAAAAGGCAGATTTGCAGAACCTGGCAAACACTAAAAGATGCACAGCAGAGGTTATATGTAGTGATGCCTGGGTTCGGTTAGTGCTTCTATAGGAAGTGAGTGAGTGGAAAGTGATTTGCGCATCATACTTCAGATAGTTCCATAAATGTATTGTCATGATTATTATTACTGTTGTTGTTGATAGTGCACTGTGTTATAGACTAAGGTCCTGATGGTCTTTAAGGGTCTCATGACACTTCTACTAAAGAGTAGGGGGTTTTAACCTCAGTTTCCTGGTCAAGTTGACATTTTTAAAAAGTATCTTTACAGTTGACTTTACTGGACAGAAGAAGGTAGGAAAAAATAAAGTGATTTGTGGGCAGCAAGAGAAGTGGTTAAGAGACCAAGAGAGAGTGAAAAGGATTGCGCTGTAACACAGCTGTGGGCATGGGTCAAATGGCAATTTTGGACTCTATATCTGGAAGTGGACACTGTTCATTTTCGGTACATTTCAGTTTTCCGTCTTGTTATTTTTATACAAATGGGAGGGGAAAAATGTATTAAAAAAAACATGGCATTTTTCCCCCATGGACAGTCAGTTAACAACCTGCATTAAGTTTGCACTTAAACACACTGCCATTCACACACACACACACACACACACACAAATGCATATTTAATGCCGCTACAGTGCTATCGTGTCTTGCCTTGATGTGTGTAACTTGGATTCGAAAGTCTAACAACTGCCCTTGTCTGGCTCCGATATCGATTGAGACCCGATCAATACCAGGAAAGCTGCAAGGGCAGAAGTATTGATAACAGACAGAAGCACAGGGGAGAAGAGGGTGATACAAAGATTCTCGTCTCAATGCCCTCTCTGGTGATACTGTTAGATTTGGGGAGGGTTTAGAGGAGAGGGCTGTATTTGGCAGAATTTGGGCGTGCTTAAATGCAAAGAGGGGCAAATGTTTTGGGCTGAAAATTATTATTAGCGATACTAATAATAATATTGAAACTAAATATTGGAGAGAAAAAAACTATCCCCTAATTATCCCCTTTGGTATCATGCCCTAAATAGCGTACTATGTGGCCCCCACTTACAATTTTGACCGACCCATGGGGGTGGGTTGTAATTTGTGATCTTTGCATTAAGGTCGGGTCAACCTCAGGTCTTAGTCTCATCACCATAGGCAACACAAGCCGCAGGAGGACAGACGGATGCACTGCAGAGTGTGACGACACAGCAAGGAAGAGGGGGGGTCTGGTTCGGTTACCCCAAGAGGATGCACCTCTTAAAAATGAATAACCTTAGATTATTCACATCCTCCGGGGGGTTGCAGTCTTCTGCTGCCGTTGCCACGGAGAGAGGACAGAACCACGTTAGCGTTGATTCACCCCTCACTGTCCGTACTAATCAACTCTCCGGCCTCCGCCTCGTCCGCTGCCCGTGTTTCTACGCGGCCGTTCGGTCTTTTCAAAAGTGCGGCCGAGGGTTCAGGGGGTACGGTGGGCGGTCCCAAGGGCCGAGGGTTCAGGGGGTACGGTGTGCGGTCCAAGGGCCGAGGGTTCAGGGGGTACTGTGCGCGGGTCCCAAGGGCCGAGGGTTCAGGGGGTACGGTGTGCGGTCCCAAGGGCCGAGGGTTCAGGGGGTACGGTGCGCGGTCCCAAGGGCCGAGGGTTCAGGGGGGTACGGTGCGCGGTCCCAAGGGCCGAGGGTTCAGGGGGTACGGTGCGCGGTCCCCAAGGGCCGAGGGTTCAGGGGGTACGGTGCGCGGTCCCAAGGGCCGAGGGTTCAGGGGGTACGGTGCGCCTGGTCCCAAGGGCCGAGGGTTCAGGGGGTACGGTGTGCGGTCCCAAGGTTCGATCGCACAGACTGCAAGAAATGCAATTTAATAAAACGGTAATAAATAAACGCTCTGTCTGTGTAGCGTACTGCTGAGATTGAGTCGATTTCTAATGCCCTCTTAATCCGTAATTAACCATATATAGAATTAGCGATGTACAGCATGTCTAATTTGTGCTGTGTGTGCTGAAGAATACATGAAAATGCTCCTGAAATATTGCTTGAACAGAGAAGCACTGTATAAAGTAAAATTGTGTAAAGAAGCCATTACAGGCCTGAGCCACTGTTACTCCTTTTGAATGAGGATATTTATATATATATATATACAGTATATTAATATTTCAGTGTGTATCCCTCCCCCCTCCCCGCCCCGTTCACAGGTTCCCTGTGTGGCTGCAGTCTCCGAGGGGTCCGCTTCCTGTCTGTGCCGGGCATATATAAACCTGCTTTCTGCTCCTCAGAACTTTACAAACAGTAATCCCACCCGCCCCTCCACACACACACACACACACACACACACACACCATTGTGACAGCCAGTCATAATCCTTTGACAAGCTCAGGATTGGAAGGAATGTGGTTTATCATGAGAGAGGCAAGGATAATAGAAAGAGACAACATAAAAATGGAATAGTTAACATTCTGATGTTTTTTTTCAGAATAAGCCTCTCACACACACACATACACAACACACACATTTTAATGCTAGGAAACAGCATGGAAACAAAACCCAGGGCCCACAATTTCAGAAGTTAGTCACTCAGCTACTTGCAGCTCCTCAGGTCCGTATTTTTGACACACATGGTAACATTTATTAATCAGTCAGTTTGAGTAGGTACCAAGGCACACACACACACACACATACACACACACACACACACACACGCTGCGAGTGAAGAGGATGGATGCCTAGGATCTCTTGGTTGTGAAGTCCTGTTTGACTGAAAGCGTCACAGTCCTGGAGCCAAAGGCTGGCTCAGTCTTGCCTGATTTTCTTTAGATCCAAACCTTGAGCAAATTGGAATTCATGAATCATTCTGACACCGGCAGCCAAGGATGGATCACCTCATGTTACAGGGGGGGGGGGGGGGGGCGGGGGGGGGTTCTTTTTTTTTCTCTTTCAGTGTTTTTCCGAAATCACGACAAAATAATTTTTTCGTCTACAGATGAGCGACTCTGCTCCGCTGCCAAAATAGAGGGGTAGAGGGAGCCTCGATTGCGCCCCAGTTGAGCTCAACTCAAGAGTACAAAGAGCATTCTTTTTTGTTGCTATTTTTATTTTATTTTTTTCAACGGCAGTTTTGTTTTCCCCCCTGTGACTGCGGAACACACTTGGCATCTCTTGTTGTACAAGATGCTGACTGAATATTTGATCAACTGTCTCGAGTTAAACCAACCTTGTTGGGGGGATTTCTCTTCTGCGCGCCAATCGGGCATGATGCTGCACAGACTTTGTCTGAACTAGTAATACTTTGCCTATTATGTCTTGGATGTCTCCTTTGACATATGCAACAACAACAAAAATCTATCGCTATGTCTCATGAAATCATGTTATGACTTATATTATGGTGGATTTAAACATTGGCTTTTCCCAAGGGCATCTTGGTGTTCCACCTGTCAGATTTAGACATGCTCAGTCTGTGGTGAATCATGGGAAATCAAAGTCGAAATAAGACGTTTGGTACGACATTGGAAATGACAAAGAACAGCCTTTTTCCGCAGGAACGTAGCTTCACGGCGCAAGGCCTTTTGCGAGCGTAAACAGGTTTTTAGTATTGAGAATCACAGTCCGGGATACGTGTGTACAAATCCTCATCTTTATGGAACCCTGGCTGCAGTAACCTTTCAAAACAGAATCAAAACAAAAATTTCACAAGGGTCTGTCATGTCAAGCCATTAAAAAAAATACTCATATAGCCAGCCAATAAAAACCTCCCAAGTTCTGGCTGCTCGTATTCCATTACATTCAGCATTTGAAAGGTCACCACCAGGTCACAGGCTCAAGGTTCCACCCGCATTAAATTACGATAATAATCTTCTTTTTTTTTTTTTAATCATTCAATTTCTTCTGTTTTCTGAATTCTTGAATAGAGAAACGGTTAGTAATGAGACCGGAACTGTCCATCAAACTCCACTGAGATGGTGGCAGTCAGTCAGGAAGATGTGGTTCCTTCTGGTCAGTGAACCTTTGTTTGAAGATTGTGCTCAGTACTGTGTCTGTTTATTGTACAGCCTACCACCTGTGTGTGTGTGTATGTATATATATTTATATATATATATATATATATATGTGTGTGTGTAGTGTACAGCCAACCATAGATATCTGTATATATAGAACACTGAGATATGTTTCTGTCCAGTAATTCTATGAGCCAAAGGAAATTCCATGGTTTATTTATATTTAACAGGTGATTAATTATTCTGTTAAATAGCAAGAGAATTTTTGACTGAATAAAATACATTCATTGAGGTCCTAACACTGGTCCTGGGGAGCCACAGAGTCTGCTACTACTGTAGCCTTTGAGTAAAGAGCCTGCAACTCAGAGACCAAATCAATGTGGCCTGTAACCACTCAAGCACAGAACTGTTGTGTTTACCTTCAGTGGCACAAAAGACTGAATCTGTGTTTTTGCCTTGATGGCACGGAAGACAAAAACAGTCCCTATACCTTAGCAGCACTGAAGACAAAAACTGCCGTTGTAGTCCTTTGTGGCGCCGAAGGTAAAATGGCTGTTTTAGTCTTCTGTGTCACTACGGTAAAGGGACAGTTTTAGTCTTCTGTACCTTCGAGGTAAAAATGCAGCAATAATGCACCAACTTAGTCACAGAAGACTAAAGCTGCCATTTTCTTTCGCAACCCAGAATACCTGCTCACGCTGTAGCTGTCTTTCGATAATCAATCTTTATTTTTGTGCAGACAAACATGCTGGTCATTAAGACCTAGACCCTGAGCCGACCAGAGGAGGATGGGTTCCCCCCTTGTGTCTGATTCCTCCCAAGGTTTCTTCCAGGAAGTTTTTCCTTGCCACTGTTGCCTTTGGCTTGCTCTTGTTGGGGTTTAGGCTGCGTTTTTCTGTGTAGCGCATTGTGACAACTAGTTGTGAAATGCGCTCTATAAATAAATATTGATTTGATTTGATTTGAAACAGGTTGTCACACAGTATTTGGCAATGGATATTTTCCAGAGAAAATCAAAATTTAGAGAAACCCGCCCCAACTGAGCCAATAGGCTAAAAATAAAGGCAGTCAAGCCAAACCCAATACATACTTTTTTCATGCTCCACATATCGGCGTCCTCAGAAAACCAATGCAAGTGTTCATTGTACACTAGACTCTATTACTGGCTGCAAAGTGAGTATGAGAATTTTCCTCGCTCCAGTCCCGAGATAAAAAGGATTATGGGAATTAAGACTGCACCTCGCAGACGGTCCGGAAACACAGCTCGCTGCGGAAGATGTTCCAATAACACGCATGACGGGCGCACACTGGTCCTTATTAACATTAGCCTGATGTGGGGGCATGCGTGCATGAAGGTCTCTGGCATTAACAACTCCATCGGACGGAGATGCCAGCCAGCGCTACCATGCCCATTAGCAACAGGGGGAGGACTGTCAGGTGATACTTAAAATAGAATAGAATAGAATAACTTTTATTTTTCCGCTAGGGAACTTCAGTTGTAGCCCCAGCAACAACAAAAAAGACATAGACAGGGGGGAAGCCCCACAACACACAAACATATCAAACAAAGACATTCAATATCATCATTGCATTAATCAAACTAATTAAGTGAATTAAAGTGTAATAGCCTACAGCCAAACGTCATGATTAAAAATAGCCTCCGCTGTCCCGAGATGTCCAGTGTTATGAAGCAGTCCAACACAAACTCCGCCTCCACGACTCCATACACGCAGTGTTGTGGTCTCTGTACACTGTCGAAAACGGAGCACCGAACTGCGTCAGCCTTCCCAGTCGTCGCCTCACTCCTCCCCCGCATTATCTTCTCCTTTCTTTTCTCTGGTGGCCTTTTGAAGATTGCCTGCAGTCAGATCAGTCCCGAAATCTTCAGTGTGTATTTACCGTGAGCTTTATACAGGGGACTGTACTGCACAGAGACACACGGAACCCAATAGGCACAGGAGTGCCATTAGGGAAAGGCGATATATACAGTTGAGCTAGCATTCTGCAAGTGAAGTTAGCCAAAGTTCTGCCAAATACTGTGCAGGCAGAGACTGGTCCGGAAAAGAACAGGATCAACTGTAGACATTTGGTGCCGTCACACTTCAAGCGAAAAATCCAAGCCTTCTGAAAGTGGTTTGCAATTTTATGAATTTGGCAGAGCCGTTCGCAGACATGACTAACAGCCGGGTTGGCTGAGAAAGTCCCAGATTTATACGTGGGAGGAAGGAGCCAGACGGAGTCAAAGCTGAACAGGTGTTTGGGAGTTTCCTGTGCCGCAGGTAACTTCAATTAAATCTGCCCACCTGATCATGCACATAATCATGCACAGACCGCTTCAGTGTACTACCTGTAGAATGTACTCTGCTTGGAATATAAAAATTAAAAAATGTTTCTTGGTGCGATAAGAACTGCACCAAGTACTTATGTTTGACTCATTTTGTGTTTACTGTCTGCACACTGCCAATGACTTTCAAATGTACCCTTTCCAAAGTTATCGGCTGTAAGTATGATTACTGTGCCACATAAATGCTGTTTTCAGAAGGTGTCTACGGTACCTTCTGGAAAGGCGGCAGTACTCTACTCGTTGGGATTACCCCTGAAAAGTAGCTTGTTGTGCTGACTCAGTTTTAATTAAATGCCAAAACCTTGGTGCTATCTTAGCAGGCAGCTAAACGGACAGTTCTGTTATATCCTCAAAGCATCCTCAGGCCCTACACACCAACCAGAACATTCTGTTCTGCTACCTCTGTGGACCTGGCCCCTCCCCCAAGTGCCTGCACTTCCAGGCCACGTCTCCTGTCTTTGTATTTTGCTGTATTTTCTTTTTTTTTTTCTCCACCCCAATAAAATGTTTTAGTAGTTTTTCCTTTTCGTGTGCTTTGGCAACGTACGGTTATACTTATGGTCTCAATAAACCATGTTTAAACTTGAACGTGAACTTGAGGGAGAAGGAAAGAGGGAAGAAAAAGAAAAGAGGGAGGTAACAGAAGAGAGGGGAGGGAACAGGAGACAGGGTGAGAGAACAGGAGAGAGGGGAGGGAACAGGAGACAGGGGGAGGGAACAGGACAGAGGGGAGGGAACAGGAGACAGGGGAGGGAACAGGAGAGAGGGGGAGGGCACAGGAGACAGGGGGAGGGAACAGGAGAGAGGGGGAGGGCACAGGAGACGGGAGAGAACATGAGATGGGGAGGGAACAGGAGACAGGGGGAGGGAACAGGAGAGAGGGGGAGGGAACAGGAGAGAGGGGAGGGAACAGGAGACAGGGGGAGGGAACAGGAGAGAGGGGGAGGGAACAGGAGAAAGGGGAGGGAACAGGAGACAGGGGGAGGGAACAGGAGAGAGGGGAGGAAACAGGAGACAGGGGGAGGGAACGGGAGAGAGGGGGAGGGAACAGGATAGAGGGGAGGGAACAGGAGACAGGGGGAGAGAACAGGAGAGAGGGGAGAGAACAGGAGACAGGCGGGAACAGGAGAGAGGGGGAGGGAACAGGATAGAGGGGAGAGAACAGGAGACAGGCGGGAACAGGAGAGAGGGGGAGGGAACAGGATAGAGGGGAGAGAACAGGAGACAGGCGGGAACAGGAGAGAGGGGGAGGGAACAGGAGAGAGGGGGAGGGAACAGGAGACAGGGGGAGGGAACAGGAGAGAGGGGAGGGAACAGGAGAGAGGGGGAGGGAACAGGATAGAGGGGAGGGAACAGGAGACAGGGTGAGAGAACAGGAGAGAGGGGAGGGAACAGGAGACAGGGGGAGGGAACAGGACAGAGGGGAGGGAACAGGAGACAGGGGAGGGAACAGGAGAGAGGGGGAGGGCACAGGAGACAGGGGGAGGGAACAGGAGAGAGGGGGAGGGCACAGGAGACAGGAGAGAACATGAGATGGGGAGGGAACAGGAGACAGGGGGAGGGAACAGGAGAGAGGGGGAGGGAACAGGAGAGAGGGGAGGGAACAGGAGACAGGGGGAGGGAACAGGAGAGAGGGGGAGGGAACAGGAGAGAGGGGAGGGAACAGGAGACAGGGGGAGGGAACAGGAGAGAGGGGAGGAAACAGGAGACAGGGGGAGGGAACGGGAGAGAGGGGGAGGGAACAGGATAGAGGGGAGGGAACAGGAGACAGGGGGAGAGAACAGGAGAGAGGGGAGAGAACAGGAGACAGGCGGGAACAGGAGAGAGGGGGAGGGAACAGGATAGAGGGGAGAGAACAGGAGACAGGCGGGAACAGGAGAGAGGGGGAGGGAACAGGAGAGAGGGGGAGGGAACAGGAGACAGGGGGAGGGAACAGGAGAGAGGGGAGGGAACAGGAGAGAGGGGGAGGGAACAGGATAGAGGGGAGGGAACAGGAGACAGGGGGAGAGAACAGGAGAGAGGGGGAGGGAACAGGAAAGACGGCTGCATCTCCAATTAAGCCCTGCCGCTTGTTAGTTTGTCTTTATGGCTGGGAGCTTATTAGCCATGCTAAGCTAAGCTAAGGCAGAGACGGCGCCCAGGTAATTAGGGCTCCTTTATTTATCATACCTGCTTAGCGTGGAACAGCAGGAGAATAAGGAGGGACAGTAATTTGTCATCGACCAAACTGGTTGGGAACAAACAATATTAGAACATTAGGGTCTAGGGGGGGCTCATGAAAACAATGAAAAAAGCTATTATTGTAGTCGCTGTTATTACCTTGTTTTCACATCCACGACAGGCCTTAATTGTTATCCCCAAATAACAAGGAAATAATGAGTCTGGAAATTACTTTTCTCTCATCTTTATCATATCTATTTTAATTATTTGTTAGTCAGGGGCTAGACAAATGAGTGAAGTATTAATTTAGAAGATACTGAGCCCAGCAATGAGAAACTCACAAACACTATACACATATACAGTATACCCAAATACACAGACATACACATATGTACGCTTACACATACACGTACATACACAGGTGCACAAACGCGCACACACACACATCCAAACAATCATACACGCACTTGCACACACACACACACACACACACACACGCCTCATGGAAATGGAATATATTTCAAACTATATGCAAATAAATGCATTGTCAATATACAGCAATATTTCATAATATATTGGATTATAATCTAATAATCGGTGCTTTAAGATGTTGTATATATTATATTGCATATATTTCATCCCTGTGAAATACATTATAATTACATTTTACCCCTATTATCTGTGGGTTGATTTTGACCTTGAACCTTTGTCAGCTGTTCATTAGGATTGGATGATCGACCTAAGTTTAGCACAGTCCTGTGCTGCTTACAGTTCAGTGCAGATTTTATTTATTTTCCTGTACCAGGTATTCCCAGACCGAGATACTGAATTATTCCCAGGTGTTCCCCTCTAAATGCTAATATTTGTTAATGTCATTCCTATATGCTGGGAGTATTATATTTCCAATATGTGCACTATTCTGTAAATATGTGGACTTTTTGTCAAATGTAATGATAATCTAAACAGTTAAATTTTAATGTATTATCATAGGTAAATATGTAAATGTTATTTCAGGTGAAGAATTATTTGGGAAAAGTTAAATATGTGAATGGGGGGGGGGGGGGGGGGGGGGGGGTGAATGACCTGGCCACTTTTCTTTGTAGTGAACACGTTTTTGAGAGCACACAATAGCCTATGTAGGGAAAACCGTAATTTAGACAAGCATTTCTGTCATCAACTGAGCCAAAAGAATTTCGCTGAATCTTTAAAATGCAAAACTGACACAAAGTATGCAGTTCGGTACATTAGGCTGTTCATTCTCGGAATACAGTATACATTTTCTCACAAAATAACAGGTAGGCCTATGTTGTGGATTATGGCAGGTTTTTGTTTGTTTGTTTTTTTGATCTGCTTTTTTTTTTTAATTCCCCAAAAGTTTAGACAGAAAAAAATCTGCAATTTTCCAATAATTTCTGACTTCCTCCGATAAAGAAGGAAGCGCCGCGTTTCCATAGTTCCCTGTTTTGCGTTCTTTCTGGACGTTTGACACAAGTGACCGGAGCGCATGTGTGGGCTGTCAGCGTTCGAGATCAGGAACTCATCTCCGCCCGCTGCACCTCATCGCCCCGCGGTAATACCCGCCCGCGCGAGACACCTGGGACCGTCGGAGCGGAATGCACAGCGGCGCATCCAGCCGCCAAACCGCCGCTGAACTCTTCTCCCTCCCCCGCCACCATCACACGCTGCGACCCCGTGCACAGATGGCGGCGTTATTGCCATGGAGACCCTCAGCACGATCTGCAATTCGCCAACTTATTGCCCTCGTGCAAGCTAGAATAGTCCCCCGATTACTTTTACAAATTACTGATAACTAAGATCTTGAATGCCATTTTAATTTTTTGTATTTACCCAATATTTTGCAGTTCCATAAACCACTTGGGGAGTGCATTTAATGACTTTCGACTCATATTTACACTCGAAGTTGCAATTGAACACACATTTACAACTTGGCCTACTTCCTTTAGTATTCTGCTTGAGTTTCCTATCACCTCAGCTGCAATAAAAAGTTTCGCAGTAAACCTCAAATTGAAACTTTTGAGTTGTAGCAGTTACTTTAAAAGAAAGGCCCCTTCAAAGTTCCACGGTCTCGGCCATTGAAGCTTTGTGCCGGAAGCAGTATTGCTGGCTAGGACTGGCGCTGCACCATCTGATGCCCATCTATCAATGCCACTCATAAAAAGGGCTGCTAGTCCAGCACCACATTTTACTCCTGCATCATCAATAATGCACACACTGATTACTGCACAGAGTAATTACACCCAGCACACACACACACACACACACACACACACACAGATAATGCACAGGGTAATTACACCCAGCACACACACACACACACACACACACACACCGATAATGCACAGGGTAATTACACCCAGCACACACACACACACACACACACACACACACCGATAATGCACAGGGTAATTACACCCAGCACACACACACACACACACACACACACACACACAGATAATGCACAGGGTAATTACACCCAGCACACACACACACATAGTGCACAGGGCAGTTACAAACAGCCAACCAATCACCAGCATAGACAGTTTTACAGCAAGATTTTGTAACTTAAGCGATGTGTAAAATTTGTTCTGGATTCTGTCCACGTTGTGTTTAAATGGTTAGTCTACACCTGGCACTCGGAGATGGCACAGTATTTAATACAGATGGCACAGTATTTAATACAGATGGCACAGTATTTAATACAGATGGCACAGTATTTAATACAGATGGCACAGTATTTAATACAGATGGCACAGTATTTAATACAGATGGCACAGTATTTAATACAGATGGCACAGTATTTAATACAGATGGCACAGTATTTAATACAGATGGCACAGTATTTAATACAGATGGCACAGTATTTAATACAGATGGCACAGTATTTAATACAGATGGCACAGTATTTAATACAGATGGCACAGTATTTAATACAGATGGCACAGTATTTAATACAGATGGCACAGTATTTAATACAGATGGCACAGTATTTAATACAGATGGCACAGTATTTAATACAGATGGCACAGTATTTAATACAGATGGCACAGTATTTAATACAGATGGCACAGTATTTAATACAGATGGCACAGTATTTAATACAGATGGCACAGTATTTAATACAGATGGCACAGTATTTAATACAGATGGCACAGTATTTAATACAGATGGCACAGTATTTAATACAGATGGCACAGTATTTAATACAGATGGCACAGTATTTAATACAGATGGCACAGTATTTAATACAGATGGCACAGTATTTAATACAGATGGCACAGTATTTAATACAGATGGCACAGTATTTAATACAGATGGCACAGTATTTAATACAGATGGCACAGTATTTAATACAGATGGCACAGTATTTAATACAGATGGCACAGTATTTAATACAGATGGCACAGTATTTAATACAGATGGCACAGTATTTAATACAGATGGCACAGTATTTAATACAGATGGCACAGTATTTAATACAGATGGCACAGTATTTAATACAGATGGCACAGTATTTAATACAGATGGCACAGTATTTAATACAGATGGCACAGTATTTAATACAGATGGCACAGTATTTAATACAGATGGCACAGTATTTAATACAGATGGCACAGTATTTAATACAGATGGCACAGTATTTAATACAGATGGCACAGTATTTAATACAGATGGCACAGTATTTAATACAGATGTAAATACCATTGTCACCAAAGGGCAACTCAGCTCGGGGCATATACAGCAAATTTGTCAGTGGAAAATCAACCGAGAGAGCGCTTTGAGCACTTTTAGCGTGCATCGCCCCTATTAAACAAGTCATTTTGCTGTGTAGGATCCAGATTTCAGTGGGACCTCAACTCATGGCTGAGGATGGAAGAATCCTGAGCTTACACTGAAATGCAAACCGCTACACAAAATAATTAAATGCACATCAATCAGGACATAAAAGATAGCATGAGTCATAATTTAGCCCTGCACACTGTGGCTTTGCACACAGATTCATAAAAATGTATTGTCACCTGTGATTAACGTTCTGTTAATATTTTGAGTTTTCTGTTTGCTTGCTTGGTTCCTGTTTCTATCTTTTTCCCACCACCTTGATACTAAAGGTGTAACTTTCCTGAACATTCTAATGCTGATGTAACAATCACTACTGGTAACTGAAAACAATGGAGTTCTAAAACACTGACTTAGAATTGTGAAAAAAAAACATTCCAAAAAACCTTCTCATCAAAGGGATCTGAAGGGATTTCCAAAAAGCAAAGACTGGCATCGTGTCCTGGAAGCGTAATGTGTACCTGTAACTAGCTCTCACAGGTCTTGTCATGCCAATAGGAGTTACAGCTGCTTAATAGAGAATGCCTGAAAAGCCCCAGGTGATTTTATTTGCGGAAATGATTAAACTCCCTGAAGCTTTTGTGTGAGACGACGGCAGGACCAAAACGCATGCAGCACTAGACATTTAATTTTCAAAACTGAAACGCGCTTTATATATGAAACTCTATGAATGAAAATGTAATGAAACAATGGCCAGTGTGCCCACACACAAATCAATTATGAAGTTATGGAATATGAATATTCTACCACATTTATGCAGTCATGTTTGCATTGGCAGACTAAAATGTTGTAGTCTCATTTCATATTCTTTTTCATGTTTCCTCAATATATAATTGCAGATAAGGAGGCCCAAGAAGATTATCGAGGCCCATTGTTGACATAATTATGAGATGTATGTTTGATGTTTTATTTAATTATAATTTTAAAAAATAATAACCATAGTAAACCAAAAAAAGTGGATGAGTTATTAAATATGATAATGTTAGGCCTTGTAATAATGAGTAAATATGGCAATGTACCAAACTCAGCAGACCCGCGCAGAATATTCCGGAAAACGTGATCTCCTTTCCTTTCTGTGTGCTCCCCGACGTCACATGACCCCGTGCACATTTATTCTACATTACTGACATTTACCAGGCCCCCCTTTCCACAGTGACTCCATCAACTTTTACATAGAATCCATTTATACTATGTAAAAATCCATCTGCTCATTTGAGAAATGCTTGGCTGCAGCAAGGCGGCGTGCCGTAGTTCACATTATTTGAGCTCTGCTTGCACTTAATGAGTAAAATGCATCAGATCAATGGCTCCTGCAATTAAAAGTGTAACATTTAATTGTGTAAATGGCTGCACCAGCCAAGCAGCGTAAAAACTAGAAGGGTAAATATATGTACTTGGAGTAATGTCAACTCTTTAATGACACTGACTGCTGGTAATTCATCTATGGTTGACATAGTGAGGCATCGGTGTATTATATATGGGTACGTAAGTGGGCTGCCTGTTTCATTCCCACGTAGGACACTTCTGTTGTGCCCTTGAGAGAAGGCAACCTTAATTACTTCAGTATATCCTCCTAAAACCCCAGCAATTTATTTTTGTCCTCTGTAGGGGACACGGGTCTCTGGTCTTAATCTCAAGAACCATACTACTATGCAGAAACCTACACCGTGAGGGATATTCAATAAAAATGTAAATAATATTTTTGAAACTATTTTCATTGCAACACGTTTTTGTCATCCAAGACACTTTTATACGTCAAAAAAACTTGTAATACTTAAATATACTTTTTTGCCTGTTCTCAGGTGGATATATCCAGCTGTTTAAATGGATCCTGTTTAGACAAAAAGTTGTGTAAGTTGCCGTGGATACGAGTGGATAATAAAATCCGTAATGTAATGTAATCAGTGATAAAAAATCAAAGGAACACAGCTGTATATGCCCTTCAGGGCCAAGTGACAAGCTTGTTGTTGGTGTAAATTTCGTAAAATTTCCAGGGGCATCCAATCTTACCCAAAAAGGCCCAACGACCTGGGTGCAGGTTTTTGTTTTAGCCCAGAATAAAAACTGATTCAAGCACCCAAGGTCTTGATCAAAGACAATTTATTAGTTAATTAACTGAATCAATTGAGCTTTTAGTGCTAGGCTGGAAGAGAAGCTTTAACCCACACCAGCCCCTGGGCGATAAAACTTTAGAGTGCCGTAATAAAAGTCTGTAAACTGGGCCTTCACAGAAATGTATATCTTTGTGCTTGTTTTTCCCAGTCTGTGAAAGTTTCCCCACAGACTGCTATCACAGTGAATGGTCTACACAATGAGTTACTGTATATTTCCACAGCTGACTTTGTGACGCACGGTTATTTGATTCTGACAGGCTGGTTCTCACGTGGCTGAGCAGAGTAATTCAGGATCATTCAAAGATCAATGTTACATTCCGTAGTCAATGAAGGAGCCGACGGTACTACAAGGCTGCTACATTTCCATATGTTTCAGGATTTGTCTTATGGTCATTGTCCAACCCAAAGTGAGGGTCAGGACTCAGCACGTACTGCTGTAAAAACCTCATACCTGCAACAGAAAAATAAGTAAAATAAAATAATTCTCAGGGACAGCAAAAAAAAAAAAAAAAACTACTTCAGTTTTTAATTTACCAATGAGCATTATGGTTTTACTTCTGAGACATCAGCTGGAGGAAACCCATGCAGATACGAGGAGAACATTTTAAACTCCACACAGAAGGGCCCCGCCCACGATTCAAACCCGGGACCTTCTTGCTGTCAAGCAACAGAACTATCCTCTGCACCACTGTGCCGCCCAAAAGGCCCTTTGGTTCCGAAAGTTCTGGAACCATCCATCTCACCTTTTCAGATACTGGGTTAAAACACCACATCGCCATCAAGTAATCTGAACCATTTTGCCACACAGGGAATCTTATTAATGAATGCAGGTATCACATGTATATATATGTACATGCTGTAAGGACTAAGGTTGAATATGTGACACATTTAAAGGAAGTATATCCAAAATTCTGATAATTAATTTTAAGCTTTGTTGAATTCTGGCCTTTCTTCTGTTGAGAAAACTATGGATAAGGCCCGATGCCTCTGAAAATAATTACAAACTTTGTGTTGGTGAAAGATGGGTTAACAGTGACCTCTTGTGGCACATTTATGAAACTATGTTTTCACAAAGTCCTCATACTTTAAATTGGTTTCAACCGTTCTTATCAGCTGCAAAAGGAGAGATAATATTTTATAATACAAATCTATTTATATATAATAGCGATATATTATAATAAAATATGTTCTATATACGTGTTATTTATTAAATATACTAGTTGCACTGACATAATAGCTATACATTATAATGAAATATTTTCTATATACGTGTTATTTATTAAATATACTAGTTGCACTGACATTCTAGGGTTACGTTTATATTAAGAAGAGTGCAAGAATAGTGAGACAGCCATATTGTGTAGGGCAGCTGACTTTCAAACCCCTAAACAGAGAGGGCATAGAAACGAGTATGCTTGTAGTACCTATATTCTCCACAGGGTGGACTATTAGTTCTGTGATTCAGTACAGAAGAGATTTTTTCCAATTTTTTTTTTTTCATTATTAAAACAGAATGATAATGATGGTAATGTGTATTATTATTATTATTATTATTATTATTATTATTATTATTATTATTATTATTATTATTATTGTTGTTATTTGTAGTAGCAGTGGTATGAGGATTATGATGAGTATTATTATTATTATTATTATCATTATTGTTCTTCTTGTTTTTGTTGTTGCGCATTAACTATAATGTGAATTTAAGTATTATTAGCAAATCTCTGCAGGTCGCAGCTGCTTGGTGTGATTATATAAGACCTTTTATGGTGATCACGATAATAATTTAACATTTCCTTATAACTGTGCTTGTATGCGCATGTTTCCTAAACCAGGAAGAACAGGGCTCACCTATCTGGCGCTGATGTCACCGGCGCAGGTGTCTTATAAAGGCGCCGGAGCGAAGCACAGTTTGTACTTTGGAAGAGTTATGCTGGTGTTGTGGTAAAAAAAATTAAAATAAAATAAATAAAAACAGGAAAGAAGCTCACCAAACTTTAAATGGAAAAATAGCAGGTTTACAACATTACGGTAGGTTTTATTTTGTTGTTGTGACAGCTCGGCACTTTTATCGAGTGTTTAAGTAAAGTATTAAAACGTAGGCTAATGTCGAACAGAGATTTGCGCATGTGCACGCTAAGTATCCACGGTGTATGTAGATAATTAAGCGGACTATGAATGTCCGCGAGGGTTAACTTGAATGAACTTTATAACATCTAATATTGTTACGATATGTGTTTTTGTTTAGAATCACTGTCATCGTGAAAACGTAGCCTACGTAGCTCAAGTATTTAGGAACATAAGAATAAACAGGCCAGCCTGCCTAGGCTTGTTTTACCTTACACTCTACCAGCCGCTAATTCTAATTTAACTGAGCATTTACATCATGTATAGGCCTACACAATTGTAGTGTTGAAATAATAGGCCCCGCATACTAAACGTTTGACTTATTTGTGGTTTGTAACTTACAGTGTGATTAAACGTGTAGGCTATGTGGACACAACTTCAGATCTCTGTTTTAGCGCATTTCGAAATTGACATACATTACGTAACTATAAAATGAGTCGCCTGGATCTTTAAAAATGGGAAATGTCACGTTTCTGAAAGCGAGTTAATCTTTACCACGCTACAAAAAAGCTGCTGGTGTTACGGAAAACTAAACTTCAGTTCGTTTGCCGCAAATCCACTTAGTTGGACCCAGTTTCGCGTTATAACGTAGATACTTGCCTGAAACGTTTCTAACAGATGCCTTGATCGTTTACTTCAACTTTTTAAGCTTTTGTATGTTTGATATTCTTATCACGCTGATTCATGGTCGCGGTCGTGCAGTAAATCTGTGACAGTGTCGCCGTTTCCTCAAATTTCCTCGGAGATTTCCTGTATACATTACACAATAAATACTTATTGAAATACAACTTAAGAATTTAAAAAATGTTTTTAAGGTTGTATTTTAATGTTAATGAATGACCATTCCTTTTCTAGATTTCTTAATGTGCATGCTTTCTTTTCTTTTTCTCTCTGTGACGTATGAACACGGAGGCCACTGAAATCAAATAGTTAATGCGAGTATTTTGCGCGTTAACGGCCCATTGTAAGTGATGAGGTTCTGGTGGTTTTATACCCCAATGGTTTGGTTTCCTCACAGTTACTGTCCCCTATAGGGATTTGCCTAATCTGGATTGTTTTGGTAAATGTGTAGCTATATAAATTGGTGATGGTTCTTAAAGTAAACTATGTGGGTGTCTGATAGGCAGGTTAGCTATATGCATTGCTCTTGTGAACGCTGCTTCAAAGATAAGGATGCTTGTGGTCTCCCACCTTTTCAGATTTCCTCACCTTCTGATTTGTTGTTTTTATTTTCTCAGAGAAACCTCTCTGGCTCACCTCTCTGACTGAGTGTATTCTTTGTTCTTTTACTTATTAAAAAATTTTTATTTATATTCTCAAACCAGGTATGGGTCAGAGTGACACCTTGGTCCAGGTGCGACGAGCCTTGTGCAGAAGACGAGGTCGCTCGTAGATTTCCTTGCGCTCGGTCTGGAAGCCTCACGCCTCAACCCTGCCACGCCCACAGCCACGCCCTGCACCAGGCGCCACCTCTAGATCTTAACTTTCTCCGTCTCTGACGAGTGAGCACATGCTGGCCATCACCTGCTTGGCGTCAGCCCCACTGTCCCGCCCGAAATCTCCGCCCCCCTGCGATGCGATGGAACCTGGCCACGCCCGGCAGGAGAGCCACGCCCAGCAGGCCCCAGACCCGGAGATGCGGGACCCCGCAGAATTCCGGCTGCAGGTGGACTTCTTCCGGAAGCTGGGTTATTCCCAGCGGGAGGTCAGAGCGGTTCTGCAGAAGCTGGGCCTGAGCGCCGACACCAACACCGTGCTGGGGGAGCTGATCCGTAACCAGGCCGACTCCGAGAGGGAGCCCGTTCTCCCGCTGCCCGTCCTGGTCCAGCGGGTCACCGGCCCAACCTGGGCCCCCGGGATCCTGCCCGCAACCCCCGCTCCGCAGGACGACGTTTCTGGGGAGGACGGGTCCCTCAAACCCATCGTCATCGATGGCAGCAACGTGGCGATGAGGTGAGCGAGGTCATAGGTCATGGGTCATCTATTGAACAGGAAGTTCACTGAGTAGTTTGCTACATTTAGCTGCACCCCGTGAGGTGTGTCACAGTGGCTGTGTCAGAATCAGCGCCCTTCTATACTATTGAGTATGTTAGTTGAGTACACGGGATGAGAACGTTGTTAAGTAGGCGATATGTTTTCTAAATGTAGTTTACTTAAAATCCCAGAATGTTGTACTTATTGCCGGGTTTTTGCTGATAATAGAATTGATGATATTTTTTCAAATAGCCAGTGCCTCCACGAGGTTAATTGGTGGGATAAAGCAGTGAAATGGGTTAAAGTGGGCTTGTATGTATGAGTTCTGTTAAGAGCCCACACGCCTTGTTTCCAAGGGCCAAAATGTGCTGCTGTTTGACATGCCGGCACACCAGGACAGCATTCTGGGGTCCCTGCATTACAACCAACACAAAACCTATTGGCAATGTGACTTATTGCCCTGCCTGGAGCTTCTGATGTAATTTTATCATACATCCACACACACAATTACCTCGTAGAACATACCCAAGAAGGACATTGTTCACACACACACACACACACACACACACACACACCACGTGTATCTGTTCATATGTATTTGCCTGTAAGGTTTTGGTAAATCATTAACCTGAATTGCTTCAGTAAATATACAGCCGACTACATTGATTGCCTGTAAAGAATGTTAGCTGTGTATGTTGCTCTGCAAAAGGAGCAGATTAGCAGGACTGAGCAGTGTGAGCGATGTTATAGCCGCCCTCGTACAGAGGAGAGAATAAGCTAAAGGAGCAGTTTAGCAGGAAGGAGCAGGAGTGAGCGATGTTATAGCTGCCCTCGTACAGAGGAGAGAATAAGCTAAAGGAGCAGTTTAGCAGGAAGGAGCAAGAGTGAGCGATGTTATAGCCGCCCTCGTACAGAGGAGAGAATAAGCTAAAGGAGCAGTTTAGCAGGAGTGAGCGATGTTATAGCTGCCCTCGTACAGAGGAGAGAGGTGCTGAAGGAGCAGTTTAGCAGGACGGAGCAGGAGTGAGCGATGTTATAGCTGCCCTCGTACAGAGGAGAGAATAAGCTAAAGGAGCAGTTTAGCAGGAAGGAGCAGGCGTGAGCGATTTTATAGCCGCCCTCGTACAGGGAAGAGAGGCTGAGGAGAGTTTAGCAGGAAGGAGCAGGAGTGAGCGATGTTATAGCTGCCCTCATACAGGGAAGAGAGGCTGAGGAGAGTTTAGCAGGAAGGAGCAGGAGTGAGCGATGTTATAGCTGCCCTCATACAGGGAAGAGAGGCTGAGGAGAGTTTAGCAGGAAGGAGCAGGAGTGAGCGATGTTATAGCTGCCCTCATACAGGGAAGAGAGGCTGAGGAGAGTTTAGCAGGAAGGAGCAGGAGTGAGCGATGTTATAGCCGCCCTCGTACAGAGGAGAGAGGTGCTGAAGGAGCAGTTTAGCAGGACGGAGCAGGAGTGAGCGATGTTATAGCCGCCCTCGTACAGAGGAGAGAGGCTGAAGAAAGGGGTGATTGTGCTGTAAGGTACGGCTCTGGCGTGGGAACGGTTTAAGGACAGGGTTTGTGTGAGCGCTTCTGTTCTTAAGCTCTGTAAAATCCACTCCATGCAAAGAAAATAATAGCTCAGCCGTTGCTGTGCAAATTCATTAATGTTTGATTCAAATCGAGATCGAAAAGGAAAATCGTAGTGCATCACTAAGCCAAAAAAAACACAACCAAACCCGCACACTGCTGTCTGTCTGACATGGGAGTGTTAACGCCAATTCATAGTCGCCAAAAAAAGTATGCATACGGACGTCCGCAAGGTCCACGCGGGCCTAAATGACATCATAGAAAAGCAGACCCTGACCGGACGTCCGCCAAGGCAGTCCTCTACAGATCTGTCTTTTCACCTACACTCACTCACTACACACGCACACACACTCACACACACTCACTACACACGCACACACACTCACTCACTCACTCACTACGCACGCACACACACTCACTCACTGACTACGCACACACACTCACTCACTGACTACGCACACACACTCACTCACTGACTACGCACACACACTCACTCACTCACTACGCACACTCACTCACTACACACGCACACACACTCACTCACTCACTACGCACACTCACTCACTACACACGCACACACACTCACTCACTACGCACACTCACTCCACACGCACACACACTCACTCACTCACTACGCACGCACACACACACACTCACTCACTCACTACGCACACTCACTCACTACACACGCACACACACTCACTCACTCACTACGCACGCACACACACTCACTCACTCACTACGCACGCACACACACACACTCACTCACTACGCACACTCACTCACTATGCACACACACACACTCACTCACTATGCACACACACTCACTCACTCACTACGCACTCACACACGTGCACACACGCACTCACTCACTCACTACACACACAAACACGCACTCACACACGTGCACACACGCACTCACACACGTGCACACACACACGCGCGCGCTCACACGTGCACACACACGCGCGCTCACACGTGCACACACACACACACGCGCGCTCACACGTGCACACACACACGTACTCACTATGCACACACAAACACGCACTCACTCACTCACTACACACACAAACACGCACTAACACGCACTCACACACGTGCACACACGCACTCACACACGTGCACACACACACACACACACACACACGCTCACACGTGCACACACACACACACACACACACACACACACACGCGCTCACACGTGCACACACACACGTACTCACTATGCACACACAAACACGCACTCGCACACGCACTCACGCTCATTCGCGCACTCACACACACACTCACACTGCCGCATGTGCACGCACACATATGCACTGTCTCACACTCGCGCACACACACGTGTGCACGCACACGCGCACTCTCACATGCACTCACACACACACACAAACACGCACTCTCACACGCACTAACACTCTCACTCGCACTCTTGCACACACACTCACACACAGATGTACAAACGCATGCACACATAAGGCATGTGTACACACGCTCTCAAATACACATCTCTCAATCTATCTCACTATTACACACACATACACATACGTGCACATGCACTCTCTCTCTCGCTCACACACACACAGACACTCAATCAAACGTGTCATTCTGTTGTCTCAGTTTCCTTCAGTAATTAAGCCACGTCTGTGCATGCCTGAAGTGAGCTCATTGCGTTGGTTTCAGTATGCAAATCCTGCCGACATGTCAACACCCGCACTTCCTCCTGTCTCGACCCTGTCTCAGTGTGTGTGTGTGTGTGTGTGTGTGTGTGTGTGTGTGTGTGTGTGTGTGTGTGTGTGTGTGTGTGTGTGTGTGTGACAGGGTGGAGCAGGGGAGCAGGCCTGTTTTGGGCTGTCACAGTTCATAATCTACAGGACATTCCACCAGCTTGGGGGTGTGGTGTACAGATACTGAGTTTACAGAATAGTGGTGTGGAGAAAATAACTTCTTAGATCACATAAACTGTCTGATGCACAAGCATCATTATTAGTCTTGAATACTTTATTTATTGATACCACTATACTGTAGTTGTGATTATGCTTTTGCATGGATACATGGAGAAAATGTATAACGTATCGTATACGTTGCAATATGTGTATTGACATGACCAATTTTTATAGCACAAGCAATATTAACCGCCTGAACGGTATCAGTGGGATTGAATCTGAAATTATGCAACTTTCCAATGTTTTGATTAGTCATATACTGTGAGCACCATAATTCATTGGACAGTGACAAATTTTTTGTTATTTTGGTTCTGTACTCTAGCACTTTGAGTTTGAAAGGATACAATGACAATGAGGTTGAAGTGCAGACTGTCACCTTCATCCATATTGGAAGAACCGTTTAGAAATTATAGAACCTTTTGTACATAGTCCAGGTTCTGCTCCTAAAAGTATTGGGTTCAAGACTGACTGGTAGCGTGTAGGGCTTTGAAGTTCCGCCGTTAATGATGTCATAGTGCTTAATTCTCCCGTCACTAGCGAGACTTCTCTAAAAGTTAGTAGAACAGTACTGTTGTGTGGTTTGTCTACGGCTACGCAGAGAGCAGTTAAGGACGTCCGTCCACCGTAGGCTACTTGCAATGTGACAAAGCGGTAGTGTAGCAATCGCGTAAATGTTTAACTTATGAACATGAGGTAAAATGAGGCTGATAAGTAAATAGCCCTGTAATCGATGCATGTTGTCGCCATGCAAATATTTATACCTTCGCTTCCCGAAACTAACTTTTAGTAGGGTACATCCGTTCATGCTTTAAAAAAATAAATAAATAAATAAATGCACGTGAGCCAGGCTCTGTACTGGTATCAACGGTTAATAAAGTTCAATATTTTCTTTTTTTCATACACATTTTATTACCCTGCTTGGTCTGCATTGTTGTATTTCTTTGGCATGTAGCCTACCATGCAATCAAAGGTTATCGAGTCCCCCAGTAGTCTAGGTGCTGTGTTATGAAGTATTTTGCCAGCGGGCTGTCGTAAAAGCAGAGGTTCATCCAGGATATTAAGTATGCTAAGTATCCTGTAGTAGTGGATAAAAGAAGTTAACTGTCCCTAAGTGTAATATCTAAGAGGAACAGGCAGTAGGCCTACCCAGCTGAAAATGGCAGCTCTGAACTACAAAATTGTTCAGAGGAAGTGGAAATCACAGATTTTTTACTACAACTGTACCACAAAATGAACTAGTTTTCTCACACACTATATGAGTTTTTTTTGTTGTTTAGTTATGCCAAGGTAGTCAAGAAAATATACAGATTTCAAATTTGCAGTGGAATGCTATTTTTGTGTTTGGTGCTTCCTCATACATATTTACGCAGGGGGTTTGATGTTTGTGCAGAAGTCACCTTGCAGCCAGATTGGAAAAAACTTAATTAATTCGGTCACGCTGCCACTTTCTTACACAACCCACAAGTAGAAAATTATAGGTAGCTAGCTTCCACGTTAGCTCTCAAGATCATCATTCTTCTACTTGAATATTTGTGTTTATATTAGTGGTGTGTCATTCTCGAACGAGTCGGCTCTTTTAGGTGAACGTTGGGAGCCGACTCGCGTATCTGAAGAGCCGATTTGTTTTGTAAATGAACACAAGACAAGTGCTTGTGGTCTAGGTGGAACTTTTATTCGTTTATTTTCTTCAAGTTCCATCTGTAATCAAAGAGAATAATTTTTTAGGCCAAAAATAAATAAAACCAAATAAAACCAAGAAAATAACATTAACAATAATTTAAAAACCAGTTTAATTGTTCTGATGCTGCAGTTTTGCACATTTATTTTTTTATGCATTTATTTATTTTTCTTTGTTATGACGCAATATTATGTTCTATTTTATGAGTGTCTATTTTGTTTTGAAATGTTCAACTACGCACTGTGTTGTTTTGTGCAATTTATTTCAAGACATAAAAATGCCGTACTTTCAATGCACATGTGTAATAGCATCTTACTGTTTTTAGATTTATTTAAATAGTTTTTATAACAAACAAAATGCAAAATAATGTTATTTTGGTAATTAGAAGGTACAGTAAGATTCCTTTGAACAATTTAAGTGATAGATGTGCACAAACACCAATCATAGGTCAAAATATCGCTAACTTTGGCGGATTTTGAAAAACCGGAAATGCTACTGAATGAAGAGCTGTTTGGGAGCTGAGCCAAATGATCTGACTCACTGAAAAGAGCCGGAATGCCCATCACTAGTTTATATTCATATATTAAAGGAGCTTTATGAAACATTGACACCGCACGTTTAAAATGGGTACTGCAATCCAAATTCACAATATTGGAGAGAGTCGAGACACTGAACGAACACAAGTGCAACATTATATTTTGAGACGAGCTTATTCTATTTTGACAGTGACGAGCGACAATGAGTCGTACGCTGTAAGTTGATCAGCTAATGTATACGTTTGCAATTTATTTATTGTTTGCAAATTATAAACCAGCTCATGTGGATTTTTTATAACTCTGTCAATGTTAGCTAGATGCATGGCTATGTTTACAGTCACACAGATATAAGCTAACATTAGTGGTATGTTTAGCGAGTAACTATATACATATATATATTTAAATCTTTAGCTAGATAGCTAAATGGAAACGAAGCTTAGGCATTCGTAAATCGGCTGTCGGAGTGCCGGAGTACATCTGGTTGTTCGTAATGGGCAGTGGACTTGGAGTCAACTCGGAGAATAGTGAATCACACAGGCCAAAACAAATACAGACGTTCCGACCCGGAATGGAAATTTGAAAGGAGAACATACTGGCTGTAGCATTGTTGTCGGAGAAGCCAGTATTTCGACTTGGCATGTTTCCTTAATCTCTGATGACATATCATGGTCATTTTATGATTTAATAATGTAAATGTGTTACATATAGCTCCTTTAATATTGTTCAATTTCCAGACTGACCATCTTTCTGAAACTTGTGGACATCACTTCCCAACTATTAGCATTTTCAAATTGTGTCATATCTAAAGATAAATTCCAGCCACAGTTGATGTAAAAAAAAAAAAATTTAAAAAAATGTAATGTTTTTAAAATATAAATAGGTTTTGTTGGGCATGAAAACCCCAATGTGTTTTGCTACACCATCTTTCCCCATCTTTATTGAGTAACTGGCTCGTTTAAACTGTGATTCCATGTTCTTCCTGGAACCACAGAGTCCCTCCGCACTGGTGCCAGAGAGCTGCCGAGTTCTGCTGGACTTTGTTTTCACCTTAAAACCCGACAGGCACCCAAGAAGCCAGGTGGTGTGAGAGTTAACATTGTAACCTGTCGGTTTCAGGTGATCATTGACGCGCTGGGCTTCACTGGAAAGGAGACTGTGTGTTTCCAGTGTTAAGAATGAGCCGAGTTTCTGTTGGCCGAAGGAATATCAGGTTTCACTTTTCATCAATCCAAAACTGGCACTGCGGTATGCTGGAGACGAGCACAAAAGCCTTCAGTCTCTGCTATTAATTATATTTCCGGCTCAAGCTCTGCCGTTTGTTCTCCTTTTCCTTAATATGTTTCCTGATCAGTCAAGCTGATATCAGATGGCTGTGCTGGGCTGGGCTGGGCTGGGCTGGGCTGTGCTGGGCTGGGCTGGGCTGATGGCTGGGCTGGGCTGGGCTGGGCTGGGCTGGGCCTGAGAGTTTTATAGAGCGAATACGAAAAGCCAGAGCCATGTGACTTTGGGGAAGGGTTATTTTTGTTTATACCTACGGACCATTGACCGGTATGTTAAACATTATTATTACTTTATTTCCGTCCCGTACTCGCGAAGCAAAAGGAGCAGGCGCTTACAATTACACTGTCAGACCTGCTAGATTTAATTGAGGGCCTGTCTGGCCTGTTTATGCAAAACACAAGCACATCTTTTGTTGCAAGAAACAACATCAAATCTGGAATGTTGTACGTTGTACACTGCAGTGGCGATTTGGCTGAATGTTGTGCGGTGCAGTGGCGGTTTTGCTGAATGTTGTACGTTCCAGTGGGGATTTGTCCGTTTTGCTGGTGAAATTTCTGAGCGCGTTTTGTCTGTTCACCACTGAGTTCACCAGGATCCCCGCCTTCTTCTCTGTCTGCCCACAGCCACGGCAACAAGGAAGTGTTCTCCTGCCAAGGGATCCAGCTGGCCGTGAAGTACTTCCTGGACAGAGGTCACACAGACATCACTGTCTTTGTACCCTCCTGGAGGAAGGAACAGCCCAGGCCCGATGTACCTATCACAGGTGAGCTGTGTGTGTGTACGTGCAAGTAGCCAGTGTACACTTTTGCTAATTCTGGCTCCAGCCATTTAAAGCTATGCTGCTGTGTGGAAATTCTCCTACAATTAGTTTGTAGTTATTTGGCCGATGCTTTTATACAAAGCGTACAAAGAGTAAGTTTTGAATAAAAGTAAATTTGTATAAAAGTACATTTAACGTGGTAAGGGAACGGCGCTAGAGATGGGAAAAGTTAGAGTTGGATAAGTGCCACCATTGTGGTGCCTGCCTCAGGAGTGGAGAGAAAGGTTTGTTTTAAATGTAAACATTGAGGCGTCTGAAAAGGTGGGATTTCAGGCATTTGAAAATCCGCCTTTCTGGTCGTTCCGCCATCGGGGTGGGTGTTACGAGGGCAGAGGAGAGCCAGGTCTATGAGGCTTGAGAAAAGGGCGGAGCCTTCTGGTGTTGTGAAGGGTAGACGCTGTGGGACTGGGTGGTTGAAGCTCAGCTGGTCATCCGGGGTTACGACGCGGCTCTCAGCCCAGTGGGAGGGAGACGCCATGGAGCCGTAAACGGTAACCGAAGCGTCAGTCTGTGTGAGGTGCCTTTTGCCAGGAGGATCTGGAGCTTAGCTTCCCCTGGTGCTGAGGGGACATCCTGGCTGCTGTATCAGCCAGGCACGCAGAGATGCGTGTCTCAACTTGACTCAAATGAGCCCCAAATGCCCACTGTTAGGGATGAGAGAAGAGTCTTATGATTGATTGGTCCTTCTCCTAATTTCTGTGTCTAGCCCAGTTTGTTTACAAAGTAACTCTGAACTTAGGCCTAAGGGTACGAAATGTGTGATATCATCCACTCCAAAATAAACACGCGGTTCCAGAAAAAGCAATCCCTATTGCACATTGTTTTAAGTGCTGTCATCTTGCTCTGTGGTGTTTGTGTTGTGTTTAGGTTTTTAGGTGCTGTCTCTTGCTCTGTGGTGTTTGTGTTATATTTAGGTTTTTAGGTGCTGTCTCTTGCTCTGTGGTGTTTGTGTTGTGTTTAGGTTTTTAGGTGCTGTCTCTTGCTCTGTGGTGTTTGTGTTGTATTTAGGTTTTTAGGTGCTGTCTCTTGCTCTGTGGTGTTTGTGTTGTGTTTAGGTGTTTAGGTGCTGTCTCTTGCTCTGTGGTGTTTAGGTGTTTAGGTCAAAGAGGGTAGGCGGAGCAAGAGGTCCCACTTCGGAGCTGGAACGTCCGCATTTGGAACTTATTAGACAGACAACAGACGCTCATTGAATAACTGGAGGTCAATGGAGTTTTTACAAAACCGTTTGCTAAACGGGTCATTATCAGACAGACAAAATCAAAAGTCTCCCTTTTCTTTTTAGATTATATATACCTAGGTTGTCAGGAACCAGTACTACTTACAAGCCGTTATTATTTTGACTATCCAACGAAAACCTACTTTAAATCCGGCTAGCACCGGTCAGTTGCACGCCACTCTAAGCATACGTTATATAACTTTAGTTGCTAAGCTAACTGAAAACACTACTGCACATGCCTGATCACTTCCTCTTGTGCGGACAAAAAATCCAATGGGGAAAAGCGGCAGTTGCGTATCTTCTTATATCTAAAATCTTTGTTTAGGTGTTGTCTCTTGCTCTGTGGTGTTTAGGTGCTGTCTGTTGCTCTGTGGTGTTTAGGTGTTGTCTTGCTCTGTGGTGTTTAGGTGCTGTCTCTTGCTCTGTGGTGTTTAGGTGCCGTCTCTTGCTCTGTGGTGTTTAGGTGCTGTCTCTTGCTCTGTGGTTTTTAGGTGCTGTCTCTTGCTCTGTGGTGTTTAGGTGCTGTCTCTTGCTCTGTGGTGTTTAGGTGTTGTCTTGCTCTGTGGTGTTTAGGTGTTTAGGTGCTGTCTCTTGCTCTGTGGTGTTTAGGTGCCGTCTCTTGCTCTGTGGTGTTTAGGTGCTGTCTCTTGCTCTGTGGTGTTTAGGTGCTGTCTCTTGCTCTGTGGTGTTTAGGTGTTGTCTCTTGATCTGTGGTGTTTAGGTGTTTAGGAGCTGTCTCTTGCTCTGTTGTGTTTGCTTGTTCTATGTCCTGTGCCCGGTCCACCTTTCAGTTTCCTTTCACCTTGTTTAAACTTCCTTTTATGGCAACGTCTGTTTCTGAGTTCTGCACGTTAGGTCAGGCCCCATTTTCGTCAGTTATTTTCACTCAATTTTTATTATTATATTATTATTATTTTATTTTTTATTTCCCTCTTGCTCATGATTTCTGAGGGGCAGATTTGGGCCTATTTTGAGGTCCAAACATTGTGCATAGTACCTTGAATACTTCCTGCGGTGTTGTTACACAACTATACAGTAGTGATACTTTCACATGGTTGCGTGGTTCTTCTAACCACTATTTGTAAAGAACTCTGTCCCTCACAGAGATATTGCACAACTCTCCGGATTGTGAAATAAACTGTGCAGCAATACCGGACAGTCAGAATGCAGTCCCGTTTTCCTGTGTTCAGTGTGTTCGGGGGGAGGGGGAGGGGGGAGGGGGAGGGGGAGGGGGAGGGGGGGGGGCGATTTTAATCGGAGCAGCAGGAAGAGCACTGGCTCGGAATC
>CM056390.1:3409124-3554855 GCA_029718625.1 Synaphobranchus kaupii | reverse complement strand
ACAGTAGATAGGGCTCTGATTCGGACACAGTACACAGGAGACAGGACACAGTAGATAGGGCTCTGATTCGGACACAGTACACAGGAGACAGTAGATAGGGCTCTGATTCGGACACAGTACACAGGAGACAGGACACAGTAGATAGGGGCTCTGATTCGGACACAGTACACAGGAGACAGGACACAGTAGATAGGGCTCTGATTCGGACACAGTACACAGGAGACAGGACACAGTAGATAGGGCTCTGATTCGGACATAGTACACAGGAGACAGGACACAGTAGATGGGACTCTGATTCGGACACAGTACACAGGAGACAGGACACAGTAGATAGGGCTCTGATTCGGACACAGTACACAGGAGACAGGACACAGTAGATAGGGCTCTGATTCGGACACAGTACACAGGAGACAGGACACAGTAGATAGGGCTCTGATTCGGACACAGTACACAGGAGACAGTAGATAGGGCTCTGATTCGGACACAGTACACAGGAGACAGGACACAGTAGATAGGGCTCTGATTTGGACACAGTACACAGGAGACAGGACACAGTACACAGTAGATAGGGCTCTTCCCACAGTCATCATGTCTGTGGTGAATGGCCTCCCTGCAGACAGCGATGTCACCTCTTTGAGAAGCGAAATGATTGGTTCCCCTGTGGGGTGGGCCGACCCTTGATCCCTATGCGAGCCGCACCCCTGTGCAGCCGGGGGATTTTCCCATTCCCTGCCGTCCCGTACTGCGATCCCGTCCGTATCAGTAACCGTCTCTGCTTCCCGCCCTGTCTGGATGAAGTGGGGGGGGGGGGGGTGAAAGTACATGAGGACAGTGGACTGTCCGCTCTGCTTTCTAATAAATGAAGAAGAAAAGTGAATGTCCTTGAGTGGCCCAGTCAAAGTCAAGTCCTGACTTCAATCAGATAGTGAGTCTGTGACATGACTTGGAAATCGCTGACAAACGGCAACCCTTAACCCACTTCACAGAGCCACTTTGTTTTGAAGAATGGGAGATCAGTGAACCTTCCTGCTAAGTTGGAAGGGAGACTAATGCCTGAAAGAGTCAGACCTGAAGCTGTGAATCACTCACTGAGGTGTTCCACCAAGTATTGAATCGCCGGGAGAATACTTGTGCGAACTTGTGTGTGTTTGTGTGTGTGTTTAATATAATTAGTATTATAAAAAATATTAAACTATCTGTAGATTTTGGATACTTGTCAAGTCTGAAAGCTCATAAATCTGTAAGCCTTGATTCTGATTAGCAGGTATGTGTGTAAGTTCCCTCGGCACACTGTCAGCTTCTCATTTTTATTTTTTTAAACTGCTGACCTCATCGTTTTGGAACTTTGTTTACATTTGGGCGTCCAGAGCGACTTAACATTTATACAGCTGAATACTTGAAGTAATTCAGGTTTAATCTTTTTATTTGTTTTTTAGTAACTTCACAACAAAGAAAATAGGATCACATTATACTGAAGAAGAAGAAGAAAAAAAAAAAAAAGGGAAATTAATTAAATTAAGCGTCTAAAGCACACCAGCATTCATATTAACATCAGCATTCAAATTAATATCAACATTCATATTAATATCAGCATTCATATTAACATCAGCATTCAAATTAATATCAGCATTCATATTAACATCAGCATTCAAATTAATATCAGCATTCATATTAACATCAGCATTCAAATTAATATCAGCATTCATATTAACATCAGCATTCAAATTAATATCAACATTCATATTAATATCAGCATTCATATTAACATCAGCATTCAAATTAATATCAGCATTCATATTAACATCAGCATTCAAATTAATACCAGCATTCATATTAACATCAGCATTCAAATTAATATCAGCATTCAAATTAATATCAGCATTCAAATTAATACCAGCATTCATATTAACATCAGCATTCAAATTAATATCAACATTCATATTAATATCAGCATTCATATTAATATCAGCATTCATATTAACATCAGCATTCAAATTAATATCAGCATTCATATTAACATCAGCATTCAAATTAATATCAGCATTCATATTAACATCAGCATTCAAATTAACATCAGCATTCATATTAACATCAGCATTCAAATTAATATCAGCATTCATATTAACATCAGCATTCATATTAACATCAGCATTCATATTAATATCAACATTCATATTAATATCAGCATTCATATTAACATCAGGATTCATATTAACATCAGCATTCAAATTAATATCAGCATTCATATTAATATCAGCATTCATATTAACATCAGCATTCATATTAATATCAGCATTCATATTAACATCAGCATTCATATTAACATCAGCATTCATATTAACATCAGCATTCATATTAACATCAGCATTCATATTAATATCAGCATTCCAATTAATTGATAATAGGGGGGAGTAATAAGTAACATCAATTGACATTAAAATGAAAACTTTTCTCAATGTCTAGATGGAGTGTAATACAGACTGCATCAGAGAAGAGTAATCTCAATGCAAGGTTAAGGCTAAGCTTCTCCACAGGTCCTTCCCATTTTAATTTATTATCATTATTTTTTTTAATTGTCTTGAAAAAATTTACCAAATTTAGTAGTGAGGTCCATACAAGGCCCCGGGTCTCTAGCCTCTGCACTGCTTTTCCCTCCAGACCAGCAGATCTTGCGGGATCTGGAGAAGAAGAAGATTGTGGTGTTCACGCCGTCCCGTCGGGTCGGGGGCAAGCGGGTGGTCTGCTACGACGACCGCTTCATCGTCAAGCTGGCGTCCGACTCGGGCGGCATCATCGTGTCCAACGACACGTACCGCGATCTGCAGAGCGAGAGGCCAGAGTGGAAACGCTGTGTGGAGGACCAGCTCCTCATGTTCTCATTCGTCAACGACAAGTGAGAGCCGCAAAGCATGCTGGTCTCCCTCTCTCTCCCCCTCCTTCTCCCTCTCTCTTTCTCTCTCTCTCTCTCTCTCTCTCCCTCTCCCTCTTTCTCTGTATCTCTCTCTCTCCCTCTTTCTCTCTCTCTCTCTCTCTCTCTTTCTCTCTCTCTCTCTCTCTCTCTCTCCTCTTTCTCTCTCTCTCTCTCTCTCTCTCTCTTTCTCTCTCTCTCTCTCTGAAATTAAAAAAGCTTTATTGTCAGGAAATACATGTGCAAATAGATTAACAATCCCCCCCCCCCCCCTTTTTTCTCACAGATTCATGCCACCTGATGACCCGTTGGGTCGACATGGGCCCAATCTGGAGAATTTCCTCAGGAAGAAGCCGCTGGTCCCAGAACACAAACGGCAGCCATGTCCCTATGGTAACCACACTACCCCCCCCCCCCCCCCACCCATAGAGACACCCTTCTGTCTCTCCTCTGGCCCACGCTGTAGCTCAACACTTGCTTTAAAATGTGCAGATCATTCAGCTCTGGAAAATAAAAGTGCATGTTCTTCGTACTTAAATGAACACACCACACAAACTGTGTGTGTGTGTGTGCGTGTGTGCGTGTGTGCGTGCGTGCGTGCGTGCGTGCGTGCGTGCGTGCGTGCGTGCGTGCGTGCGTGCGTGCGTGCGTGCGTGCGTGCGTGCGTGCGCAGCGTGCGTGTGTGTGTGCGTGTGTGTGTGTGCGTGTATGCAAATGCTTGTGTGTTTGTGTGTGAGAGAATGAATCATCTCAATTTGCTTCCTTTCTGCTTTAATCTTAAAGGAAAGAAGTGCACTTATGGGATTAAGTGCAAGTTCTACCACCAGGACCGCGCCCATCATTCCCAGCGTAGCCTAGCGGACGAGCTGCGGGCCAACGCCAAGCTCTCCTCCCTCAAGGACGACAAGAGGGGCTCCTCGCCCAAAAAGGCCGGTCACAGCGACCCCACCCAGGGCCCAGCCTCACTGTCCTTAGAACAGGAAGTGGAGCACAGACTGAGCTTCAAGGGCTGCCACGTCAGCGAGAACGTGCTCCTCCACCGGCCCGGGGGCGGAGGCCACCACGGCCGGAGGTCCGCCTCCAAAAAGGGCCACTCCCCTGCCGGCACTGACTCCGCCTACCTCAGCGGCTCTTCCCAGGAATGGCTGGACTCAGGCCTGGGCTCCTACGAGAGCCAGTACTGCGAGGCCTCCCACACCGGCCCCTGCTCTTCCTCCTCCTCCTCCTCCTGCAGGTCTCCTCAGCGCTACGTCCGCTCTGGCCACGCCCCGGAGAGACTAAATGGCCACCAACAGCCGTGCAGCTGTTGCTCTCACCTGGCCCCGCCCACCTGCCTGAGGCACTATGGTCAAGGCCCCGCCCCCTGCCAGCCTTGCTATACCGCCACCCCATTTGGGGGACCCCTGTACCCGACCCCCATTCAGCACCACTACAGCCTCCCCAATAGCTTCCCCCAAATTCACCCGGGTCCCCAGAAGTACTGGTCCGACTCCTACCAGCCAGCCCCGCAGTCCCGTTCGGCTAACAGCCTCCCGGAACATCACCGAATGCCCACTCCCCAAGAACAAGGCCTCATGGGAGTCTACGGAAGTGACCACTGGGCCCCCAGCCCCCCCCACACCCCGCCCTTCCAGTCCGAGCGAGAGGAGGTCCGTAAGAAGTTGCAGGCCATCTTTCATCCCTGTCAGGTGGACAAGGTCATGGGCATGTTCCCCCACGTCCTGGATCCTCAGGCCCTTGCTGCCGAAATCCTCACTCTGAAGTCCCAAGGAGGAACGCTGTGAGGTGTGTCTATTACGCCCCCCATGTGGTGACCCTGCCCTGGCCATGTCTGTGAGCTTCGCCTGTAAAAACCATCGCTGTCCAGCTTCATTTGGGTCTTTTTGTTTTATACGCTCAGGTTGCTCTCAGCACCTTTGGAGGAAATGGTTCATTTTCATAAATGTTACTCGCCATTTAATTAAAAAAAAATTTTTTTTTAAATTAAAAAATACATTTAAAAAAGGCTGCTGCTTCAGGATGTTGGATGTTGTGGTAATTGTTATTGATGCTGCTTGGTGTGTAGGGGGAAGCCATTATCCCGGACCAATCATCCTTTCAGACATTCCCAAAATGTATCTGGAGATAGTGGTGCTCGAGACTTGCTCTTGCCAAGCACTGGGAAATATTGTATTCCCAAAAAGTGCTGCCTTGATTTCTGTATAACAATATAAGCTTCCATTTCATCTGCATATTTTTATGTTAACTTTTTTTTTACCCAATGCAAACACATCAAGTTTGAGGACACGTTTTTTTATTTAGGCCATTACCACAGCAGACTCGACAGATGAAATTTATTATCTTGTAATATTTAATTAGTCTTCAAATGAAAAGCCCTCTGGTCATTTTTTATCACTGGATTGTTAAAGTTGGCCTGATTTAGGCTATCTCAGGATTCATGTATTCATGTTGTGCAGTTTGGTCTCTGAAGGAATTTATCATTAAACACGTGTTGGGCCAATCCCCTTCGCATTTTTACCCCAGTGCATTGGGACAGAAATGGCCGCGGCTATTTGTAAGAGGCCTAACTCTTGCTTGGGCATGCAAAGACGTATGTTGCAATTGGAAGTCCGCCACAGTCCTCTTGTTGTTTGACGCCGATGTTTGTGAAGTTGGGCGCTGAAATATGCCTGGCGCGAACTGATGCGTGCGGACAGGAGGCGGGCAGGTTGCCAAAAGCGCGAGTCTCCTGCTCACGCCCCGAACCCACCAGACACTCAAGCGCACAGACGCTTATTGCCCGCGCAGATTTGAGCCGAACTGAACCCACCAGACGCGCAAAGGCACAAACGCTTTTATCGCTTTTTCGGAGCGCATTCCGTGAACGACAGAGACGCGCTATACAAACAGTCTACATTCCGGATTTGTGAGCTTTGCTTAATAATGGATAAGTAAATACTGCTATTACATATGTCTTACTGCTTGACAGGTTAATTAAAATGAAAACTTGCATACTGTCAAAATATTATTACATTGGAAAATAGCTACACATGAATCAGACCAACAAGCAAGTCTTCACTGGCTGGCAGCAAATGGCCTACTTTTGATTTTGACTTCGTAGCCTATAATGTAATTATGTCATTATAAAGAAATCAGTTGAATGGTTATCTTATTTCGCAATATTAATATAGTACCTTTTTTTGCTTGTTTCAGTACGAGTTGTAAACATGAGGAAGGCAATTACGGTTTACCTCTTGCTCCGAATGCTCCTGAGGAGGAGAATAATGTGTGTCTGATCACACTTTTGATTATATTAAAACAAATATCTAAACTATATAGAATGTTGTTTTTTAAAGCTAAATGTAGCAAACAAGACAATGCCTCCACTATAAAGTTCATTTTATATAATTTATTTATAGGGACAGTAATCAACATGTTCTAAACATTTAATTATAGCAGAATTAGCAGCTATTTTGATTCTGTAGTACCTTAAAACGATACAGTGATATCAGTATAATAAAAACAGAAGCATAGTCTTAATTAATTGAACAAATATATATATATATATATATATATATATATATATATATATATATATATATATATAAATTTGTATACTATAATAAAGAAAAAGCATTATAAAAATGGGACTGGTTATTTGCAAAATGTATGACTTGATTTAACTTCATTCATCCCACAATGGTGATTGTCTCAGTTCCCTTTTTTTTCATTAGGGCCTATATTAAAATATAATATGTATTAAAATAATTAATAACAATAGTAAAACTATTAGTAGGTTGAAAAACATTAATATGTAGTGATATGATGCAGATATTGAGCATATACAATGTATTTCTATAAGATTGCGCATGGGGACGCCCAGAAAATTGTGAGAACCGCGGCAATTTGTTCACATGGGAGCGGAAGTGAAGCGCAACAGTGCGCGTGTGCGTGCGCTTGTGCGTCTGGTGGGACATAGTGTTCGGTTCAGACTCGCGGTTTGCTTTTTCTGTCTATAAATAAGTCTTCAGAGTCGGGTTTTTAATTCACTTGAGACGCTGAGTAGATGAACCTCTATAAGCGATCAATCAGACGTGGAAGTTAAAGTATCGCTGATATTTTTCCTCCGTGTCAATTTCGTAGGGTACAAACGCCTGTGCCATTGGCTCGCCCAGGCCAACGTCGTAAAGTAGCACAGTTTACTGTTGCCGTTTCGCCTCACTCAGTCAGTGTTCATCGTGTGCACTTTATGCGTCACATCATCCGTATACAATAACGTCTGAAATGAAAAAAACAGACGATCACTGATGGTGCGGTGTATCGCTTTTTCTTGCCAATGTCAAAGCCCGGTCATCCACTGGGGAACATAACTGTTGTTCAACCCTGATCTTGCCAATCTCTTTATGTTGGAATGTACAGGTATTTGCACCTGCCATGTGACCATTGCCTCTGTGCCTGTCACATTATATATATTTTTTGATTTGTTTCTTTAAAAGAGGCTTGTTTTGACAAGGTCTGCAGACTTGGATTGTTGGTGCATATTGTATCTTCTTGTATGTAGACCTTATTTAAAGCTTGTGCTATTCACTGTTAGCCAGATCTTAGCCTTGTGTATCTTGTTTTTGAAGGTGATAAAAATGTACAATTTTAAAAACGTTTTGCTGGCAGTGTACAGTACGTATCACTGCTTCCCGAAACATTTTATGTAATTAAGGCTGTAACTTTATCATGGGGGTCATTCGATTCTTGTGTAAATCTAAAGTTTTACAGTTGTGTAGGAATTTAAGCAAGTGAAAGTTTGTGAAAGTGAGAAAAATACTCAGTTTCATTTCAAAGGGCAGGAAAAGGTGAAGGCACTTCTCTTGCCTTACCTTAGTTCAGGTTTGCCAATAACAGGTTCTTATCGTAAGAACTGTTCACACTTAATTCCTAGAATTAAATGCGAGTAAAATTTCCCTATAGCAAACAACACAAGAGAAAACAGTTTCAGTGGCTGTAGGGAATGTTTCATGTAAGTGGCGCAAGCATAATGTTTGGTACTGACGAAATGTGCCTTAAGAGTCAGCCAAAAGACACAATTATAAACATTGTGCTTGGTGCTTTGCATATAAGAGCTTGGCTGTCGGGGAGGGAGCAATATCTCTCTGACACAATCCCTGTTGGCTAAAGAAAAACCTTCACAATATGTGGCAACAGACGTGAAACCAGTATTACTGGTTCCGATTTTTATTTTTATTTTTTTTATCAACCTGCCACCATTTTTATCATTTCTTTTTTTGCAGTTTGGAAAGTGTCCCAGTAAAGCTACACATATTTACCAACCCATTTCTGAAAAGCCCATACATTGTTCAAGGACAGGGGAAGCAGTACCTGAAAGC
Source organism: Synaphobranchus kaupii (assembly GCA_029718625.1). NCBI lineage: Eukaryota > Metazoa > Chordata > Actinopteri > Anguilliformes > Synaphobranchidae > Synaphobranchus > Synaphobranchus kaupii. The sequence continues at coordinate 3,546,590 of CM056390.1, read as the reverse complement.
ATTCACAAAATACAATACATGCTCAAGTCAGTGTTAGAAGCTGATTTCCTATCGCTAGTTTCTAAACCTTTTGTGTTGTCATAAAAATAACTATTCACATTTCCATGACATCACATTGTCTACTGTATGTAGGTCCATAGCATTGCTAATTGCACTTATAATGTCTTGCCTGTCCATTTATACACAATGTTTTTTTTTTGTTTTTTTTATATTTTAAAACCCATGCTAAAATCGTAGCCCTGCATATGATCATTGTCTGGATAACAGAAACTGTGTTCTGAATTGTATCCTGAAAAAAAAGGTTTCTTGGGCCGTGTCCGAATCAGCATGCTTGCCTACTGTTGAGTATGCCAGTTGAGTATACTTTTTTTTCTTCTTTTAATCTGTTAAGTACGCGACAATTCTGAAAATTGAGTGTTCTTAATATCCCCGGATGATATACTTATTTTTGGGTTTTTGCTGATAATAGTATGGAGGATATTTTTTGCATACTGCATGTCACCAAACAGTGTACAGTAAGCAGTGTACAGTATGCTAGTACACAGTAAACATGATGCAGTAGATAGGTCTCTGATTCAGACACAGCCTTGGCCTTTTCTGGAAGTCTATGCTCACTGACCCCCCAGGGCCACGCCCCCTGTCCCAGCAGCTCTGGAGAATGCTGATAGGAATCACAGCCCTGCATTCTCCCAAAGTGTGTAGCTTGACCTGAAGTGGCAGTGTCAACACAAACCTCTTTATGAGAGTGGCCTGTGTGAAAGAGTCCAGTAGGCTCTAGAGTGTTGATTGTGGGTGTAGTTTTTTTCTTCCCCCACAGTCTCATACGTGTTTTTGAACGTATATCTCCTCTTATACAGGCACTGTGTGTCAGAAAGTAGTGGTCACTTAAAAATGACCCGCTAAGGTAAATTGAGTAAAATCAAGTCTTTTTTTTTTTCTTTTCTAAGCATTACAAGTAAAAAGCTCACCTGAGCAGAAAAACATCCATTTAAAAAATACAGCATGCTGTATGTGTGTCAGCATTACCTATCTATGTTAAAATATATCTTAGGGTCTTTAGTGCGTGTGTGCGTGTGTGCGTGTGTGCGTGCGTGCGTGCGTGCGTGCGTGCGTGCGTGCGTGCGTGCGTGCGTGCGTGCGTGCGTGTTTCAGTTTTATATTAAGTAATGTTTTTAAGGATCAAAGAACACACTGTAAAATATTATTTTAATGTATTTCTCTCTATTATAAACTGGAAAATCATTTTACTCTTGAAAAAAAATAATAAAAATATTGTAGCTTTTTTCATTGTCCTGATTCTTTGAATGTCTCAATGCAGATTGCCCATCAGTGCTTTTACAAATGTGGCTAGCTACTAGGCTTTAAAGATCTGTGTGGATCAGAAACCATTGGCCATTTGGGGCTGCTGGGTGGCTCATCCTGTTAAAGCACTGTTCCAACATGTGGACTTCCACTAGAACAGAGCCTTAACAGATACCAGATCATAGAGCCCATCCACACACTGGAACAGAGCCTTAACAGATACCAGACCATAGAGCCCATCCACGCACTGGAACAGAGCCTTAACAGATACCAGACCATAGAGCCCATCCACGCACTAGAACAGTGCCTTAACAGATACCAGACCACACAGCCCACCATAGAGCCCATCCATGCACTAGAACAGTCCCCTAACAGGTACCAGACTAATGGGCCCATCCATGCACTAGTACAGTGTCTTAACAGATACCAGACCATAGAGCCCATCCATGCACTAGTACAGAGCTTTAACAGATACCACACCAAGGTCCCATCCATTCACGAGAACAGTGGCTGAATTCAAATAGTCAAATTTGAGCAAGGAAGGATCCTTTAGATTGCATGAACCGGAAATAGTTTCCGGGCAGCCATGCTAAGGACCTTTCGAATTTCTTATATTGAGAAGGAAAGGAGCTTCACGATTCCTTTTATCCATCCTCTCACAAAGGATGCTCTGGACTATCCTTTTCAGAAGGAAGGTAGTATTCACGCCCCACAATGCAATGCCGCCAATGTTTTCATAGCCTAAGCATCGAGTTTTCCGGAACCTACCAAATTCAAACAACAAAGCGAACATCTGAGAAATGGCAGAAATCTAAATGTGAATCGCTAGTACTGTTGGTTAGAATTGGCTTATAATAGAAAGTAAACAAACAATGACACAATCAGACAATACACCAAATTTGTTAAGGGGATAAATTTCGCAGAGATAAAACGAACGGTTCAAGTGAAATGCAGACGGCAATGATGCGCCTTTTGTCGTAATTTTTCGTGAAGTTGTAGTTCGCTATGTTGAACAGTCAATACGACTGGATGTCGCACCACAACGCAAGGTAGAGAAGGAGGTTCGAATTCCACAGTAGATGCTAGATTTCTTATAAATCTCTCCTTCCAACTTTTCCTTGACCCCCATGACGTCTTCTGGCGAGGTCAAGGAAAAGTTGCAAGGAAAGGAAAAAGGAGCTATTTTTTTGACTATTCGAATGCAGCCAGTGACTTAACAGATGCCAGACCATAGAGCCCATCCATGCACTAGAACAGAGCTTTAACAGATACCAGACCATAGAGCCCATCCATGCACTAGAACAGTGTCTTAACAGATACCAGACCGTGGAGCCCATTCATGCACTAGAACAGAGCCTTAACAGATACCAGACCGTGGCGCCCGTTCATGCACTAGAACAGTGCCTTAAATTGATACCACTGGACCTCTACCTTACTGAGGTGACCCACACCCACATTAATATTACTTATTTTTATACTTTTATTTTGCTTCCAGGTTGAAGCAGATGATCTGTTACGCAGTAAAAACCTCTTCTGTTTTCACCAGTTACCCCTACCTGGCCCAGTTGGCTAATCAGTCACTCACACCAATGCTGGTTCACTCGTATGTGGGGTTTTTTTTTAGCTTGTAGCTAAAATGGGATATAGACTTCCTTACCCACCCCTACTTGAAATATGAACTGCCGTGAGCTTGAGATTAGTCACATGCAGTAGTTTCCGTGGGCTATCTAAGCCTATTAGAATTTCATTCCCCAGTGTGCAAATATACCTGTTAAAAGTCCTGTCATTGCTGGAGGCATTGATTCTGATTCTGATTATTCCATTTTAAATTTTTTATAAAAAGGGGCAAAAGGTCAGGAACCACAGATTAGTTCAATGGTAGGCTATGCACTATGCAGTGCAACAAGTATTTCATGTAAAAAATATATATTGTTTATTATATGTGTTAAATATTACAATATTACATGTGACAAACTGCGCAGTTCTCATAATGAGAATGAGGTGTCAATCCGTCATAAGGTCTTGCATTGCCGTCCGTTTGTTTGGGCATACTAATATGGAACTTATTTTCGAAGAACAAATTGCTAACAATTGAAATAAAATAATCTGTAGTATATCTACTCTAGCAACTTTTTGCTATTATCTGTTTTTTTATTTATTTTTTTATTTTTTATTATTATTATTATTATTATTATTATTATTATAATTATTATTATGTTTTTTATATACAGTTGAAGTCCAAAGTTTACATACACCATAGCCAAATCCATTTAAACTCAGTTTTTCACAATTTAATCCTAGTAAACATTTCCTGTCGTAGGTCAGTTAGGATCACAACTTTATTTTAAGAATGTGAAATGTCAGAATAATAGTAGAGAGAATGATTTATTTCAGCTTTTATTTCTTTCATCACATTCCCAGTGGGTCAGAAGTTTACATACACTCTGTTAGTATTTGGTAGCATTGCCTTTAAATTGTTTAACTTGGGTCAAACCTTTCGTATAGCCTTCCACAAGCTTCTCACAATAAGTTACTGGAATTTCGGCCCATTTCTCCTGACAGAACTGGTGTAACTGAGTCAGGTTTGTAGGCCTCCTTGCTCGCACATGCTCTTTCTGCCCACAAATTTTCAATTGGATTGACGTCAGGACTTTGTGATGGCCACTCCAATACCTTGACTTTGTTGTCCTTAAGCCATTTTGCCACAACTTTGGAAGTATGCTTTGGGTCATTGTCCATTTGGAAGAGCCATTTGAGACCAAGCTTTAACTTCCTGGCAGATGTCTTGAGATGTTGCTTCAATATATCCACATAATTTTCCTTCCTCATGATGCCGTCTATTTTATGAAGTGCACCAGTCCCTCCTGCAGCAAAGCACCCCCAGAACATGATGCTGCCACCCCCGTGCTTCACGGTTGGGATGGTGTTCTTCGGCTTGCAAGCCTCACCCTTTCTCCTCCAAACATAACGATGGTCATTATGGCCAAACAGTAAAGTTTTTGTTTCATCAGACCAGAGGACATTCCTCCAAAAAATAAGATCTTTGGCCCCATGTGCAGTTGCAAACTTGCCTTTCAGGTTATGTCGATATAGATACTTTTGTACCTGTTCCCACCAGCATCTTCACAAGGTCCTTTTCTGTTGTTCTGGGATTGATTTGCATTTTTCGTACCAAAGCACGTTCATCACGTTCATCAGAGCGTCTCCTTCCTGAGCGATATGACAGCTATGGTGTTTATATTTGCGTACTATTGTTTGTACAGATGAACGTGGTACCTTCAGGCGTTTGGAAATTGCTACCAAGGATGAACCAGACTTGTGGAGGTCCATAATTTTCTTTCTGAGGTCTTGGCTGATTTCTTTTGATTTTCCCATGATGTCAAGCAAAGAGGCACTGAGATTGAAGGTAGGCCTTAAAATACATCCACAGGTACACCTCCAATTGTTAATTAGCCTATCAGAAGTTTCTAAAGCCATGACATAATTTTCTGGAATTTTCCAAGCTGTTTAAAGGCACAGTCAACTTTGTTTATATGTAAACTTCTGACCCACTGGAATTGTGATATAGTGAATTAAAAGTGAAATAATCTGTCTGTAAACAATTGGTGGAAAAATTACTTGTGTCATGCAGAAAGTAGATGTCCTAACTGACTTGCCAACACTATAGTTTGCTAGCATAAAATCTGTGGAGTGCTTAAAAATTAGTTATCATGAATTCAACCTAAGTGTATGTAAACATCCGACTTCAACTGTATAAATGCACATAAATATTTACTTGGGGAGTTAGACATGGAAAATGGAACAACAGGAGTATGTCACCAAAGTTAGAGAAATTAACGGGATATAAATGGAGTCAATGAAGGACAGTGTCCACAATTTGTACGCAGATTGTAGTCTGTTTGGGAAGTTAATGCGCTTGTGTTGAGATCATTCTCAACATATGAATATTTACTGAATATTGATGCAAAACATGGTCAATAGGCAAAAGGGTTTTCTTGAAAGAAAGCCAGCTAGCTACTTTGCATTTTATGTCTTTATTGGGTCTATGCTTTCCACCTGCAGTTAAATGCCTCTATCACTCTGGATAACAGCATCTGCCAAATGGCGGTAAATTAAAAATAAAAATAGGCGTAATAAGGCTTTATGTAGACTGGGAATGGTGTAATTTCAAATACTTTGTTTACAGAATTGACATTGTCATATTTTCATCAGAGTATTCTCTCGACCACCGTCCTCCTAGGCATTAATAATCAACAATTCCAAAAAATAATACTTTAGTTTGAGAGCAAGATGCGTCACTTAAAAAATCCCATCGACTCTCATTCTAACCAGCTTCCTCTGCATAACTGGGTTTATTGGGAGGGCCTAAAATATAGTTTGCCCCCTGCGGTCAGGAGGGTGTACTGCATCAGTTCCTTCCCAGAATGCACTTGCTACAGCGGGGGTCCTCAACCCGGGGCTGCATTCGAATCCAATTTAACACACTCCCTTCCCTTGCTGTCTTACCTTGCTATTTAACACACTCCCTTCCCTTGCTGTCTTACCTTGCTATTTAACACACTCCCTTCCCTTGCTGTCTTACCTTGCTATTTAACACACTCCCTTCCCTTGCTGTCTTACCTTGCTATTTAACACACTCCCTTCCCTTGCTGTCTTACCTTGCTATTTAACACACTCCCTTCCCTTGCTGTCTTACCTTGCTATTTAACACACTCCCTTCCCTTGCTGTCTTACCTTGCTATTTAACACACTCCCTTCCCTTGCTGTCTTACCTTGCTATTTAACACACTCCCTTCCCTTGCTGTCTTACCTTGCTATTTAACACACTCCCTTCCCTTGCTGTCTTACCTTGCTATTTAACACACTCCCTTCCCTTGCTGTCTTACCTTGCTATTTAACACACTCCCTTCCCTTGCTGTCTTACCTTGCTATTTAACACACTCCCTTCCCTTGCTGTCTTACCTTGCTATTTAACACACTCCCTTCCCTTGCTGTCTTACCTTGCTATTTAACACACTCCCTTCCCTTGCTGTCTTACCTTGCTATTTAACACACTCCCTTCCCTTGATGTCTTACCTTGCTATTTAACACACTCCCTTCCCTTGCTGTCTTACCTTGCTATTTAACACACTCCCTTCCCTTGCTGTCTTACCTTGCTATTTAACACACTCCCTTCCCTTGCTGTCTTACCTTGCTATTTAACACACTCCCTTCCCTTGCTGTCTTACCTTGCTATTTAACACACTCCCTTCCCTTGCTGTCTTACCTTGCTATTTAACACACTCCCTTCCCTTGCTGTCTTACCTTGCTATTTAACACACTCCCTTCCCTTGATGTCTTACCTTGCTATTTAACACACTCCCTTCCCTTGCTGTCTTACCTTGCTATTTAACACACTCCCTTCCCTTGCTGTCTTACCTTGCTATTTAACACACTCCCTTCCCTTGCTGTCTTACCTTGCTATTTAACACACTCCCTTCCCTTGCTGTCTTACCTTGCTATTTAACACACTCCCTTCCCTTGCTGTCTTACCTTGCTATTTAACACACTCCCTTCCCTTGCTGTCTTACCTTGCTATTTAACACACTCCCTTCCCTTGCTGTCTTACCTTGCTATTTAACACACTCCCTTCCCTTGCTGTCTTACCTTGCTATTTAACACACTCCCTTCCCTTGCTGTCTTACCTTGCTATTTAACACACTCCCTTCCCTTGCTGTCTTACCTTGCTATTTAACACACTCCCTTCCCTTGCTGTCTTACCTTGCTATTTAACACACTCCCTTCCCTTGCTGTCTTACCTTGCTATTTAACACACTCCCTTCCCTTGCTGTCTTACCTTGCTATTTAACACGCTCCCTTCCCTTGCTGTCTTACCTCAAGGGAGCTATCTTGTGACGCAATTTGCTACGTGCAGCAAGCAAACTTAAAAGGTGCTCTGCAAGGGAGGAATGACGAGAAACTAACAAAAACGGAACTGAAACATTACGGAAGTGCAACACCATAGAGTTGAAATGTGACCGCCACATATAGTTCTGTGGTGACCGCCAACTTTTTCCAAGTGGAGCATTGCATTCTGGGATTCCCTTCTGACTGGAAGCTTGCATTTTATAGCCTCGGTGGAAGGGAGGATAAACGAGGGAGCAAGGGAATATAATTACTCCCTCCCCTTTCTTAAATTGGATCCGAATCACACTTGGTGTGGCTGCCATATTTCATCCTGGCATTTTGGGGATTCCCCCCTTGAAGCAAAGGAAGGGATCGACAGGAAGAAAGGATAAATTTTGGATCCGAACGCAGCCCCGGGCAAGCAGAGCTGCAGGAGCTGAGGGTTTTTACATTGTTGCCCGGCTCTAAATTGACCAATGAAAGCAGCTGATTACACAGGTAAGTCACCTCACCTGGTTTCTTGGGTCTGAACTGGTTGCTGATTTTAAGTTGGAAAAACAAAAATCTGCAACTCTCCAGGAATCGATGAATCAACTCAAACTACTTTTATATAGCGCGCTACAGTAGTGTTCACACCAAGGAGTCCCAAGATGCTAAACAATGAAAATCAATTAGCAAAATAGCAAAAAATCACATACATGAACCAGTAGAGAAAAAAACAAAGGGATTCAGCAATGAAATATCAGCAACGGGGTCAATCACAGTGTCTACAATACGAGGAGGTAGACATGCATTCAAAACATATGGGTAATTTACCAAGAGGCCTTAGTTTTTCGTACTTGTGCCTGAAAAGACCTAAGGCTTTGCTGCACCTGGAGAATGTACAGGCTTATGTCTAAAGAACTCGAGCACTGTAGCATTGATGTGATTTATGGAAATACATTTATGGGAGAACAGAACACCCGTGACATCCAGGGCTGTTTGAACAAGACATCCCCAAAACCGCTGGCTGACATTATGAATGTGAAAATACGGTAACAGCAGCTGCAAAATCTGTAAATTGTGATGCAGCTTGTTTATGGATGTACATGAATATATATATATTAATATCTGACTACACTCAAGCATCCCAGGATTTAGTCCCAACCCCCAGATCTCAATCTATATAACATTTGGAAGTTGAAAAGAGTGAGATGTGGTGCCCTGCAATGTAATTATGCCTAGTGCGTTTTAGCCAGTGTTATTTTATGGGCCAGTAGTTGAGTTGGCATGAATCACTGCCTATCAGTCATATAAATTGTCAGAATTAACTGACCATTGGTTGAATAACCAATCACATGGCTGGAAGTTGGGCAAACTTTGCTCACATTAGAATGTAAAGGTTACAGTAGAACTGTAGGCATCAAACGTATAGGTGAAAGCATGACCTTCTATGGAACGCGTTTTGAAATGCGAGAATTTCTCGAGAAACCTGAATGCAAAGGAATTCGATTTTGCATATTGGCAACAGTTGAAGACAACGCACAGACTCTCCAAAAAAATAATTAAAACCGAACACTTGCACGTAGATCTGAAACGGCATAAGAAAGGACCGTGCAGTTTTACGAGGACACCGTGCCGCCCCTGGGCTTCCATGTGACATAAAAGAGAGTTAAGTTACCTCTAAACAGGTTGACATTTAAGCAAAATTTGAGCTGAGCAACAGAACAACAAATACATACACACTGAATAGACGGATCACAAGGTAAAATTTTAATTTAAATAATTTAAAAAACAAATAAATGTATGACTGTTTATTTGAAGCAATGCAGTCGACCACTTCCCCCGAAACAGCTACCTCACTAAACTCAATAGGGCCTGTCTCACTTTTGTGCCGTCTTCTAGAAAGTTCTGCTCGCTCATTGTAGGCTTGGCTTTTGCCTGAATATCTGAGTATCATATCCTGCCTTTTTGAAAATACACAGAATGGGAATGAATTTGTGGCCAAATTTCACCAGTCCTCTCCCAGGTGCAACTTCAGCCAGCACTGTTGGAAGAACCAAAGATTTGGTCTCATAATTGGTGGAGCTCTTATACGACTGTCAATCATGAAAAGTCATTGAGTCAATATTTGCACATGATAGTGCCCTCACATCAATAATAATACAAGGCTGATTATTATTATTATTATTATTATTATTATTATTATTATTATTATTATTATTATTAGTATTATTGCTGTTGTTCTTGTGTTGTAGTTAGTATATCTGCATGAGCTGTTAAGGCCATTATGTCAGATATAGCTGTGCATATCCTAAAGAATAAATGTCCCATATTCACATTTCAAGACAGTCTGATCAACTAACACTTTCATTTCCAAGTGCTATACACTACATTTTCCATACATTCTTATGGAAAAAGGCTACATTTTTAGTTTAATTACTTTATAGAATGATATGTGAAATGAGTGGGGTCGTATTTGCGGAAACAGATTCAATTTTACATTAAACCAATTATGTAAAATTAAGAGTTGAAAAACAAAACAACAAGCCAACCTGTTTTGTGTTAATAGATTTAGGGGGGGGGGGGGGGGTGTTATGTATGAATTTAAAGATGTTTTAAACAACCTCACTGGTCATGAGACTGTGACAAAGACCAGCAAGCACAGGGGTCCCTCAGAAGTGAGTTTGGGAAGCCCATCTAGTGCTTATGATTAATTTCCCTTCATCGTACTTCAAGTTAAATATTCTAGAGCTGTAAATATTCTAGAGCTCTGAAAGACATTTTGGAATTTCAATTCCAGGGGATGGTTGGTGCATAGGCTACATACATTCACCTCGAAGAGAAAAAATTTTTTAAAAAAAGATTACGGCTAGGATCAGAAAACATTCATAATTGTAATATTTCAATTTCTCAAAATACGTGTGAAACAAAAAAGAGAGCAAACTGTTAGCATCGCAAACATCGCTAGTCATTTTTAGAGGAAATGACCCATGAATTTCCTAATTCACGGGAGATAGAATAAATTCCACCGAAATTAAAACAGAAACACCGTTCATAAATTTCTCTTTTTTTCTAACGTGAAATTCTATTGTTGGCATTGGAGGGATATTTTTTATCAGTCACGGAAATGGAAGAAGTGGTGAGAACAAAGCCAACAAGTCTGGTCAGCTGCAGACGGATTTTCTTTGGAAACTGCATATTATGTTGAGAATTAAATTGAGAAAACAGTATAAGTTAAATGACAGGTTACGTTTATGTTACGTTTCAGTGTCCGAGTTTATTCTCGTATGATCGTTGGTGATTTATTAAAAAAAAAAAATAAAGAAGAAAAAATAAAAATACTATACAGCAAGGGCTAGTCCGTTTCAGGATTCCGTGCCAATTTATGTTTTTATTAAATAATTTTAATCATTTACTTGATCTGCCTTTTTTGAGGACTGCTCATGTAGCTCGCCTTCGTGAAAACATTTTACAGAAGCACATCAGTGTTGGTGAATGACAATGTTTAGGAAACTTTAAACTTTAGGTTAATTGTTTGGAACAAATAATCAGTAAATTGGAACGTGTGGGTAAATCAAATTTGCTGTAGTCTGACAAACCAACTTACACTACTATGGGTAGCACCAGACAAAACTAGATAGTTATTAAGCTTTTTAAACAGGCATTGCGAAATTGCCTTATTACATCATAAGAGGTGAAAGGACAAGTTATTTTGATCTTAGAGTACAGATCATAATACTATTGGATAGATGAGATCGTAAGCTTTCCATACATATATGACTTCATCATATCCTGCATTGGTTAACTGTTTTTATATGAGTTTTAATAGAAAAATGATTAAAAAACAAATAATGATGCAGGATGAAAAACTAGTGATAGCACATAGAACGTTACCATTGCCGCAATGCTATCATACATTCTCTAATACTAGGGACATATACCATCCAAAAAAATCACTATGAGACATCGTCCCTCCAAGTGCGCATTACCACCCCCCTGGCTCATGGACTAAGACTGTTTTAACCCACTTGTACACAGCAGAGTCTTCAGTGTTAGGACCATTCCAAGGGACACGGATCTGTAACTGACAGGGACCCTCCAAATATATTAGAACGAAGGATTTTCTGGGGTGGTGGGGCCCAATGCGAGATGGTATACTGTATGTGCATAAAATCCCTAGCGGCACCACTGGATTCAACATTCCAGCATTTGTTCAAATGAAACTTCCAGTCATATCTCTTTACAAAAAGCAACTTGTACAAAAAAAACATGCATGTTATATGTTGAAAACATTTTACTTGGTCTGAACGGAGTGAACCATTATTATTATTATTATTATTATTATTATTATTATAAATGCAACTTAAAATAATAAAACTATATAAATATATGGTGGGGGAAACTTGGCTTGTATTGTAAAATGAGCTTAATTTCTTTAAAGGACAGTGTGGAAATTTTTAGATGATATATCATAGCCTATATCTTAGCCTACGAGATAGGAGGTTTTCTTACAGTTTCAAATGTAATTTAAAATGTTCTGTTTTCTGAAATCTGCGTGATTCCATATTGAATGCCGCTTTTGAAATTTCAGCTTTTAAAATGACGCACACCAGATTAATTAACGGCATTTGATTAATATACCGATTCGGTTAATTCTGAAAAAGTTACTCCACTTTTTATCGCCTGACAGCCGTAATCTGTCTTTTATTTATTGATTTTTATTGTGTACTTGTGACTACCACGCCGATTGAGTAATTCCAAGCGTTGTTATATGGCCGGTACTTGCGGTTGCTTAATTTATGACTTTATCTGACATGCCATCTTGTCATGTGGTATTCCATCTCACACTGACAGGTAGCTCTTGCGTACGGTCCCAAACATGGTTGCTCAATACCATGTCGTTTATAAGGACGGGAGACCGCGTTCTACCACCCCAATTTCAAAAAAGTTGGGACAGTATGTAAAATGCACATAAAAGCAGAAAGCATTGATTTGTAAATTCTCTTTTACATACATTTAATTGAAAACAGTACAAAGAAAATATATTTAATGTTTTACCTATCAACTTTATTGATTTTTAACATAAACATACGCTATTTCCGAATTTGATGCCTGCAACACGTTCCAAAAAAGTTGGGACAGGGCCAAAAAAAAAGATTGGGAAGTTAAAAAAAACACCTGTTTGGAACGTTCCACAGGTAAACAGGTGATGCTATCATGTATAAAAGGATATCAAAAAACTATTGATATTTTATTTTCAGCGATACTATAACCTCTCTGCATTTGAATGGATCTCTATGGGAATTGGGGGTGGGACTATTAAAATGTAAATTACACGGGAATGGTATGGAATCTGTGGTTGGCTGAGTGGCTGTAAGTAATCAACGGTCTGAGGTATCAAACGAGCCTCAATCTATCACTCTGCTGCCAGATATGCAGTAGATATGGATGGATCACTTGGAGGGTTGTTTCTCCTGGCTTATTTTTCCATAGAGTTCAATAGGAAAATGAGTCAGGAGAAACAACCCTTATAGTGATCCATCCATATCTACTGCATATCTGGCAGCATAGTGATGGATTGAGGCTTGTTTGATACCTCAGACCCTTGTTTACTTACAGCCACTCAGCCAACCACGGATTCCATACTGGCACAGAGTGGTGGTTTGAGGCTCATTTGATACCTCAGACACTTGATGGCTTACAGCCATTTAGCCAGCCACGGATTCCATACTATTCCTGTGTCATTTATAGCTTAATCTAGTTCCACCCATAGACTGTATAAAAATAGGTTCCACCTCCCAATTCCCATAGAGATCCATTCAAATGCAGAGAGGTTATATTATCGCTTCTAAGAGTACCTGAAAATAAAATATCAAGAGACTTTTGATATCCTTTTATACCCAGTCATGATAGAATCACATGTTTACCTGTGGAATGGCAAACAGCTGTTTTTTTTTAGCTTCCCAGTTTGTTTGTTTTTTTGCCCCTGTCCCAACTTTTTTGGAACGTGTTGCAGGCATCAAATTCAGAATTAGCATATATTTACAAAAATCAATAATGTTGATAAGGTAAAACATTAAATATATTTTCTTCGTACTGTTTTCAATTAAATATATGTAAAAGAGAATTTACAAATCACTGCTTTCTGCTTTTCTGTGCATTTTACATACTGTCCCAACTTTTTTGGAATTGGGGTTGTAGTTAAAACTGTCCGCGAGGTCCTCTGTGAAAAACGCTACGCGGTGTTTTGCGCGCCGAACCCTCCGCAGAGTTCCTCCTCCGCGCGATTTGAACATGAGCCTTCCTTGTTCTTGTTCCCAGATAGGCTAAGTATGATTTACGGACAATTCTTCACATTTTCGTTTCCCACGGCGAAACCTGCTGTTTCGTTTTGACTCCACGATTGAGCTAGGATGCGCGTGCTACAGGCCTCCACATCGGTGCGCTGAGTTATCATCATATTCGCCATCACATTTCGTCTGGCGTCACGTCGTCTATGAGATAACCTTGTAGCGTTCACGCGTGATTTTGAGATGTGCAACGTTTTTCTGAATCCTGGCGCTTTGACTCGGAGAGGTCCCTAGTTTATGCCTGATCTGTGCGGATGTAGGCTAGCTACAGACGCTTTCTACTGTACGGTATATATTTAGCACACAATAGCAATGGACCTTGACGGATGAAAGAGTAGGCGACTCTACAAGCAACACCAAAGATACAAACACATAAAGACTGCAAAACCATTTAATACTACTAATATGGAGTGAAATTAATCTTTTTAATACGACAGCGCAAATTTAAACAAGGCTGAACAGAGCAAAACAGCAATGCAAAATGCGAATTACGAGCGTATACAAAATGTAAAAGAGCAAAAACAAGAACTGCGCTCTCGCTTCTCAGTTCTGCGCGCTCTCTAGTTCCGTGCTCGCTACTCACGCCTCCATGCGCTCGCTTCTCAGTTCAAGTATAGCCAAAACAACAGAAATTGTTTCACTGTCCAAATACTTACTGACTGCACTGGTTGAACAAGTATTCAGCCCCCTTATACCTTTATATTTTGTTGTGTACAAACATTTGATTAAAATTGATTCTATCAGGCTTTTTTCGCTAGTATTCAACACAAACAACTATATAATGTCAAATTTGTGAAAAGTAAAATCCACAATTTGTTCCAAATCATTTATAAATGTAAAACAGTACACAACCAATTCCTTAAGTATTCAGCCCCCTTGCTTCATTGTATTTTAACAGCCGTACAGGCAAAACTTTGTTAAAAATTGCACATCATAGGTTTCCCAGTCATGTTTAGATTATAGGCCTATTTAAGGACTTTGAACAATATTTTCTTTGTTAATACTGTCTGGTAACAGTCAAGATCAGGTCCCTTCAATACATTTTAATGGCTCTTAATGGGATTTTAGGAAGTAAAATGGACTTCACATCACAATACTCAAACACAGTAGGCTATATGTGATATTGTTCACTCATGCCATTTGAGGCCAGTCCCTGGGGGTTCAAATAAAATATAAATCATCACTTCTCCATCACTATATATTACTCTCCATCACTATATATTACGCGAAAATGTAGAAGGTGCAAATTCAGTAACTTTTTCCCATCGGATTTCTCCATTGACTCTTCCATTGTGAAACCAGACAGGGAAAAAGTGTGTGTGTGTGTGTGTGTGTGTGTGTGTGTGTGTGTGTGTGTCTGTGTGTGTGTGTGTGTGTGTGTGTGTGTGTGTGTGTGTGTGTGTGTGTGTGTGTGTGTGTGTGTGTGTGTGTGTGTGTGTGTGTGTTTGCGCGCGTGTGTTTCAGAATAATTCAAACAATTCTGCTTTGGTATTGTTGCACATTTGCAAACCCTGTATTAATTGACGATCTCACACGTTGCACAAAAGCCCATTCAATGTTTGTAAATAGTTCACCCAGTTGGTTAAGTGGTGAACCTTTCTCGTGTCATCCTTACGGCCGTGTCGCCTGCTTTATGACCAATTAAGGCAATGAAAACACTTTCCCTCCACTGTCACCGTGCGAGCTTCTCAGAAGTCAGGTGCTTCGGGATTTCCGAAAAACAGTGCTGATGTGGAAATGGCCTGAATAGACATCAGGCTCGCTGCTTCTCAGTCAGACCACACTCACGACAGCCCGGTAAAAAAAAAAGTGAATTCCGCCAGAGGTGCGTTCACGTTATCGTCGAGTAGAGTATTCTGCGGGCAATTGCAACACCATAAAATTGCACCAATCTGAAACAAGCTAGAGCTGAGATTCTATCCAGCAAGCTAGCTAGTTTCATGTGTTTAGGGTTGAGGGCAGTTGTAACAAAAAATTGTGTTACAATTGACCCCTGTTACAATTACCCCCAGAATACTCTATACCACCCGGCACCCGCAGAACGTCTGTACCACAGAACTATATCTGTACCCGCTGACCTCGCGCCGCGAGAAGAGAACCCAGCCTAACTCACAGCGCTTTGCGAACGCGACGTTGCGGGAATAGCCTATAGGCTATTATACAATTTTCCCCTGACATAGAGTACAGTATGTGAAAATTGAAACATACAAATTTAGCAGGCTGGAACCTGTTGCAACAGTTCACGTACCACATATAGCTAACCTCCCTAAAGCCAAAGGGCTTTTTATTTTACAGCGATTTGTTAACATGCTTTCGAACTGGTGCTTAAACCCCCAATTACTCGTAAACCACTTGAACTCAGTTTTAAGGACAGTGTTATTGTAGTATATACAGCTTAAGTGTCAGTGCTGTTGTCATCTTCCCACGGTTACAAATACCCCAATAAAGCATATTCTCTAACCGTTATGTCACAGACCACCACAGTAGGCTGTCTGAGCAGTCTGATGACTTATGGCTTCACGTTTGTTTAACTGATGTTAGCAAGTTGATTTGTGATGCTAGTTCTCCAGGAGGTGCACAGGATGTGTGTGGTCACACGTATTAAATTCTGCATCACATTTAAATTTAGGAATTAAGCTTATGAATTTAACCATGTATATATTTTTATTTCCCCTACATACAAGAATACATTTATGCTACTGGGGTTTTACTGAAGTGGTTAGGCTAAGTACCTTGCTCAATGGTACAATGGCAGTGCCCCACCTGTGACTCAAACCTGCAATCTCTAAGATAGAAGCTCAGTTGTACTGCATATATAGCAGCCATAAATCTGCAGTCTGCATTATAATGCATGACACTGCACATATACATGTGTAGCCTGCATTATGCACATATACCAGTCATAAATCTGCAGTCTGCATTATAATGCATGACACTGCACATATACAGTACCTGTGTAGCCTGCATTATGCACATATACCAGTCATAAATGTGCAGTCTGCATTATAACGCATTGTACTGTACATATACAGCCAGGAATGTGCAGTGTGCATTATACTGCACATATACCAGTGATAAATGTGCTGTCTGCATTATAATGCATTATACAGCACATATACAGCCAGGAATGTGCAGTGTGCAGTATACAGTACATATACCAGTCATAAATGTGCAGTCTGCATTATAATGCATTATACAGCACATATACAGCCTGGAATGTGCAGTGTGCATTATACAGCACATATACCAGTCATAAATGTGCAGTTTGCATTATAATGCATTATACAGCACATATACAGCCAGGAATGTGCAGTGTGCATTATACAGCACATATACCAGTCATAAATGTGCAGTCTGCATTATAATGCATTATACAGCACATATACAGCCAGGAATGTGGTGTGCATTATACAGCACATATACCAGTCATAAATGTGCAGTCTGCATTATAATGCATTATACAGCACATATACAGCCAGGAATGTGCAGTGTGCATTATACAGCACATATACCAGTCATAAATATGCAGTCTGCATTATAATGCATTATACTGCACATATACCAGTCATAAATGTGCAGGTCTCATACATGTGCGTGTGCATCTGTCCACGTTACTGCAGGTGTCAATTGAAAAAAAAAGGGAGGGGCTGAGTCTCTGTGAGTTTAGGACGTGTTGTCTCTCTGTGATGAAAATGCTGTGCTGCCGTTACCCAGCTCACGCTTCCCGCCTCCGCCGCCGCTGAGAACTGGGTGACAGGAAGCACCCGCGGTCACCGCCGTTTGATGAGGGAGCGAGAAGGCGAACGAGTGACCCAGAAGCACCGTGCTACTCACAGGGTTGTGGGGTTCTGCCCCGCCCCCCCCCAAACTCCAGCCTTGAAGCATTGAGCCAATCGCAGTGGGTTCTGGCTCCGCCTCCCGCCAGCACTAGTCCCACGGCATCAGCAGCTTGTGAGACATGATGAAGAACCTGTGACTCATTTCACTGTAGGGCCAAAGCACAAGACTAAGGCTTTATTACAATGTTTAAACCAACCTGCATCAACCCAGTGCATAGGCCAGGGACACTCAAACCTCAACCCAGCGATTCGACCAAAGATAGTTCAAGATGGAGAGATGGAGGTCTATCAATGTGATTGGTCAGAGATCCCAGTCAGCTGGTGTTCCATGTATAAACCAGTCCCTGATTGGAGGGGTAGAATGAACACCAGCAGCATTACTGTGCTCTGCTTTGAGTACCCCTGCCATTTATCTGTGTGGGTTTGCATAAGGGACTCACTGTGGCAATAAAATGAGATGTATCATATGTGCTTTAGATGTCAATGGGGGTGTGAACAAGTTGTGATCAAACAGGAAGTAGGTATGCCATTCAAAGATTTTCCTTGCAGGAGACTTATAAAGGATTTCAAAATAGCGTGGAACACTGACAAAACTATTATATTTACTGTAACTTCTTTTGCACAGATGGAAAGTTTCTTAAAACACGGCGCCAGTCAATAACTAGGTTGACCAAAATGGAGATGCTTCAGGTTCAATGGTTTATGCTGCCCTGAGGGGCTCAACATGAAGGATATATGACCTTTTCATTTTTTAAACACTGCTAGGGTCCATTACAGGCGACTTACACACCCCTCAGATGTCTCTTTGTTATTTACAGCCAGTTTCACAGAACTTCTACAAGTAGTGAGAGTATTCATTTATTAATTTATACTTTATATTAATTTATAGCTGTTGCATTTTAAGAGACCGTTTATTTAATTTACAGGCAGCATCATTTTGTCATTCCATTAGTTTGTCACACAACATTAAGTAATAATAAGTACATCCATGCACTAGAACAGTGCCTTATCAGATACCAGACTGTAGAGCCCATCCATGCACTAGAACAGTGCCTTAACAGATACCAGACTGTAGAGCCCATCCATGCACTAGAACAGTGCCTTAACAGATACCAGACTGTAGAGCCCATCCATGCACTAGAACAGTGCCTTAACAGATACCAGAGCATGGGGCTCATCCATGAGAACAGTCCCTTAACCCACCTTTCTAAACAGGTGTGTGCTCCAGTGTTGGTTCACTCATGTATCAGGGACACAGAAAACACTGTTACCAAGGAAATGTGCAGTCAGCAGCTGTGACTTTATCAAACATGTCAGATCAGATAAACCATCAGGCCAATAATTCAGTAATAAACAGCAGAAGCGCTGGTGTAAAATACCAAAACATTGGCAGAACGGGACACTGATTTTGTCCTGGAGAGAGCAGGGGTTTACCGTCAGCTCTCTCATCAGACTCTTTAGTTGTTTGATTTAATAAGGGGTGCAGACAGCCTTGCACTCTTTATTTAGGGGATCGTACGGGATACCTGTCTGATGTTGGCTCTCAATGGGAGAGGAGTGGAGACGGCAGGTTTGTTTTTGCAGCCCAGGTTGAGACGGGTTTTAAATTTGGAGACAGAAAGAAAGAATACACAAGCACAGCCTTTCTGTTCAGTATTTGCATATAGCACCTGCTCTCTCAAACATCTCCCTAAAGTTCTGAGATGTCTGACTGACATGGGAGCTTGTGTGGGCCTGCAATGAAAACGCCATGATGCAATGGCTCAATGTGGGGGGGTGTGGAGTCCCCAGGGGACAATAACAGGCCTCTAGTTGGCGTCCCCAAACTGCCACCATTAATACAGACCCACATATGCACAGGCACACGTGAATGTACACACACACATTCAAGCACACATATAAACACACGTGCATGTGTACACAGATCCGCAAACACAGAAGACCCGCACAACACACACACACACACACACATACGTACAGACAGACCCGCATGTGCACACACACACACGTACAAACAGACCCACACATGCACACACTCATGTACAGACAGACCCACACATGCACACACTCATGTACAGACAGACCCACACATGCACACACATACACACACACACACACGTACAGACAGACCCACACGTGCGCACACACACATACACATGTACAGACAGACCCACACATGCGCACATACACACATACACACGTACAGACAGACCCACACGTGCACACACACACACACACCTTCATTTTGTGTAAAGCTTTTTGTCTTCATTTTGTTTAGTTTCTTTGCCTTATTTCCCGTTTTGTGGTACAATATTCTTGAGTTCAGATTTACATTCAATGAAATCTCCATTTTGTGATATTTTCACTGTTTGTTTAATATGCTCGTGGTGAGAGTGTACTTTTAGTATCACCTGCATATTCATTTTTATACACTCGGTTTATTATGTTATTATTTCACTGCCTGTTCTACCCGTTTATTTTGTGAGAATAAGTAAAACTAAAAACTATAAGCATTCATGTAGAAGGCGAAGCAGTGAATCTAAAGGCTTTGTGAGCAGTGCAGTGCTGTGTGAAGCAGTGAAGCAGTGAATCTAAAGGCTTTGTGAGCAGTGCAGTGCTGTGTGAAGCAGTGAAGCAGTGAATCTAAAGGCTTTGTGAGCAGTGCAGTGCTGTGTGAAGCAGTGAAGCAGTGAATCTAAAGGCTTTGTGAGCAGTGCAGTGCTGTGTGAAGCAGTGAATCTAAAGGCTTTGTGAGCAGTGCAGTGCTGTGTGAAGCAGTGAAGCAGTGAATCTAAAGGCTTTGTGAGCAGTGCAGTGCTGTGTGAAGCAGTGAAGCAGTGAATCTAAAGGCTTTGTGAGCAGTGCAGTGCTGTGTGAAGCAGTGAAGCAGTGAATCTAAAGGCTTTGTGAGCAGTGCAGTGCTGTGTGAAGCAGTGAATCTAAAGGCTTTGTGAGCAGTGCAGTCCTCCTACCACCATCAGCATGACCTTCAGCCATAATAATGTGCCATTATTACTGCGATTAACATTTTTATATTTCAAAATCGCTCATTTGTTTTGAAAAAGGGAGTTAGAGTGGTACTTCTTAGGGCAGCAGTGTAGTATATAGGGACATGAGCTTACAACCCAAAGGTTGCAGGTTCAATTCCCAGGTAGAACACTGCCGTAAGGTACCTAACCTGCATTGCTTCAGTATATATCCAGCTGTATAAATGGAGATACTGGTGATAATGTTAAACGCTGTGTAATGTGTAAGTCGTTCTAGATAAGAACATCTGCTAAATGCCAGTAATGTCTCACTAAAAGAAGGAGGAAAAAGACATATGCTTGATATTTATCACTGATTCTTGGTAAATGGGACTTTGAAGTTTGTTTCAGTTCTACAGTAGTTGCTGTTATCTCTGTGGCCTTTATGCAGCGTGACTGCCATGGCAACAGCTGCCAACCGACCTGTTAAGAGTGGCTTTCATGTGCAGTTATGCAGCTTATAATGGAAACAGAAAGCATAATTTTTATATAGCACTGATCATATCACAAATTTGCCATCAAACATTTTTTATCTAAGGGAAACTGGCTCACATCCAGTCACTGTGACTTATCCACAAATATCAAATGCGCACTTGATCTCTGACCAATAGCCAATGAGTGTTAGCCTGAGCGTTTCAACACAAAGCAGTGCAGAGGCCTTTGGATTGTTATCGCTTAGTTTTACGTTTCGGAGGAAAGGTTTCCTGAGAACAGTCCAAACGTGGACGGAAGTGGAGACGAGACACTGCCCTGAGAAAAGAGGCCAATCTGGAACAATCTAAGAACTAGTCTCACACCAAAGGGATGTTAGAATATAAAAATAAATAAAATCAAGCAAATATGGTTCTCATAATTCAGTGAAGGATTGAGTTATAGTCCTGTCAGTGTTTGAGTCTGCTCAGAGCACCACGTACACAAGGTCATGATTCATCAGAAGAAGAAGCTTACCACTGGCATATCCGTTGTGTGGATTTCTGCTACCATAGGGTTATGAGCAACCTGGCGTGTGTCCCAATACTTGATAAATTCATGCTCCTTTCCTCCACTACCTCCTCCTCTCCTTCATGCCCCGGAAACTGATCTTTGTGTTTTAATCTAATGTTGCTGATTACATATTATTACATATCAATGGTTACATATTAATCAATGTCTGAACGTGAACCCCAATGTCAGGTACATTGTATACTGTACATGCAAACACTTATGCATTAAATGTAAAGGCTGATTTGCATACTTCTGGGTAGGAGACGAGTGGAGGAAAGGAGGAGAGTAGTGAAGAATATTGGGACGCACCATCGTCAGGCTTCTAGTGCCATAGAATTATGAGACACTAGATTAGATTCATCGTACCATAGAGTTATGAGCGTGACACGAGGGAATCTCAGCACAAATCCAGGAAGGCGGGAGAATAAACACTGTCCAATCATATGAGAGAATCAAAATTCAAGACTTGACGACTAATTGGGTGGAGACACATGCAGATTTAAATTCACAAAAGCTTTCAGAAAGCCATTTTATCCAACGCAGCATTATTTAAAAAAGCATGTGAATGAATATTGTGTGGCAAAAAATAATTATAAAATAACATTATGATAATTTATTAGTACAATAATCTTTCAATGTGTAGCTGATGTACAGTTGTCAGAGAAAGCCAGGGAAAGTGTTTAATTGGACATTGCAAAAACACATGTACACACACACACATTATTTAATTAGAAGAGGCCCAAAACACAAAAGTAAAACCTCGTTGTAAAACTCATACACTACCTGGTGTGGTTCTGGCCATAGACTGTATAAAAATATGGACAAAGCCACTGTGACGTCACCCATTGCCTTTCCACGGCCTCGTAAAAACTGAATTGAAGCTCGGAAGTCTTTTTCGCCGGCCGTTTGTACAAACTGCGCCTGCTCCGTGGAGCCGAAGTGACCTTGGCTTGGAGCAGGGTCAACCGGATATGGCCCGGGCACAGTATGATTGACAGTTCGGAGTGGAGAAGCAACAGAACTATAAAGCCCACAGAACTATATAAAGCCCATGACCTGACCAAACCCACCATTTTGCAAAATAAACTCGCGGTAAACTTCCTTAAGTTGCTAATGTTTTATAATATAACATTTAATTTTCATCCTCGATTTTACTGTGTCATTTATTCGCATTGAATGTGTCGTCACATAATTAACGTTCATTCAGTTATCTTCAATTTATATTCAGCTAACATCAGCTAATTTGATTAGCTAGATAGCATACCAGCTGAGCTCGGTAGCCAAGCTAGACGCAATGCATCACCACCATTGCTAACCGCTAATTAACTCGACTGTGGCAGAGCAGTCTGTCACGGTTTGCCGCAGCATGAAACCCCGTTCTGAAAACTCTTCCAGATAAAGTGGGGATTAAGGTTAGTGGGTTCACACGCTAGCTAAAAGCACAGTAGCTACATCGTAGCTGGCATTAACTTTCATCTGCATCCTGTAACCTAATCACAAACATTGCAAACATTTACAAACGCAGACACCGTATTCTTTTCCGATAAATTATTGGTTTTATTTTAAACATCCCCGTATTGAGTCAGTACAAACATACCGCTAACACATTGGCTCTATTCCCCGCACATTTTCCTAATTTTTGGCACCTAAAATGATCCAGGTGTAGAAATGTCCGGTTAGATTTCTAGCTAGAGCAGCTGGCTAACGTTAGTAACGTTAGCTAGGCAATCATGGTAGCTAGCAAACTTATATGGCCAGCCAGCAAGGATTACTTGACAGCAAGGATAACTGTTAAATTTAAATGGCTTGCCATAAGCTATCGTTAGCTTGCTAGCTAAATGTTAAAACGACTTACCGTGAGATATCGTTAGCTTGCCAGCTAGCTAACCCAGCATTGCTAAGCAATGGTAACGTTCATGACAGGGGAGTACATAACAGGGGGCTATTGCGTAGGCTACGGGAGCGGTTGGAATAGCTAAATTAATATCTAAATTGATAAGGTTATACAGGTATGGCCTGTAGTGTAGCTGCAACATCCCCTTCTGTCTCATCTTACGAAACAGTATTTTTTTTCGTAGTAGACACATCATAGCTCACTCCAACCAAAATGAATATGTGATGACAAACATGTTGAAGATGAGCGGGTAAGGCACTCAATTTATTATGCTACGAACTGCGTCCACAAAACAACAGCTTGTTCACGGTAGGCTACTAAGGAATGTTCTCCATCGACTTCCACTCAAAAATACAGCGTGTCTCCCTGTCCCAAGCATAGACTGTATAAAAATAGGTCCCGCCCCTCCGAGTGATCCCAGGACTCAACCTGTCCCTCTGATTGGTCCTGAACAAATGTTAATACCCTGTCCAAACGATACAATATTTTAAAAAATCAGCACATGCACAGGCATTAGATGAAGGAAAGGCACCTATTGCAATAAAAAAAATTTGTGTAAAAAATTTATTGACTGAGTATTTTGACCACATTGCTGCCATTGACTTACATGGGGAAAGACCTATACTGGAGCCAACCGCAGTGGCGCTAGTGAGCAACGGCACAATGGCCGCTCCCAGCCCAACCAGGAAGTGAGCTTCAAAACGAAAGCCCAGTCTTGGCCCCTTGGTCCCAAGCATAGACTGTATAAAAATAGGTCCCACCCCTCCGAGTGAGGGCAGTGAGAACCATATAGAACCAATCTATGCCAGTGATCCCAGGACTCAACCTGTCCCTCTGATTGGTCCTGAACAAATGTTAATACCCTGTCCAAACGACACAATATTTTAAAAAATCAGCACATGCACAGGCATTAGATGAAGGAAAGGCACCTATTGCAATTACATTTTTTTGTGTAAAAAATTTATTGACTGAGTATTTTGACCACATTGCGCCATTGACTTACATGGTGAAAGACCTATACTGGAGCCAACCGCAGTGGCGCTAGTGAGCAACGGCACAATGGCCGCTCCCAGCCCAACCAGGAAGTGAGCTTCAAAATGAAAGCCCAGTCTTGGCCCCTTGGTTCTAGCCGTCAGGGAGCAAGAGGAAGACGGGAGGCCTGGCTGCCATGGGAACCTGCGGTTCTGAAGGCCTCTGCTGCCATCTGGTGGAGAAGTCAGGAATGTAAAAATCACAGCAGGGATCTCAAATGCTAGTCCTGGAGGGCTGCAGTGTTTGCAGGTTTAACTCCAGTCCTGGAGGGCCGCAGTGTCCGCAGGTTTAACTCCAGTCCTGGAGGGCCGCAGTGTCTGCAGGTTTAACTCCAGTCCTGGAGGGCCGCAGTGTCTGCAGGTTTAACTCCAGTCCTGGAGGGCCGCAGTGTCTGGAGGTTTAACTCCAGTCCTGGAGGGCCGCAGTTTCTGCAGGTTTAACTCCAGTCCTGGAGGGCCGCTGTGTCTGCTGGTTTAACTCCAGTCCTGGAGGGCCGCTGTGTATGCAGGTTTAACTCCAGTCCTGGAGGGCCACAGTGTCTGCAGGTTTAACTCCAGTCCTGGAGGGCCGCAGTGTCTGCAGGTTTAACTCCAGTCCTGGAGGGCCGCAGTGTCTGCAGGTTTAACACCAGTCCTGGAGGGCCGCAGTGTCTGCAGGTTTAACTCCAGTCCTGGAGGGCCGCAGACTCTGAGTGGTGATATTTAGCATAAGAGTTGACATCAATGTATAACAGCATTTCATTGATGAGAGCGGCGTGCTGAAGCGTTTGAATTGTTCAGCCTCATCTTAACTGAAAAAGGTTTTATGAATGGCGCTCAAATTTATTGATACGTTTTATGGAGGGAAAAGTCCCTGGTTGCCTCTTATGGGGAGTACTAGAAAAATTCACCCTCCGTTCCTCCACTACCACCTCCTCTCCTCCGTGCCCCGGAAACAGATCTTTGTGTTTTAATCTAATGTTGCTGATCTTAATTACGTATTAATGGTTACATATTAATTAATGTCTCAACACAAACCGCAATGTCTGGTACATTGTATACTGTACATGCAAATACTTGTACTCGAAACGTGCATGCAGTTTTGCATACTTCCGGGTAGGAGAGGAGTGGTAGTGGGGGACTGGAGCAAGGGAGGTGTGGAGTGAAGAATATTGGGACGCAGCCATGGTGTTTCCCTTGCAATGTGAACAGGGACCTGCAGGGGGCGCTCCTGCTCTCTCAGCTCCTGCAGCTCTCTGCTGTTTCCTCCGTAGCTCCACAACACTCTTAGACCTAACACATACACGCACATGCACGCGCGCGCACACACACACACACACACACACACACACACACACACGCACACGCACACACACACTATTTCACAAAGCAGGATTACTGAGTTAGCTGGATAACTGCACTGAGTAAAACGCAGAACAGCTCTTTTTACTTCAGTCCATGTTCCAGATTTGGGAGCATTCTGGGTTTTACTCAGTGCAGTTATCCAGCCAACTCAATAATCCTGCCTTGTGAAACAGGCCCCAAGGCAGCTAACAAGACAGACATTTATTTTGTTTTTTCATTCTTCTGTAGGAGAATGGCAACCCTGCCCCCTGCTGGATTCATGGGTAAATTGATGTGCAGGTTGGGCCTGTACAGCCAGCATACCATGGTTCTTTGCTGTTGTTTACTTACTGTAGTTTAATGCTGATTCGGGTAGTTTTGTTCTTGTTTGTGTAATTTAGTCAAATGATCAGTAGGGTAGTAGAGCCAGTAGAGAAACCCTGGTCCTGGAGTGCCGGCAATGTTTCTGGTTTTCTGAACTTGATCACAAGAGTGTTATAGGTGATTAAACGTCTGAGCCTAAATATTCTCAATGGTGAAAAGCAGACTGCCTCCAGCACATGGTTACCTCTGCATTAATTACACATGATTAATTAAAATGCATCCAGTTATGTAGTTATAGGTTTGGATGGAGCAAAAACCAGGACGGTCTCTGACACTCCAGGAACAGGGTTGCCTGCCCCTGCCATAGAGCGATGTCCCTGTACAAATTAACTGCGAGTCGCAAACAGTTCCATGATTTCTGGGAAGATCTGCTACACTGTATGGATTCACCTACAGAACAGACATCAGAATTATCTTTCTGTTCAAACAAGCAGCGCAATAAACGTTACACACTCCATAGAGGAGTTAATCCGTTCATCTCAACAGCACAGTGCTATGTGTCTGGTAAAAGACTAGACAAACTAGTTGTGCAATTAAAAAACTTGGTGTCACCACCAATGGCATACTAACGTACAAAATAAAACTTGTTACACTGGTACAACATTAAAAAACCAAATTACTCTTCATGGGAATGTCATGGAAAAGACTCACTTACCCATAAGAACCTACAGGCACACAGCACACTCTTCATAGCTCATGCTATATGGTAGACCATAAGATGCGCTTGGCCATATTGAGGAATTCCAGTTTATTCTGCATGTTTCCTACCTACAAACCAGCATAATGAAAACAGCTAAATAAATATGTTAATTTATGCAATTTCCCTGTTAACCTGAGGCCTGTATATTCTGAGGCAAATTCATACTAACATGAAAATCCACAACCCCTCCAAAGCCAGCACTATGCAGTACAAACAACAAACTGGGCCCCGTTTCCCAAAAGCATCTTAGAGTTAATATCATCTTAGAGTGTTTTGTGTTTCTGCTGTATTCATTTTATGATTAAAATGATTCAAATTTACTGACATTACATAAAAAAGATAATAAGAGAAAGACAAAAAAATACAAAGGAGAAATACAAAAAAAAAACTAATAATGAAAAACAAACAATGAAAGTAATATAATAACAAAATAGCCTAAGATTATCTTTATCTAAGATCCTTTTGGGAAACAGGGCCCTGGTTATGGAGTGAAGGAGGCCTACTCTACAACCACAATAACATGACTACCAATAGTTGTGCAACTGCAGTATTAGTAGAAATATAAAGTGTTGTAGTAGTATTGAAAGGACCCTGTGGAAAAAAGACTTTGAATAATTAGTGTGAGAAACAAGAAAAAAATTATTTGTTGTGTAGCTTTGTAAATAAAAACATTTACAGATGTTATTAGATTCTGTTACAAAAAATTCCCCGGACTCAGTTGTATGAGTCAACACTATTCATGGGAGGACTTTCTGAAATTCATAGCAGTGGAATGTCTCCCAAACATGCGTTAAAGGGACTCTCTCGGAGGTGACTTATCCTCATCATTATCTGCACATATCTGGCAAGGGCGGGTTCTGGAAATGCCTTGGCTTAACAAATAACTACAAGAAAAGGTGCAATGCAGAAACCCACATGAACAATGGCGCCTTCAGAGTGCTGAGCAGGGTATTAAAAACCACATGGTTTGCAGGTGACTATTTAAACTACATCAGCAATAAAGTTACTAACAAATTAAGTTGAGGGAACTCAGAAAAAATCCTAATGCTAAATCAACTCTACTAACAGAGTAAAAACAAACTGTAAAACAAACAAAGTGTTAATATGAATTGAGTACATTACTGCCATTTAGCATATCATCCAGAGCGACTTGCTTAATTATTGTTAATGTAAAAGGGCAAATGTAAATTGTTGTATTAAGACCCCCTATTTTTATACGGTCTATGATTAAGACAAATTGACGCTCCGATTTCTAACAACTATTAGCAACACATCCTGAGAAGTGTACGAAGGATTGTGTCCGTTTCAATTGACAGCACAGTAAACCTAAATACATGTAACAATCTCGAAAGTTACATCTATGCCATAACATTTATTTTGAATGATTAAAAACGAAATACATTCCAGTAATTAGGTGTAGCAGTTTGGGGTAGAGAGAAAAGGAACGGAACGGAACCAATCTGTGAATATCCTGTTTCTTGAAGAGAGGTACACGGAGGGACTACTTCCGACGGAACCTGACGTGTTGTGTGTGCGGGACCTGCGAACTTTTTATCGCAGCGCCGTGGTCTGAAGAAAGGCTTTCGCCTGTACCGGGCCTTTCATTTTCTGCACCATCATTTATATCTGAAACAAAAATGGAAACGATTTTGGAACAACAGCGGCGCTACCATGAAGAAAAAGAAAGACTAATGGATGCAAAAACAAAAGAAATGCTTCACAAGAAAACGACGGTAAATGTATAGGCTAACGTTAGCTAACTTAGCTGGCTGTTAGCAAGCTAATGTTAGTCTTCCGTCATATGCGCTTTTAATCAATCTAACTAATGTGTGGTGTGCTAGCCACTTAATGTTCACTTAAATGTTAACTGTACTTTGTTTAAATTGGACATTAGAATTGGAAACAAATGCTTAAGGAAATGTTTTCCAGTTGGTCTGCTATGTGAATATGAAGCGGTGATCTTGACTAATTGGTCTGCTTTAATAAAGACCTTCATTGTAATACTTTAGCTATAAGTTAATTTATAGCATTATTTATAGCCCACTTCTCTGTCTGTAGTTTACTAACCGGTGACTAAATGCAAACGCTGGGAAATGGCTACGTAATTAAAGTTAATCTTTAATCTAACATTAGCTTGAGAAATTGTTCAATGTGTTGTCAGATATCTAAATTAGTTGGTAGCACAACAAGACTTGGAGCTACAGTATGTTTAATGTTATTTTTTAATATGTATGTGTTTTTTTATTAGCTACGTGACCAAATAAACTCAGATCATCGGACACGAGCAATGCTGGATGTAAGTGCGATTTGTAAGACCTGTTGGGTTTCACTATGTGGGTATAAATGGGAAATATAAGCCTCTTGCCATATAAATTGCTTGAACGCAGCTGGGCCATTCTTCTTACGGGTTTTTCTTTTTCTTTTACCAGAGGTACATGGAAGTGAGCGGAAATCTGAGAGATTCCTATGAGGATAAAGACTGGTGAGTGCGTTACAATCGCTGAATTGTAGTGCATTTCGTCGCAATTGGCGACTTCTTTGCCGCAATTTGATATCACAATGATCTATTGCGATTAAATCCTGGGATACTTTTGAGTCTAAATTGGTTCCCAAATTGGGGGTCTTGAAGGTGTCCCAGGGTGGTCCAAAGCAAAATGAAAAAAGAAATTACTTTTTTTTACAAACATTTCATTAGTAAACATCATGTATATTATAAACAATACATTTTTGACTTATTTAAAACAAAGTCTGATGTACACATCTGTGATAACATTCTGATTATTGTAATTCATGTCTTGTATTGATCCATAATGTCACTACATTCAGGATTTGGACATGCTTCCTTGTACTAGTGTGCTAAGTAGCCACTGAATTGCCGTCTGGATTGGGTGTTGAGTAAAGGTGGCAAAATTGAACCATGTTACTGATGCAGATGTACTCAGTGACGGGGTGGTCTCTGAGATGTGAAAGTGTGGGAAACTCTGGATGTAAAAGATGTTTAACATGTTTAACGTTCGTAACGTGTCGTCATCCCCAGCATGAGAAAGGACGAGCTGAACGCCATCTCTGGACCAAACGAATTCGCAGAGTTCTACAACCGGCTGAAGCAGATTAAGGAATTCCACCGGAAGCACCCTAACGAGGCAAGCTAATCAATATCATAATCAATCAATCAATAATCAATATCATAATCAATCAGAGTGTGTAAATGTACCAGATACTCGGCTCCATATTCTTAAATCTGATGGGTTCTGAGTTTTGTCCTAGAAGAGTAATTATGCGTGCGTGCGTGCGTGCGTGCGTGCGTGCGTGCGTGTGTGTGTGTGTTGATCAATGATTTGGTGTAGCAGGTGAGGGCTGATCTTTGGACAGGCCTCTGCCCTCCCTGACTGGACATCTAGGTGCCATAGGTTATCGGGCATGACTAATGACGTGGGTTGTTGACGAACAAAAGCATGTTATTTGGGAACATTTGGGAGATATGCTCTCACAGATAATGTAAACATTTGCGTAAAACTCAAGGCCTCCGAGGGCATATAAGTGTGTGTGCGTTCGTTCTGCTCTGGTATCCAGTCTAATATCCTTGTATGTCGGAGATCTTAAAATAAAATCCTGGTGGAATGCAGTGTCTGCTGGTTTTTGGTTTATTTAATTTTGGATGAGTGCGTGAACCTAGTCTATGATTGGCTAAGGAATCCGTGCACATCGTTTCCATGGCCTTATCCGGCTGCTGATTGGATGTGAACTTCAAAACCTGGGGGCAGTGCAGGCCTGAGATCCCTGTGCTTCATTGGCCCTGTCTGCATAACACATGTCACTGAGGAATAATGAAGATTCCCTTGAATAAGTCATGCTGTGCTTAGTCTAAGTCCGTGTGCATTGTGTTTTATTGTGCTTCAGATATGCGTGCCCATGTCTGTGGAGTTTGAAGAGCTGATCAAAGCCAGAGAGAACCCCAGTGAGGAGGCACAGAGTAAGTTACGCTGTTCTGCGCTCGATAAATTCAGCACATTCATCCAGAGTGTGATTTCACCTGATTAATGTGCGTATACTGAATTATCAGTCCACTGTCTTAGACTGTAGAGAGGCAGAGCACTTGGCTATGTCTTGTGCACACACACACACACACACACACACACACACACACACACACACACACACACACACACACACACACACACACACAGACACACACACACATACACACACACACACACACACACACACACACACACACACACACAGACACACACACACATACACACACACACACACACACACACACACACACACACACACACACACAGACACACACACACACACAGACACACAGACAAAATGCAGACACAAACATAGACACACACTCATCCACAAACAAACTAACACACACACAAGCACTCATAAATGGCTGCTGGTGGGACATTTCAGCAACCGGGCAACATGCTAGTTGGCACAGAGATATTTAGGGTCTGAAAATCTGTATTTCTTGACTCAGCAACAAAAGACCTCCATGAGAATTTACAGTCAGCACGGCGCCCCCCGGTGGAAGGGAGGCATATTCCTTCAGCCAGTGGGCTGCTCAGACGGGCTCATTAAGCACTGACTGGGTTCGGCAGTTTTACTGAGGCGAGGTCCAGGGCTTGACTCTTATAAACTTGACCTTTTCAGACCTAGTTGAGTTCACCGATGAGGAGGGTTACGGTCGTTACCTGGATCTCCATGACTGCTACCTGAAGTACATCAACCTGAAAGGAGCTGAGGTGAGGGTCTGGCTCTAGGAGTCCTGCAACTGTTTATTTTGCTGTTGTAAAGTTTGGGCCAATGTTTCTCATCTTCATTTAGGGTCTGGCTCTGGAGTCCTGCTACTGTTTCTTTTGCTGTTGTAAAGTTTGGGCCAACGTTTCTCATCTTCACTTCACCAAGTGGCTCTTCACTCAGACTAGATCACACAACTCTGATGAAGAGCCGCTTGGCTCGAAACGTGACTTACGGGCGTTAATAAATGTATGACACTGGGGAGCATGTATAGTGTGTGGAATCTTCAGTTTTTTTTTTTTTTATTCAGTCTACTGTTCTGTCTGACACCTGTCTCATGCAGGTATTTTCTGTAATATATTGTGAAGTCTGGGGCCTAATTTTACCATCTTCCCTTTCTCTCAGAAACTGGAATATATCACCTACCTGTCCACATTCGACCAGCTGTTCGACATCTCCAAGGACAGAAAGAACGCAGAGTACAAAAGGTAAGAGCAGATCTGCAAATCCTTTTTTTTTTTTTTTTTTCTCCTGGTGGTCTGGTGTTTTTCCAACTAGCGTGTAGAGAAGGCTTTGCTTTACCGGGAAGAGTCCAGTGGGAGAAAAAGGAATATGTTAGAGCTAAGCCTTGGAGAAAGCCTGGTTTCTAAAGTATCCGTTTTAGCGTTCATATGTACATGTTGTTTATTGTTTAGATGTTTTGGATGTTGGTACATATTTCCCCTCCTGTGGGATATTATTTACCGATGCTATGGAAAGCTGCTGTGCCTGTATTCTACACACGCACACACACACGCACACAGACGACCACATAAACGCATACACACACACACACACAGACGACCACATAAACGCACACACATACACACACACACACGGACGACCACATAAACACACACACATACACACACACACACGGACGACCACATAAACGCACACACATACACACACACACACGGACGACCACATAAACACACACACACACACACACACACAGACGGGCACACAAACACACACAGACGTAGGGACGGGGTGTAATAGTTTCCTGTGCGTGTGCGGACACACACACACACACGTAGGGACTTGGTGTCATGGTTTCCTGTTTGTTTGTGGCTATAGAGACAGGGTGTAATGGTTTCCTGTGTGTCTGTGTGTGTGTGTGTGTGTGTGTGTCTGTGTCTGTGTCTGTGTGTGTGTGTGTGTGTGTGTGTGTGTGTGTGTGTGTGCGCGCGTGTCTGTGTGTCTGTTTGTGTGCGTGTGCGTGTGTGTAGGTATCTGGAGGTACTGCTGGAGTACCTGCAGGATTACACTGACAGAGTGAAGCCGCTGCTGGACCAGAACCAGCTCTACGGGAAAATCCTGGGAGAGTTTGAGAAGAAGTGGGAGAACGGGACCTTTCCTGGTTGGCCGGTGCGTACCTAACCCTGACCCCTAACCTCTAACCCCCTCCCTCAGCTTTACACAGCACTAGTGGCTCCTCTGTGTTCAGTGGCAGCTCATTACACACCAACACCTGTCATTTATTCTTTATCTTTCCTCAATTTGGAATTTGAGGTCAGGTAGAGAAATTACTGCAGAAACTCTTGGGCTTAATCCAGTGGTCCCCCAACCCTGTTCCTGGAGATTTACCATCCTGTAGGTTTTCATTTCCACCCTAATAAAGCACTCCTGATTCTACGAATTAGCAGCTCAACGAGATCTCTAGCTGTTGAATCAGATTTCCTTTGTTGGGGTCGGAGTGAAAACCTACAGGTAGCACTTTGTTTAATCTCTTCTTTGTGAACTTTCTGTTTTTCGACCAGCCATTGTGTTATATGTGCATGTGTGTCATTTAAACTGTACTGCTTTGTTTTTATAATGAATAAAATGTATTATTATTATTATTAGTGTTACTGCTCAACACCTGCAGACCCTGTAATGTTACCTGTGATTAATGTTACCTGTGCCCTGTTAACTGTGATTAATGTTACCTGTGCCGTTACCTGTGAATAACGCTACCTGTGCCCTGTTACCTGTGATTAACGCTACCTGTGCCCTGTTACCTGTGAATAACGCTACCTGTGCCCTGTTACCTGTGATTAACGCTACCTGTGCCCTGTTACCTGTGAATAACGCTACCTGTGCCCTGTTACCTGTGAATAACGCTACCTTTGCCCTGTTACCTGTGATTAACGCTACCTGTGCCCTGTTACCTGTGAATAACGCTACCTGTGCCCTGTTACCTGTGAATAACGCTACCTGTGCCCTGTTACCTGTGAATAACGCTACCTGTGCCCTGTTACCTGTGATTAACGCTACCTGTGCCCTGTTACCTGTGAATAACGCTACCTGTGCCCTGTTACCTGTGATTAACGCTACCTGTGCCCTGTTACCTGTGAATAACGCTACCTGTGCCCTGTTACCTGTGAATAACGCTACCTGTGCCCTGTTACCTGTGATTAACGCTACCTGTGCCCTGTTACCTGTGAATAACGCTACCTGTGCCCTGTTACCTGTGAATAACGCTACCTGTGCCCTGTTACCTGTGAATAACGCTACCTGTGCCCTGTTACCTGTGATTAACGCTACCTGTGCCCTGTTACCTGTGAATAACGCTACCTGTGCCCTGTTACCTGTGAATAACGCTACCTGTGCCCTGTTACCTGTGATTAACGCTACCTGTGCCCTGTTACCTGTGATTAACGCTACCTGTGCCCTGTTACCTGTGAATAACGCTACCTGTGCCCTGTTACCTGTGATTAACGCTACCTGTGCCCTGTTACCTGTGATTAACGCTACCTGTGCCCTGTTACCTGTGATTAACGCTACCTGTGCCCTGTTACCTGTGAATAATGCTACCTGTGAATAATGCTACCTGTGCCCTGTGCTCTGCTCAGAAAGAGACCAGCAGTGCGCTGACCCATGCAGGAGCTCACCTGGACCTCTCCGCCTTCTCCTCCTGGGAGGTGAGATCCTCCTGGTGCACCTGAGTCTGTGATCGTCCCTTTATTAAAGGAGTGTGTGTGATCGTCCCTTTATTAAAGGAGTGTGTGTGATCGTCCCTTTATCAAGTCTGAGTATGTGTGATTATTTATTAAATAACTGAGCGGTTCTTGTTACAGGAGCTGGCCTCTCTGGGGTTGGACAGGTTAAAGTCCGCCCTCATGGCTTTGGGGCTGAAGTGCGGTGGGTGAGTAACCCCCCCTCCCCCACCCCTCCTGGCTCCGCTCCGTCTCCTCAGTCCCATTACAAACACCCATACACCTCCTCATACACCTCCCCATGCACCTCCTCAAACACCTCCTCAAACGGCTGCTCCAGTTGCTTAGTTCTGTGTTGGAAATGCCCATCGTGAACAGCTCAAGTTTATTATTATTATTAATAAAAATGTTTTGTAGATTTGATGTGATGGTGATACTCATAAAGATGTTTTCCGTTGTTATATGTTATATGTTGTCCGTCTGTCCCGCAGGACTCTGGAGGAGAGAGCTCAGAGGCTCTTCAGCACCAAGGGGAAGTCTCTGGAATCCCTCGACCCCTCACTCTTCGCCAAGAACCCAAAATCCAAAGGGCCAAAAAAGTAAGACTTCTCTTCCATCGATGTTTACAGTAAGACTTCTCATGGTCTTTCTTACGTAACGACTCCTCTTCCATTGATGTTTACAGTAAGACTTCTCATGGTCTTTCTTACGTAACGACTCCTTTCTTCCATTGATGTTTACAGTAAGACTTCTCATGGTCTTTCTTACGTAACGACTCCTCTCTTCCATTGATGTTTACAGATGAGGGTAGATTAGAGGTGTGTTAGCAGTGTTCTGTGTTTATGTGCATGTAGAAGAGAGCACCCTGTCCTCTGAGTTACTGCACTGTGTCACATGACCTGTTTTTTTGATTGACAGGGACACTGAGCGCAATAAGGAAATGGGCTTTCTGGAGGCTCAGATATACGAGTATGTGGAGATCCTGGGGGTAAGTGTGTTTTGTGTGTGTCTGTGTGTCTGTGTGTCTGTGTCTGTGTGTCTGTGTGTGTGAGAGAGAGACACTGTGTGTGTATGTGGAGATCCTGGGGGTAAGTGTGTGTGTGTGTGTGTGTGTGAGAGACAGTAGCTGTGTGTGTGTGTGTGTGTGTGTGTGTGTGTGTGTGTGTGTGTGTGTGTGTGTGTGTGTGTGTGTGTGTGTGTGTGTGTGTGTGTGTGTGTGTGTGTGTGTGTGTGTGTGTGTGAGAAGCTGATTTCTATGTTGGATTCTGCAGGAGCAGAGGCAGCTGACTCATGAAAACGTCCAGAGGAAGCAGGCTCGTACAGGCGAAGAGCGTGAGGAGGAAGAGGAGGAGCAGCTGAGCGAGAGCGAGAGTGAGGATGAAGATAACGAGATCATCTACAACCCCAAGAACCTGCCACTGGGCTGGGACGGCAAGGTAGGCCCCGCCCCCCGCCTGTCAATCAACCCGACAGCCGACCTGTCGCACAGTCTGTCAACCAAACCACCAACCGCGCTTCCTGTCTGTGCCACTAGTGGGCGCTCTGATCAAGCACCTAAGCCAGTGAAGATCTACCGTCCTGTGGGTTTTCACTCCCACCATAACAAAGCACCCCTCATTCAACAGCTAGAGAGCTTGTTGAGCTGCTCATTAGTAGAATCAGGTGCGCCAAATGAGAGTTGAAATGAAAACCTACAGGACGCTAGATCTCCAGGCACAGGGTTGGGGATTACTGACGTAAGCTGATGTACTCGGTTAGCATTTTTAATCTGCCATTTATCAAGCAGACGGCCTCCTTCTGTCAATCACTATCTTCTGTTGGAGCTGTGAGTTGAAAGGCATGACTTTCTAACGTGCAGATGTACTTTTTTAATGTTTCATAACACACAAATATTAATTTCCTGAGATTTGCCTGCATTGTACAGTGCTGTAGTGATGGTACTGCATGTCATTTGGATTGTATCAGTTATATACAGTAAAGTGTTCAGTCCACACTGATTGAGTACGTCAACCCTACTGGACTTGTATTTAACTGTTATTCAGATGACTTGATACTGAGAATTGTACTGTGTATAGATCCTGCAGATAAGCTGTGTTTATTTGCCTGTTTCAGCCTATACCCTACTGGCTGTACAAACTGCACGGCTTAAACATCAACTATAACTGTGAGATCTGCGGAAACTACACGTACAGAGGTCCCAAAGCCTTCCAGCGCCACTTTGCAGTAAGTCCTAATCTTCCCTTACCCTTCTCTCCTCTCTCCTCTCTCCTCTACATTTTTATTAATGTATTTTATTACTGTGATGCTGCACTTGAAAGGGGTTGGGTACTTTGTATTTGAGTGACAGGTAGAGGACAGACAGGAAATGTCTCATGTTAATACATTACATTACATTACAGGCATTTAGCAGACGCTCTTATCCAGAGCGACTTACACAGCATTTTGTATTTATACATAGTATCCATTTATGCAGCTGGATATATACTGAAGCAATGCAGGTGAAGTACCTTGCTCAAGGGTACAACGGCAGTGTCGTACCTGGGAATCGAACCTGCAACCTTTCGGTTACAAGCCCAGTTCCTTAACCACTGTGCTACACTGCCGCCGCTAATACAGTGAGAGCGGATGTTCCCCTATAGGGGCGTGGGTTTGGTTAGGGTTAATTCCTCTGTAGGGGCCCAAGTTAGGGTTGGGTTAGGGTTAGGGTTAATTCCTCTGTAGGGGCCCAAGTTAGGGTTGGGTTAGGGTTAGGGTTAATTCCCCTGTAGGGGCGCAGGCCTGCTGATTGAGTTTTAATTGTTCCCTCTCTGTAAGTCGCTCTGGATAAGAGCGTAAGCTAAACGCCTAAAATATAAAATGTCTCTCCCAGGAGTGGAGACACGCCCACGGAATGCGTTGCCTGGGGATACCCAACACTGCCCACTTCGCCAACGTCACCCAGATTGAGGATGCCGTATCCCGTGAGCTGCTTGTTCTTTTCAAACATGGACACACACACGCACACACACACACACACACACACACACACACACACACACACACACACACACACACTCCACTCACGCGCACACACACACACACACACACACACGCACACTCACACACTATTGAAAGTATATTTGCCATTGTTATTGGTATTAGCAGTGTTAACATTGCTAGTGTTGTTGAGCACACAGTGTTAGCATTGCTAGTGTTGTTGAGCACACAGTGTTAGCATGGCTAGTGTTGTTGAGCACACAGTGTTAGCATTGCTAGTGTTGAGCACACACAGTGTTAGCATTGCTAGTGTTGTTGAGCACACACAGTGTTAGCATTGCTAGTGTTGTTGAGCACACACAGTGTTAGCATTGCTAGTGTTGTTGAGCACACACAGTGTTAGCATTGCTAGTGTTGTTGAGCACACAGTGTTAGCATTGCTAGTGTTGTTGAGCACACACAGTGTTAGCATTGCTCGTGTTGTTGAGCGCACACAGTGTTAGCATTGCTAGTGTTGTTGAGCACACACAGTGTTAGCATTGCTAGTGTTGTTGAGCACACACAGTGTTAGCATTGCTAGTGTTGTTGAGCGCACACAGTGTTAGCATTGCTAGTGTTGTTGAGCACACAGTGTTAGCATTGCTAGTGTTGTTGAGCACACAGTGTTAGCATTGCTAGTGTTGTTGAGCGTGCACACACAGTATAGCCAGTTGAGTTGAGGTGTTTATGGGTCCTGACCGTTAGGCTGGTAATGTAAAGATGAATCCTCCCCCCTGCAGTTTGGGCGAAGCTGAAATCACAGAAAGCATCGGAGAGGTGGCAGCCGGACACAGAGGTGAGCGGGTCTACCTGTCTACCAATCTGAACAACTTTCTGCGTTTTTATTTTAACCGCATCATGGGTTGTTTGTACAAGTGAATGAAATTCAACATACCCAAGTGTAAAGTTTTACATGTGGGAAATAAAAACTTTAGACTACTCTATGGGAGAAACAAAATTGGAATGTGCTCAATTTGAAAAAGACTTAGGAGTAGTAGTTGATCAAAGCCTTTCAGGTTTTCGGCATAAAAAAAGGCTAACGGGATGCTGGGTTGTATAGCCAATAGTATTGAGTATAAATCCAAGGAAGTTATGCTTATGTTAAACAATACCTTTGTCAGACCACACTTGTGTGAAGTTCTGGGCACCGTATTACAAAAAGATACAAAAAGGGCAACTCATTTTATTCCTGGTATGAAAGATAAAAGTTATGAGGAAAGACTTGGGATACTTAATCTCTCTAAGCCTTGTAAAAGGAGACTTGGGGGTGATTTTATAGAGATTTTATATGTTTTACAAATTAATAAAAGAGAATAATAAAGTGAACTACAAGAGATTCTTCAGGTTGAGTTCTGTTAGTAGAACGAGGGGGCATAGATGGAAATGAGCAAAAGGTCAATTCCGCACAGACATTAGGAGGTACTTCTTCACACAGAGAGTAGTCACTGTGTGGGATAGCTTGCCAGGTTATGTAGTAGAGGCAGGAACTCTGGGTGTTTTCAAGACCAGGCTTGATATGGTGCTGAATGCTATCTAGTTTGTAGGGGAGCACTAGATACCCTTTAGTGATAGGAAGATGGCGAGCATTGTTGGGCTGAATGGCCTGTTCTCGTCTAAGTTGCGTTGTGTTAAATATCACTTAAAATCAAAGCAACTATTAAAAACCCAGTTTGTCTGCTTTTTGTATCGCAACACTTCATAGAAGACCAAGATATTTTACAACTCCATTGTGTTAATAATCGTAGATGATTTGTTTACGTAGATGATTTTTTTTTGTTAATTTGCTGTTTGTTTACACACTGCATCATACTTGAATTTTTGGAAGCTCTTACTTCCAGGAAAAATAATCTCCAGAATTGGCAACTCAGTTCAGTTGAATATAAAAATAGTGGGTCAGTTGATGGGTTAAATGTAGTCTTATATAATTCTTCTGATTGTATCTAGTGAAACAAACACAACTTTAGTCCTACTCTGAATGGGACTATGACTGTAGAAGGCCTTGAATTTACGGCACATGAATGTGGTCTCCATGGAGTCCACTGTGCATTACTGCAAGTGCTGTAACGGGCTAGGGCACCAGGGGGCGCTAACCATGCTTTTCCATTTTTGATCTTCAGGAAGAGTACGAAGACTCCAGCGGGAATGTGGTCAATAAGAAGACCTATGAAGATTTGAAACGCCAGGGCCTGCTGTAAAGATAAAAGAACAGAGATCCAAAACACGGCCATTTGAAAACGTAAACGCCAAGATGAAATCAAGGCTATTCCTTTTTTGTTTTGTTTTTTGTTCATATCGATGTCCCATCTGGAAGCATTTGATTTTATTCTAGTTGTTTAAAACCCGGAATTGCCTCATACATTTTGTACGAAGTCTTTATTTTCCATTTTGTCTGAAATAATGTGGTTTGTTATAACCATATTCAATAAAATAGAAGCTTACTGTTTTTTGTCTTTTACTCCGATTTAGTCAGAATTGATCCATTTGTCCCTGCAAGGTTGTGTTCAGGTGAAATTCTGTCATTCTGGTAAAAATGTGCCCAACCTTCTGTTCAACCAGTACTGCAGTCTTTTTTTCTTTTTAATTTTTATATAATTTTGTAATGCAAGTTACTTTGTAATTTTATTATTTCTCGTTCCATAAAAAAACATGAGTCTGCAGTAAGTGAGAAGTTTATCCTTTTGCACTGTGTTGCTGTTGGGGGTTGTAGTCCAGAGATGAAAGATGTGGAGTGAGTTATGGGAGTTGTAGTCCAGGCATTGTGGACTGAGCTGATGTGGGTTCTGGACTGATGTGGGTT
Source organism: Synaphobranchus kaupii (assembly GCA_029718625.1). Taxonomy (NCBI): domain Eukaryota; kingdom Metazoa; phylum Chordata; class Actinopteri; order Anguilliformes; family Synaphobranchidae; genus Synaphobranchus; species Synaphobranchus kaupii. The sequence continues at coordinate 3,506,362 of CM056390.1, read as the reverse complement.
CTGGACTTCAACCAGCAGTTTTACCTGTTACCTGCCACAGGTGTACTTAAAAAGAGTACTGTTAAAGAGGCTTATCTGCTCTTCTGAAGCGATTACTTAACTTAGACCAGTGGAGCCTTTACATTCTGTATTTTAATTCTAAAGCTCAATCTCTAATAGACTGCATTACTTTGATTCGTATGTGCTGCATCTCAGTTCTTAAGAGCTTTAAGTAAAAGGCTTAAATCGTCAGCGCAATACCTAAGGCAGGAGTTTTATAAACTTTGTTATAGATAATCTCAGTAAACAGTGATTGAGGGCTAACGCCAAGTGAAAAGTTCAAACAAAACGGATGTGAACATATTTCTCTGGTGATACCCAAAATGACTTGTGTGCCACAAAAATATGGTAATTGAACTACAAACCCCAATTCCAAAAAAGTTGGGACAGTATGTAAAATGCACATAAAAGCAGAAAGCAGTGATTTGTAAATTCTCTCTTACATATATTTAATTAAACTGTACAAAGAAAAGATATGTAATGTTTTACCTCATCAACTTTATTGGGTTTTGTAAATATACGCTAATTCTGAATTTGATGCCAGCAACACATTCCTAAGAAGTTGGGACAAGGGCAAAAAAAGACTGGGAAGTCCAAAAAACGCTTGTTTGGAACAATCCACAGGTTAACAGGTGATGCTATAATGACTGGGTATAAACGCATATCAAAAGACTCTTGATATCTTTTTTTCAGGTACTCTTACAATTGATACTATAGCCTCATTGCATTTGAATGGATCTCTATGGGAATTGGGGGGTGGGACTAGATTAAGCTGTAAATTACATGGGAATAGTATGGAACCCATGGTTGGCTAAATGGCTGTAAGTCATCAAGGGTCCTGACTTATTTTTAGGAAAATGAGTCTGGAGAAACAACCCTTCAAGTGATCCATCCATATCTACTGCATATCTGGCAGCAGAGTGATGGTTTGAGGCTCGTTTGATACCTCAGACCCTTGATGACTTGTAGCCATTTCGCCAACCATACTAGTTCCATACTATTCCCGTGTAAATTACATCTTAATCTAGTCCCACCCCCCAATTCCCATAGAGATCCATTCAAATGCAATGAGGCTATAGTATCGCTTGTAAGAGTACCTGAAAATAAGATACCGAGTCTTTTGATATCATTTTATACCCAGTCGTGATAGCATCACCTGTTTACCTGTGGAATGTTCCAAACAGGTGTTTGTTGAACTACCCAGTTTTTTTTTTTTGTTTTTTTTTGCCCATGTCCCAACTTTTTTGGAACGTATTGCAGGCATCAAATTTGGAATTAGCGTATTGACAAAAATCAATAAAGTTTATAAGGTAAAACATTACATACACTACTCACAAAAAGTTAGGGATATTTGGCTTTCGGGTGAAATTTATGGAAAATGTAAGTTCACGCTACAGTGATATTATACGTATCATGAAAGTAGGGCATTTAAGTAGAAGCATGCAATGGTGATTTCCTCATCTCAAACAATTTATTGAAACAAAAGCCAACAACAGTGGTGGGTATACCACAACAAAAATGTCAATGTCTCAATAACTTGTCATGTGCCCTTGAGCATCAATTACAGCTTGACAACGACGTCTCATGCTGTTCACAAGTCGACTTATTGTCTGCTGAGGCATGGCATCCCACTCTTCTTGAAGGGCGGCCCTCAGGTCATTGAGGTTCTGGGGTACAGAGTTACGAGCCTCTACACCAGGAATGTCAAACTCATTCCATCGAGGGCCGAGTGTATGCAGGTTTTTGTTCCAACTGTGCCCTACACCAGCTGATTTCACTAATTAGCTCAGCTCTTCAACCAAGGAGGTGAACTAATTAGTGGAATCAGCTGGTGTAGAGCATGGTTAGAACAAAAACTTGCATACACTCGGCCCTCAATGGAACGAGTTTGACACCGCTGCTCTACACGGTGAGTCAGCTGATCCCATAGGTTTTCTATGGGATTCAGGTCTGGAGAAAGTGCAGGCCACTCCATTTGAGGTACCCCAGTCTCCAGCAGCCTTTCCCTAATGATGCGACCTCGATGAGCTGGTGCATTGTCGTCCATGAAGATGAAATTAGGCCTGTGTTGTTCATGCAGGGGCACAATGGCTGGATTAATGATGTTATTCAGGTAGTATGGGCTTGTCACTGTACCATTCACAAAGTGTAGGGCAGTTCTGTATTGACTAGACACACCTGCCCACACTGTAACAACGCCACCACCAAAGGGTCGTCTGGTGACAACAGTGGCTGATGCATAGCGCTCTCCTTGACGTCTCCAACATCGTTGGCGGCCATCATTTCTGCTCAACGTGAATCGACTTTCATCAGAGAACAGCACTGAGGCCCACTGGTCCCTCGTCCAGCGTAAATGCTCCCTGGCCCATGCAAGACGATGACGCCTGTGCCTGGTGGTGTGGTCAGGTACCCTTGCAGGTCGTCTAGCACGCAGACCACGCTGATGTAAACGGTTTCGAATGGTCTGACGTGATACTTGCGTGCCTCTCACCTCCCTTAAATGTGCCTGGAGTTGCGTGGCATTCATCATCCGGTTTCGCAGGGCACTGTTCACAATGAAGCGGTCATCAGTGTGGGATGTGGCCAAAGGACGTCCACTTCTATGCCTTTCTGTGACTCTTCCAGTCTCTCTGTATCTCTGTTGCAACCTGCTGATGACACTCTGTGACACTCTAAGCTCAGTGGCCACTTCCCTCTGAGAACATCCTGTTTGAAGCCTCGCAATGGCGAGGTACTGTTGATCAATTGTTAGGTGTCGTCTTGGTCTCATGATGTCAAAATGTGAACAGCATGATGAAGAGGACTGTTTAAATACCAATTCTAATTGAACCAGGAAATTTATTGGTCGATTCATGGATCAAACACCTGTTGTGAATTTTGCCGTTCAGCTCCTTGTTAGAGAACAGCAAGTTGTGCAAAAAGTACTGAAACATTGAATAGTTGGACATGTGCATTCAAAAGTTTAGAGAAGGTCAAATTAATTTCACCTGTAAAGGTTATAGTGCATTTTAGGTTCATCCTGAAATTTCACCCGAAAGCCGAATATCCCTAACTTTTTGTGAGTAGTGTATCTTTTCTTTGCACTGTTTTCAATTAAATAGATGTAAAAGACAATTTACAAATCATTGCTTTCTGCTTTTATTTGCATTTTACTTACTGTCCCAACTTTTTTGTAATTGGGTTTTGTATGTGAGCGAAGGTTGATGTTCATTAACCGGATAAAGATTGTAGAGTCGGTCTTTACCCTTCAAGAGGAATGGGCTCGTGCCATTAGGAGCTTACCAAATTCAGCTTTAAGTGTGCCCCTTATACGCTGTGGCGGAGGTGAAAGTAAACTGTGATCACACCCGCCGTCCCTCTGGTGTTTAACAGCTCTACCGGGAACTGAACTCACTGCAGTCTAGCGCTCGCATCACCAGGAATCGTCCCTGGGGGGGGGGGGTTCTGCTACTAAAGAACAGGGTGCAAGGCTGTCACGATTCCTTCTAATCATCTTTTAAAATATAATTCCTCATTCCTATGAAGCAGGGGAAATGGGCAGTGCATGGGATTGCTTGTCCATTTAAAGTCCAATAGTTGTCTGAAAATATACAGTAAGTGTGACACTTATGGTGCGAACGGATTGCCAGGTGCGTTATCCAAGCCCACACGTGAACGCCGTGGTAGACTTGTAGACGTGTCAAAAGAAAGCATACGGGCAATAAGTGCCTGTCTGGGCCGACGCAAATATTTAGGCAAAGTAATGTGTTTTGATAAAATGTATTTTCCCCACACCGTTCCATTCTAAAAGGCACAGTCAATACATACTTTTGTTTATTGTCCTTTTAGATGTCCTGGTAAGGTAAGTTTCCTGGTGAAACCTGAGGTAGGCTCTACTGAGTTTCGGCCTTCCTATATCTAGTTCCGGAGCGCCGTTCGCGTTAGCATCGGCGTTGGAAAGCAGTCTGTTCTGCCCCATCATGAGGGTGCAAGAGGGTACAGCCACGGGTTTCGTCAAACGGCCGTTCCGTTATTTGCAGTTCCCATGAGCGTAGCAGGCGGGTTATTTTAATACTGCGGATCCTACCAAATTATTGTTTGTTTTACAAACATACGTCCCATTCAGGATGTCCTCGTGTGCCCCTCTTGTTCGGTAATGCCATTGTGTCCCGAGCGGATGGGTCACGCGGGCTTTGTCCTCTAAATATGAATTATTATAATCCGTCCTTCGATGGACCGTATTCGGTTTCGGGAGGCCTGTGACTCAGTGCACCTTGAAATCTGAGCCGCAGGGCGAGGTAGCGCACCGTGAAATAAAACGGAGATGTGTAAATAGAGGCTCAATTTGTGCGATTCCGAGCTCAATGCCTGCTCGTGAATGCGCCACTTCTTCCAGTCAAACAAACAAACCTCAAAGTATTCTCCCTGCGCTATTGTGTGCACACAGTAGTAGGCTATTTATTTGTCGGATATAGAGTGACATGTTCGGGATGACTCATTTGTTTTCACTGGGTTAGGCTTTGGTGCTGTGGTCGATTGCTTTGTCATTATAGCCAGGCAATCTGACTATCGCCGGGGAATAGCGCATTGATAGCCTAGGGGTGAAAGATCACCAACTCCCCGTACACCGATTAGTCATAGTGTGCTGTGGACTTCACCAACACCGTGAAAACAGGGAGCATCGGGAGCTACAAGAAAACTCGAGCTCTGAGGTATGCCTCAAGTCACACCTACCACCTGCTACAAACGGCTTACAACATTGTTTACAACATTCTATGGAGAGGAAGAGGATCTGCTGGTCCACAGAGACTAATCTTATGAACAGGCTGTGGCCCCAAGCATTGGGGAGCCCCTGAGGGCTTTTGGAGTTTTAGGAGTTTTGGGGTAACGATGACAGTGGAAGTTGGATTTTCTGCCCCCCCCTAATTCTCTAGAACAGTGGTTTTCAAACTCGGTCCTCGGGGACAACTGTGTACACTGGTTTTTGTTTCAGCCACAATTGCAAGTCCATAATTTTAATAAACTGTTCATTTTTCTTAATTAAGTGCTTTTCATGTTTAGATGGATTATTTACCTTAATTCTCTTATGCCACATTATGTCTGAAATAGCTACGCATGTCATGAAGAACAAAAGCCCCATGTTCATATTGTGCATATTGCAATATATACTTAAAATGAAGTAAAACATTTTTTTTTAACTGATCAAATTCAAGACTGAGATGACTCAATAGGCTCATAATTCAGTTGTTGAACGCATGTGTGTAACTTCTTTCAAAATTTTGCCCATAAACTTATTAACACTAATGCTGGTTTGGCTTGTTATCATTTGCTTTGTCTTTGAATTAATTGTCTACAAAATGATAGATAGATTTAGTGGGCATGTGTCCATAGACTGTATAAAAGGTCCACACATTCTCAAATTAGGAGCCTTTTGATTCACCTCAGTCTTTAATTTGATCAGTTAAAAAGTTTTCTTCATGGAGCCTAATTGTTTTCAATATAGCACAGTGTCAACTTGGGACTTTTATTCTTCATGGCATGCATAGCTATTTCTGACGGTTTAAAGGTTGTATCAGCGATTTTGGGTGGAAACATAAATGATCACATTCATCTGATTTTTCCTCACGATCCGCTAGCTGCCCGCCCCATAAGCAGGCCGTCAAAAAACCGCGTCTCTGTAGGCAGCCTATGCTCCGAGATCGTACACAAAAACAAATGGTACTACCAACCACTCAAAACCAAAATAAACAGTATTCCAACCAATCACAATGATCTGCATAAACGCTAATACTCTTATCTCGCTGAAATCTTGACGGATTAACAAACGGTTTGGTTTCTTACAAACGTTATTAACGTGGTTATAATTCTGGATGCTTGAACACTATTTTTTAAAACATAACATAATTATTCATAAGTATGTTTGTTTGGGATTTCGCTTCAGAAGTGACGTCACCCAAAATCGCTGATACAACCTTTAAGAGATTAAACAAACCCTCTAAGCATGAAAAGCATAAATAAGATAAATTATAATTTTGTTAAAATTCGGGGATTGCAATTGTGGTTGCAATGAAAAGCAGCATACACGGTGGTCCCCCAGGACCGAGTTCAAAAAGCACTGCTCTAGAATCACCTCTGTTGCTACTGGTTTGAAGGATTAGCCTTTCCATTGGATATGGGCTGGTTTGTGACTGAATGGCAGGTGTACAGGGTGGTGAGATGCTGTTCAGATTTGGCACAATAACAAAACCCTGAGCTTTGTGGTTGAATGATGGTTGTACAGTGAGCGCCATAATTCACTGGACAGTGACAAATTTTTTTGTTATTTTGGTTCTGTACTCTAGCACTTTGAGTTTGAAAGGATACAACCTTTTGTACATAACCCCCCCATTTTCGGGCATCAAAAAATAGACAGTTTAACATAAGAATAAAGTAATCATTTTTAATATTTGGTCACATATCTTTTGCATGCCATGACTTCCTGATGTCTGTGACCCAACTATATTAAAAGACTCTTGATATCTTATTTGCTGGTACTCTTACAAGCGATACTATTGCTTCTCTGCATTTGAATGGATCTCTATGGGAATTTGGGGGTGGGACTAGATTTAGCTGTAAATTACGCTGGAACAGTATGGAATACATGGTTGGCAAAATGGCTGTAAGTCATCAAGGGTCTTTGGTATCAAACAAGCCTCAAACCATCACACTGCTGCCAGATATGCAGTAGATATGAATGGATCACTTTAAGGGTTGTTTCTCCTGACAAATTTTCCTATTGAACTCTATGTAAAAATAAGTCAGGAGAAGAAACCCTTCAAGTGATCCATCCATATCTACTGCATATCTGGCAGCAGAGTGATGGCAGCAGAGGCTTGTTTGATACGTCAGACCCTTGATGACTTGGAGCCATTTTCACAAAAACTACGTCGCTGCTCTTTGCTAAGGTTTTGTGATCGTTTCAGATACTAAAACCAGGAAGAGAATGCCGATGCGTGTGGGCTTTTAAATGAGTTTTTCCAGAGAGCAACAACGTTCTTATGCCCAACACTAGAGGAGGATTTTATATAGATTTTTGGGAGCCGTATTACTTATGCGAGCAACATGGCACACATTTAACCCATCAGCGGTAGCCTATGTCAGTTTTTGAATCAGAATTGAACGTGAAGTGAATACTCAATAGGCCTACAGAACGGAGGGCTCGCGCCAGACCTCGACCTCTCCTGTTTAGAAATAATAGTTATTTACATCAAAAGTTAGGATAGCTTTTCCAAAGTTAAAATACATCTCCCTTGTGTGGCCTAATTAACACATTACATGCAATAAAAAATGTGATTTCATGGGGTCTTTAATGCCGCACCCAAGAAAAAGATGAAGGTAGCAACGTAGCCAAGACGATTCTCATAAGGACGAATACCGATGGTTCCCGTTTAGCGGCCCAATTACCACTGCCCTCTCGGGTGCCGCGGTTGGGGTTCAGAAGCGATCGTGTTTTGCCGTCAGGTAGCTGTGCTCCTGCTGTGCCTTTCTCGTGAGAGGACACAGTCTTCACTCACGTTAGCCTGAAGAGACCTTGCGCCTTGCCCTAGACTCCTCTGTTGACTGTGCGGCAACCCAATCACTGCAAAAGCATCCCAGCAATTAATGGTCGTCACGGCAACCGTTCCTGGTCTGGGGAGGAAAGTTAATGATGTTTTTACTTGGGCATACAGTTACAGCCTAGGCACACTTCAATGATGTTGATTATATAGAAAATATGTAGGCTATTTATTAATTCATTTAGTTAGTTATTTAGTTATTCGTTTATTTTCTAGCATGATCAGAGGAACCAAGAACTGTTGAACAGAGGCCCATTATAAATGTGGAATTTGAAAGATGTGAATGTAAACATTGTTTGGACACCCTTTGTTAAAGCAGTGAAGAATGCTGTAATCAAGAGTAACAGACGCACTCACTACAATTTAATTTATAAAATACTTGCTAGTGTTTAGATCAGGTAGGTGGTGGGAGCTCTGGGGTGAATGATCATAATAATATTAATGAATGAAATGCAGTATCACTGCTTTGCCATCTCCTGTGTATAGATAGAGATTCCACTGTAATGCCTCTAGAGCATTGTAATGTCTCTGTCCATGGTGCAGCCGACGATAGTGACATTTATTTCCATTGCACATTCACATTTCCGGCATGTAGCAGATGCTCTCGTCCATAGAGAATTACGCACTATCCATCTATACACCCGGATATTTCCTGAAGCAATTCAGGTTGAGTACTTTACTCAAGGTATAACGGCTGTGCCCCATTTGACCCTGCCAAATCAAGCGTTCCATTCCCAGCTCCCTAACCCTTATGCGACACTGATGTCGCCCTTTCTGTATTTAAGCCCAGAGCAGGCACCGTAATCATGAGGAATATTGCAAGGGGTAGAGTATTCTGGGGGCAATTGTAACAGGGGGCAATTGCAACACCATAAAATTGCACCAATCTGAAACAAGCTAGAGCTGTGATTCTATCCAGCAAGCTAGCTAGTTTCATGTGTTCAGGGTTGGGGGCAATTGCAACAAGAAATTGTGTTACAATTGACCCCTGTTACAATTGCCCCCAGAATACTCTATATTGAGTTAGGTGAGAGAGGGGGGAATTCTGGGGATTCTGAAACTGTACTTCTCCTCTCCCAGATCTGAACTGGGGTTGACTACATTCAGTCTGTGGGGCTTTGAAGGGCTTCACTAAACCTTTTCTGAACTGTGAAAATCAACTTGAGTGTCATTCCCAATCATATCTTACTTCCCTCTTTCCCCTATCAATTTCAGTGAAAAGTGCTTAACGTGCATTTCATAGTTGTTATAGTTGATGTTTAAGTATAAAAGGTGTGGTTATTTAGTGTTAGGCTTGTGCCTACTGCATTAAAGGGGAAATACCTGTCAACGCAGGTATTTGAAAAGAACACTTGTGGGTGTTATCTGAATGTGCAGAGCTTTGTGTGTGCGATGTGTACTCTCTCACTCTCACTTCTGCAAGGCTGAGCCAGAAGGGACATAAAGCTGAATGTGCAGAGCTTTGTGTGTGCGATGTGTACTCTCTCACTCTCACTTCTGCAAGGCTGAGCCAGACGGGGCATAAAGCTGAATGTGCAGAGCTTTGTGTGTGCGATGTGTACTCTCTCACTCTCACTTCTGCAAGGCTGAGTCAGAAGGGACATAAAGCTGAATGTGCAGAGCTTTGTGTGTGCGATGTGTACTCTCTCACTCTCACTTCTGCAAGGCTGAGCCAGAAGGGACATAAAGCTGAATGTGCAGAGCTTTGTGTGTGCGATGTGTACTCTCTCACTCTCACTTCTGCAAGGCTGAGCCAGACGGGGCATAAAGCTGAATGTGCAGAGCTTTGTGTGTGCGATGTGTACTCTCTCACTCTCACTTCTGCAAGGCTGAGTCAGAAGGGACATAAAGCTGAATGTGCAGAGCTTTGTGTGTGCGATGTGTACTCTCTCACTCTCACTTCTGCAAGGCTGAGCCAGACGGGGCATAAAGCTGAATGTGCAGAGCTTTGTGTGCGATGTGTACTCTCTCACTCTCACTTCTGCAAGGCTGAGTCAGAAGGGACATAAAGCTGAATGTGCAGAGCTTTGTGTGTGCGATGTGTACTCTCTCACTCTCACTTCTGCAAGGCTGAGCCAGAAGGGACATAAAGATGTACTTGTGGCCAAGAGGGTTTATGTGATGTTTCATGAAAAAGGGACTTTTGTTTTACTTCAGGAACAGAATTCAGGACTTTTCGTAATTGGTTTCACAAAAGCAAACACAGCCTACACAAAACAAAACAAGAATCTAAAGAAACTGGTTAGTAATTCAATTCTTTTTTTTAGCCCATAATTCTTTAATAAGTGGTTTTACATCAGCAGGTTTAGTTAAAAAAAATGTACCTCACAAAGAAACCAGGGAAAGCCAGCAAACCAGTTTGACTGGACTGGAGCTGTAAATATGCTTGAGTTCATCTTTAGTGGAGCTCACAAGTATGTTTCTGTGAAACTGAGGAGATACGTGAGGAGGTCCAACATAGCCAATCAGCTCATTCAAAACAGAAAAGTATGTTTCTAATGTGTTTATTGGAGCACAGGCAGCAGTTAGACATCATGTACAACTTTGACAAGCATGCCACATTCTCATGTGAAAAATACCTAACCTACCTAACTCTAGCATACCCAACCCAACTCTACCATACCCTACCCTGCCCTACCCAACCCTACCCTGCCCTACTCTACTCAACCCTACCCTGCCCTACTCTACAGGGTACACCAGCACACTTAGACCCTACCCCTAACCCATGCTACCAGCTTTTGGTGGATGGTGCAGTTTTAATATTAAGTGGAGTTCACTGAGCCAGTGTTTAACAGAGGGAACGTCCGCTTTTTTTCCAAAGCCAAAGCTTCTTCACCATAAGCAATAAAATGTTGTTGGGGAACCTTCGGCATCCCCAACACTTCAGATATACTTAATATTATAAGCATGGGATCTGGTTCCATTGTACCTTTCAGAGTCCTGGGGAATAGTAAAAAGCTACAGGTCAGAGAACCGTCTGCGGGATCTACATTCATCACAAAGAGGTGACACGTTAGAAAATATTTATGTCTTTTATCTTTGGAATAGTCAAATCTATGCAACACCTTCCACTGAATGAGGCAATGTCTTGCATTTATAAAGCAAGTGTGCATGTATTCCAAACTTTCATCACAGATATCATAGGGTATTTGCTTGCCCAAGTCATCTTACCATGCCAGTTTAATAGCCTTTCAGTGCCAATCCGTGACTTTAATCATCTATAGTATGTCTGGTTTTGCAGTAGCAAAATCAGGAAGATACAGTTTCACACGGTTTCTATTTTTATGGTACCTAGAAAAATAGTTCACAGAAAACCAGTATTTCCCCCACAGTTTCTGAAAGGTGGCAAACGTTTCATTCACATATAAATCACCAATAGTGCACATTCTGAGTTGTGTCCAATGGAGGGAAAAACAGAAAAGTAAAACTATAATATTTACTACATGTGAAAGGTTTGCAAGATCCAAGTCTGCAGCCGATTGTCAGCTATGTCTCTAAGGCCAATTAACAACTCTTTGGTGGGAAAAGATAGAAGGTGCTTCATAGAGCAGATCTTTAGCAAGCTGTTACTAACTGACAAATTCAAATTGGAAAATTTCAAATTAAGAACATGGGATCCTCATATACAGGCCCAATCAGAGACAAGCTAATACTACCCTCATATAGCATAGCTTCCTTCAGGTCATATCCTTTGGCAGACAGTCCTGTACTTTTACCTGAGTATCTGCACTTTAATCTTCAAGTTAAAATGGAAGGGGACATTTCAGCTATTTACTGTATTTTAACACAGAATTCCAGAATTCCTGTCAGTTTATCCGTGTTGTTTGTCATTGCCTGCAGTTTTCCAGCTGCGTTTGTGACCAGGTCTCTCTTACAAAGGAAATTTTAAACATCAGTTAGATGATGAACCTGCATAAATGGAGGATATACAGCATAAAATAAACATAAAACGGAGTGTATTGTAGTACAGTATTCACACGGACACAGGCTTCTATTCGATTGGACTCCACCCTAACCCTAACACTCAGCCACAGAAAAATACTGTCTCTACTGTTCAACACACACAAAATCATTAGTGTTAAATCAAATCAAGTATTTTTACACCAAGAGAGTAAATTTTTTATCCCTTTAAGAGTTGCATTATCTCTGTTATCGTTGAATCAACAGTGAACTTTTTAATCTGTATGAATTTTGAGGGCTCCTCACTCCATTCGGTGGAAGTCAGACACAAATTTTTGGCAAAACAGTCAATTGTGATTCGGCTTTTGAACCGGGTTCAACCGGAAAGGGATTTTTGTAATGGCCTTCTGTCTTGTGTGTGTGTGTGTGTGTGTGTGTGTGTGTGTGTGTGTGTGTGTGTGTGTGTTGGGGTGGGGGGGTGGGGTGCTTTCCCTGTACACACACACACACACACACACACATCTCTACATAACCGGTAATTAGGAGGCCACAAAAGGAGAAAGTTTCCAGTAATTAGCTTTGCTGTCCCTGTGATGTCACCAGGAAGAGACTGTTGGGAGGGGGAGGGGTAGAAGCTGACGCAGGAAGAGAGCGAGAGGCCACATCACCTGCACACTCCCCACTTCACTTGCAGCTGCCGAACAAGACGCCCGCTCCGCTAACAACCGCCTCCCGTTCCGTTCTACAAGCAGGTAAGGCCGGGGCGATATACCAGGTAGATCAGCGTGTGTACAGTGGCTCTCAGCGCGGTTTTAATCCCGCCAATCTCACATCTCCTGTGGCCTCAGGGCTGTTTGAAACGGTCCTTGTGGTTTGTAGTTGGCTACCCCCAGTTTAAGGGAAAAGGTACTATGTGTTTATATTAATGTCGACGTGAATGGGTCCTTTTACATGATGAAGATACTCCAGTTTGTTTACAGTTTCACATTCATGATTCCTTATTGGTCATGGCTGTTATATCTGTCACTGGTGAGATTGCAGCGTCTTAAAGGAATCTGCATTTTCCCTGAATTACTCACGGTCTGTTTTCACCTCTTCCTGTGAAATGCTGTCTATTCTATTGCAGATAGTTTTATAAATGGCTACAGTGGATTTGATCATTAATATAACACAAGGTGCATTCACCTGCATTTGTCTACGCAGGAGTCCATTGTTTACATACTAATCATGTAACTGGAAATTTACTACAGATTTTTAAAGCTACAAGTTGATTTGAGCTGGAATAACATAAGAAAAATTTTTCACAAAATATGTCCAGCTGAGTTCTGATCATAAACAGTAGGCCTAATTCGGAGTGACGTATTTGCACTTATGTATTGATAAAATTCAGATTTTCTGCTAAAATTATTTATTTTTTTCTCAGATTTGTCTTTAAGATGAAAAACTGTTTGAGTCATTTCAAACCAATCGTAATTTCCAGTACTGCATGTAAAATTTAGTTTTGCTTCAAGTGATAATTATGAACAATGTAAGCTACTTTTAACAGAATGTAGAGCGCCACGTGAAATAATATTCAGACCATCTTAAATTGCTTCTTTATGTATGATAATTAATACGTTTGCTCTTGTGTCGTTTCCCAGTGATAAGATGACAGAGGGCTATCTGAAGGCGGAAATGATTACAGGCCTACAGATGTTTGATGTACCTGCTTTAGCCCGCAGATATGAACGCCAATCGTTATGGGTTGCGCGAACTCTGACAACAGTCGCTAAGTGCTTTCCTCGCGCTCTCCCCTAAGAGCAATTACGCGGGAGTCGCGCAGGGCGGCCCGGATTTCTGCGCCTGGTTGCTAGGATGGTTTCCGCGTAGGACCGAGCATCTCCGGGGAATGATGCAAAACAACCTGAGCGTTTCGGCTGTGCCCCTGGGATTCGCTAAGAACAAACAACTTTTAATTTAACAAGCTGGGTGACTGCGTGGTATCGGGTTTCGAAAATAAGTATTTTTTAAATGGTATTTTTTCATGATTATTATTCATTTTTATCATCGTTATCTAACTGCACACATTAGTTTACCAAGCGTCTCAAGATTGTCTAAACTGTCTATATCAAATAGCCCACCAACGGGAACGGGTTTTTTTTATTTGGCCGAGATTACTGACCCTAAACACTACCACAAAAAACATAGGATAGGTTTAAAGTAAGAAACTGGTGGTAAATAATTTCAGTCAGAACGCCGAAGTTTAATGTTTCTTCAGCATGATCCCATGCTTATTTGACTGTCGAAACAATAACAGCAGCTGTAGCGCATAACTATTATCATATCAGTTTCACCCGAACAATCCTGTAATTGTTTCACCGTCCGAATTACACGGGCAGCGCCAAGGTTTGGAAGGATCAAAGGATTTGCGCAGGTCGAATTACGCGCGACTGTTATGCCGCGTAAATTGAGTGTTTAACTCGAGTCAACACTCGGCTCCCTTTACTCCGGGGATGCGGTTAAGTGTCAAGGGTGGAAAAAGTTAACATGGAATCGCACGTAAGGCGCTCTCCATGGTTCTGTTAAAGACTGGGCTACCGGAGTACACAGGAAGTGCAAACAAATCATAAAATAATAAAATACGCGGAATATAAATGAGCTACTTTAGTTCAACGTGAAATACAAAAAAGTTAAACCAACAGCAATTAATAGCATTATGCAATGGCACGTGCAGTTATGTCATTATGTAATAGTCTACGCTTCAGGAAACATTGCTAGTTGCATTTTGAACTGAATAGGCTTACGGTTAATTCCGTTTTAGGTTATTGCTCAAGGCTACTGCAATGCCAGGAAGGTGTCTGGTCACGGGCTGCGTAGCTGATCCTAGAGGACAGGCTTGTGTCCGATGCCCTGCCAACTGTTTGGCTAAGCAACTTTAAATAGTATATATATTATGATTTGTCAATTTCGAACAGGCTCTCAGGGTAGGCTGGGATAAGGGCACGTGAATTACGTCATATTATTAATTGTAATACCGACCTAAACAGTTGTGCTTCTAAATTTATAAATGTTTTTCAGGTTATACCTAGGGCTGTTCCACCCTGTCGGAGAAGATGGCTTCAAGGCAGTATTTTAGAGGTACTGCCACACACACCTCTTATGTATCTATGACAACAATGTCTGCAGGATACCCCCCTGATCATGAGTGTAGTCTCCATATTGATTGGGATATAACCACTGTGCCAGTGTCCTTCACACCACCATCTGAAAGTCCAGTCCAGGTTTTTGTGGTTTCCTTTCAGTCAGAAGTCAGTGTTGGCCTTGGATACAACATGCGCAGACTCTTTCTTTAGCCAATTAGTGACAACAATAAGTACTTAAGTTCTGAAACCCACAGAAAAAATCAGCACACATCACAACCCTCCACACAGAAAAACAACTGTTAAATTGACTCCAGCAGAATATATTTTACTATATTACTACATATATATATATATATATTTTACTATAATAAAGTACTGTTACAAACTAGCTCCACATAAAAAGAAGGGGAGGCCAAAAACATTTTTTTTTAAGTCAACAACAATATATATTTATATTTACAATAATTATAAAACATAAGCATAGGGTGTGTAAGTAGAATATATCAGGGGAGTGATGCCATGCACGGATGAGTGTAAAGTGTGGTGTAGGGATGTTCTAAGGATTAAAAGCACAAAAACAAACTAAATTTGCTAAAATTGACTATTTGGGGAGCTGGGGGGTGTACTACGAAGCAGGATTACTGAGTTAGCTGGATAACTGCACTGAGTAAAACCCGGAACAGCACTTTATAATTCAGTCCTTGTTCCAGATTTGGGAGGGTTCTCTCCGGGGTTTTACTCAGTACAGTTATCCAGCTAACTCAGTAATCCTGCTTTGTGATACAGGCCTCAGGTGGGTATACTATGAAGTCGGATTGCTTAGTTAGCAGACTACCCGCACTGAGTAAAACCTGGAACCCTCCCAAATGTGGAGCATGGACTGAAGTAAAAAGAGCTGTTCCGGGTTTTACTCAGTGCAGTTATCCAGCTAATTCAGTCATCCTGCTTTGTGATACAGGCCCCAGGTCGGGAGCAAAAAACAGACTGGGACAGAAAGTAGCCCCTTTAAACCCCACGTCAACCATATCCACAGGTGTAGCCAATTTACACCGACATTTTACACTCAACTCTGACTGCCAGCACCGAGCAGAAGAGCCAGCCAGTGGCCCATCACAGTGCATTTAATCCCACCTGTACTCACATAATGGAGTTATGTGGAGTTCGGGATCCCTGTCATGGACACATTCTTTTTTTTTCTTGTTTTGTTAACAGGATTTGTGCTGCTCGTAATTCTGATGAGAAATTCAGTACTGTCACAAACTGTAAACACGACCGATGTGCCTGGCAACACAACTGACCCAAGCATCAATAGCACCAGTGCACCCGACACCATCAATGTGAGTGTGTGTGTGTGTGTCCGCTCCCTCCAGGTAGCATCTCTGTGTCTGGCAGATTACTGAGCTCTGTTTTGTGTACTCCCCCCCACCCCCCCACCACCTCAATCATAGATATCCTGTCGACAGTTCACCTGTAACGAGACGGCGTGTAACACCGTGTTTATGAACCAAACTGCCGTACCCTGCAATGCCAATTTCTCCTACTGTCAGGTAAGCACTGCTTTTGTTTGTATTCATTTCATTTTTCTATATCTGCATCCTTAGTTCATAATAATAATAATAATAATGATCATAATAATAGCACATTTTACATAAAATTGTTGAATAAATAAAATGATAAAAGATTAAATGAAAGGCAGAGACCTCATACATGATAAATCAAGGCCAGTGCATGCAACAAAATAAATGTGCAGTAAAAGCGATTAATTAATTAATTTTTTTTATTTAATTTTAATATTTCCATCAGGCTGGTGTTCACACAGGTTTCCTCCCTGTGATGTCACTCTTTAGTTTATCTTCACATTTTTAACCCTGTGATGTCACTCTTTCGTTTATCTTCACATTTTTAACCCTGTGATGTCACTCTTTAACCCTGTGATGTCACTCTGTGGTTCGAATCCGGCCGAGTGATCTTTATCGCATCCCTAAAAATATACATTTAATAAACAAAACTGTGCAGAAATGAGGACGGTGGAGAGGAATTAGAGAGATAGAGAGAAGTGTGGGGTACATGTCACCACTTCCTCTTACAACAGCGTACCTTGGGATCTAGACCCAGGTCTCCAGGAACCTTACTTACTTACAACCTGTTTCTTGAATAGTATTAATATTAGTTTGCTAATTCATATTAAGAATGTTCATATTAATATGAATCCACTAAATTATCAATGCCAGACGTTTGTTGTGATAGTATTTTTCTTTACATCACAAAATCTTGTACCATTTTATTATATGAACCACTTATCTGATCTCCTCGGCTCCTCTTCATTCTCTGTGCCAGAAACTCATGGAGACATAAGACATAATTTAACATAAACATGATTTCCTCCCAATCGTGTGGATAAATTGATGATTTGCACATGAAGTAAAAACTTCAATGTATCCTGTTGAGGGAATAGATGTGAAGTTGAAATGAGAAAAGATTGTACAAATGTACGTTGTGTAAAATATTGTATGTGGCATGAAATATATTGCAATCCAGTGCACCTACATTGTGTGAACAGAAGAGGGCACCTTCTGACAGTCTATGAGCTGAGAGAACCTTATGGAATTGGTGTAACCGTGGTGACCTATGTGGTGTAACCGTGGCAACCCATGTGATGTCACAGTGCACTGGCTTTCCCTCCCTCTCCCTCAGCTGCAACGCGTGGCGTTCATGAGCTATACCGCGAGCTGCAGCGCTAACTGCCTGGCGACCTGCGTGAACCAGACCCAGTACGGCTGCTCTATGGACTGCTGCAACACCACCGACTGCCTCAGTGCCACGTTCCAGTCCCTGGTCCCCACGGTCCCCCCAACAGGTAGCGTTAGCGTTAGCGCACCTGCGTATCTCCACACTCCTCTCCATGGTCCCCACAACAGGTAGTGTTAGCGTTAGTGCACCTGCTTATCTCCACACTCCTCTCCATGGTCCCCACAACAGGTAGTGTTAGCGTTAGCGCACCTGCTTATCTCCACACTCCTCTGCATGGTCCCCCCAACAGGTAGTGTTAGCGTTAGCGCACCTGCTTATCTCCACACTCCTCTCCATGGTCCCCACAACAGGTAGTGTTAGCGTTAGCGCACCTCCTTATCTCCACGCTCCTCTCCATGGTCCCCCCAACCGGTAGCATTAGCGTTAGCGCACCTCCTTATCGCCACACTCCTCTCCATGGTCCCCCCAACAGGTAGCATTAGCGTTAGCTTATGCCATTCCATTCTCCAGGTGTAATCAGTGGGTTGCTAACTGTAGAACGTAGGGACACCTGGTCACCAAAATCAAACCAATTTGTGGAAAATAGATGCCTGTAGGCCTGCTTTCTTAATGAGTTCATGGGCAACAAAAAAATGAAAGAACTTGTGAATGTCTTCAATATTAATATTAATATTGTCTTCACAAACTTTACCTGATCAAGAGAGTAGCTAACAAAAACCCAGGGTGAGGTTTGAGAATCCTGAGCTGTGGCAAATAATCATTTGTACACACGGCATGCAGCCCTGGCAGGTTTAACCGAACTCTCCGCCTTGATTCTGGGCCTTTAAACATTTCAGCTGCTCCCACCACAACCTCGACGACGACAACAACAACCACAGTCACCTCTACGACCTCAGGAAACAACGTAAGTCCGTTTTCTATGTGTGTGTGTGTGTGTGTGTGTGTGTGTGGGTGACGGGTGGGTTCAGTCTTTTCCATCACCAGGATTAATTCCAGTTTCCAGTTGTTTTGATCCCACCCGCCTGTACTGTAATCTGCTCACATCCAGTTGACAAATTCCTGGTTCCTACATCCAAGCCTGTAGGTCCTCTCAAAGACTAGCCAGGCCAGAGGCTGCTATTTACATGAATGTTTTATTTTCATCTTCAATTTTATTTGTATAGCGCCTTACAGAGAAACAGAAGGAAATTTGGGCAAAAACCAGGCCTGGACTCCCAAAAAAGCAAACAAGGTTCAAAACTTCCCAGTGGGGAGGAAATGTGGGTAGGACCTTGGCCAGAGAGGGGGAGCTCATCCTCTGCTGGCCGGCCCGGTGTAAAGTAAAGGTGGAATGGATGGTAGCAGAAATGTAATGAGGGATATAACACAGAACATAATCAGATGGGTTGAGCGGGTTACCAGTCAGAGTCAGTCCTGGAGGGACCTCAGTCCCACAGACCTTTTTTTTTGTTGCAAGGCCTATATTGGCTTCTGTTTGAAAGGAAACCACAAAAATATGCACTCCTCCTCAAGGACTTGGGTTTGACACCCCTGTTGTATTTTTTTTTTTTGGGGGGGGGGGGGGGGGGGGGGGCAATTGGGGAAGGGGTTGTGTACTTACCAGCATGCACCTTGTAACCTGTCCAGGGCAAGAAGTGTCACAAGCTGACGTGCAGTGGTGAGAAATGCTTCATGAAGGAGAAAGAGAAGACCAAGGTGATACTGTGTCCTGTAGGGCAGGACTACTGCCAGGTAAGACCAGCAGGGGGCAGTGTAGAGCAGCAGCGAGGCTCTCAGGGCTAATTAAATATGCATACAAAAATTGTGACCTCACCTTACTGATGTAAACGAGAGGGAATCAAAAGCGTTTACAACAGTGATCGCTGATTTATGTCTACATGATTGGACATTGCAAATTGTGGAGGAAAAGTGGGGGGTTGGGGATCATTTTAAAAACACTCAAATTTAAATTGAGTAAATAAGTGAAATGTGGGGCCTATTCCTCCAGCTGAAGAAAAAGGTGACGGAAGTTATTACCTGGCAGGCGTCCTGCAACGGGGACTGCCAGGAGTGCTGTAACGCCACTAAGGTTTGCTTCCCTGCCTCAAGCTCGACGGGTCATTGAACACGCCCAACTCCGCCCCCAGCCCAATCTCCACCGGCTCCGCCCACGCTCTGCTGGCTTCTGTCCTGTTAGCCTGGCTGCTTGGTTCACAGTTCCACCCTCAGTAGCCACGGCAACTAGTGCCTCAACGCTGCCGGTTAGATCAGAGTAGCACAACGTCCCAACTGTCACTTCTGTTTATTCTGTTTCTTTCTCTGCGTGTGTGAGTGTGTGTGTGTGTGTGTGTACGTGTAATGTGTGTGTGTGTGTGTGTGTGTGTGTACGTGTATGTGTGTGTGTGTGTGTGTGTGTGTGCGTGCATGTATAATGTATGTTTGTGCGTGTGCGTGTGTGCACTTGTAATGCATGTGTGTGTGCATGTATAATGTGTGTGTGTGCATTTATAATGAGTTGTGTGCATGTATAATGTATGTGTGTGTATGTGTGTAATGCGCGTGTGTGTGCGCATGCATATTACCTTTGTGAGTGCATGTATGCATGTGTAATGTGTATGTGTGTGTGTGTGTGTTGTGTGTGTGTGTGTGTGTGTGTGTGTGTGTGTGTGTGTGTGAGTGCATGCGTGTATGTGTATAATGTGTGTGTTTGTGCGTGTGTGCACTTGTAATGCATGTGTGTGTGCATGTATAATGTGTGTGTGTGCATTTATAATGAGGTGTGTGCATGTATAATGTATGTGTGTGTATGTGTGTAATGCGCGTGTGTGGTGCGCATGCGTATTACCTTTGTGAGTGCATGTATTCATGTGTAATGTGTAATGTGTAATGTGTATGTGTGTGTGTGTTGTGTGTACATGTGTAGTGTGTGTGTGTGTGTCTGCACGCTAATATAAAAAAAGAATGTTTAAGCTTCACATGTTCTGTTACTTGCACATGATACTGGCCTCTGACATTCCCGAAGATCAGCTCTGGGAAGGATGTCACAATTTTACTGTTCTTTTTTCAACTGCCATGTCAATGCAGCTGGCTGTTCGTCAATTCACTTTGAAATGTGTATTTAAAAAAGCAATGTACTCACCTGTAATGATGTCAAAATTATTGACTGAATTTAGCCTTGATGTAAATGTAGGGGATTGAAAAAAAGAGTGTAGACCAGCAGGGGGGCAGTTGTAGAGCAGCAGCGAGCTCTCACGGCTAATTAAATATGCATACAAAAATTGTGACCTCACCTTTACTGATGTAACGAGAGGGAATCAAAAGCGTTTACAACAGTGATCGCTGATTTATGTCTACATGATTGGACATTGCAAATTGTGGAGGAAAAGTGGGGGTTGGGGATCATTTTAAAACGCTCAAATTTAAATTGAGTAAATAAGTGAAATGTGGGCCTATTCCTCCAGCTGAAGAAAAAGGTTGACGGGAGCCGTTATTACCTGGCAGGCGTCCTGCAACGGAGACTGCAGGACGGACACGGCGTGTACGTCCACATCAGTGGACTGCACCCAGGAGTGCTGTAACGCCACTAAGGTTGCTTCCTGCCTCAAGCTCGACGGGGTCATTGAACACGCCCAACTCCGCCCCCCATCCCAATCTCCGCCGGCTCCGCCCACGCTCTGCTGGCTTCTGTCCTGTTTAGCCTGGCTGCTTGGTTCACAGTTTCCACCCTCAGTAGCCACGGCAACTAGTGCCTCAACGCTGCCGGTTAGATCAGAGTAGCACAACGTCCCAACTGTCACTTCTGTTATTCTGTTTCTTTCTCTGCATGTGTGAGTGTGTGGTGTGTGTGTGTGTGTGTGTGTGTGGTGTGTGTGTGTGTGTGTGTGTGTGTGTGTGTGTACGTGTAATGTGTGTGTGTGTGTGTGTGTGTGGTGTGTGTGTACGTGTATTGTGTGTGTGTGTGTGTGTGGTGTGCGTGCATGTTATAATGTATGTTTGTGCGTGTGCGTGTGTGCACTTGTAATGCATGTGTGTGTGCATGTATAATGTGTGTGTGGTGTGCATTTATAATGAGTGTGTGCATGTATAATGTAATGTGTGTGTATGTGTGTAATGCGCGTGTGTGTGCGCATGCGTATTACCTTTGTGAGTGCATGTATGCATGTGTAATGTGGTATGTGTGTGTGTGTGTGTTGTGTGTGTGTGTGTGTGTGAGTGCATGCGTGTATGTGTATAATGTGTGTGTTTGTGCGTGTGTGCACTTGTAATGCATGTGTGTGTGCATGTATAATGTGTGTGTGTGCATTTATAATAAGTGTGTGCATGTATAATGTATGTGTGTGTATGTGTGTAATGCGCGTGTGTGTGTGCGCATGCGTATTACCTTTGATGAGTGCATGTATGCATGTGTAGCAGTGGCGGCTCCTGAGCGAAAAATTGGGGAGGCAGAAACTTCCCTTAAAAACCTGATTATTGGTCTTAATCATTTTTCAATCAGTTTCCTTGATTAACAATAGGCTACATCAGCGTTTAATTCACCAATTACTCAATGCCATCAAATGTAGCCAGTTCTTCTCAATGAGGCTATTAGGCAAGTAATAAAATTATTTTTCACTTGCATCGCATAATTGTGCACATTTTAATCAACATTATAATTGTGGATACATGTGCTCTTCGTTCTCCGCACTCTTAATTACGAAAATATTCATGGAAATTAAACGATCTAAAGCTCAGCTTTTGTTAGATTCTTTTTTATTGCAGGTTTAGCACAACCTCATCTTTTGTTAGATTATTTAAAAAAAATAATTACAAAAATGATCTAACAAAAGCTGAGCTTTAAGATCGTTTAATTTCCATGGATATTTTCGGAATTAAGAGTGGCGGAGAACGAAGAGCACATGTATCCACAATTATAATGTTGATTAAAATGTGCACAATTTTGCGATGCAAGTTAAAATAATTTTATTACTTGCCTAATAGCCTAATTGAGGAGAACTGGCTACATTGATGGCATTGAGTAATTGTGTGAATTAAACGCTGATGTAGCCTATTGTTAATCAAGGAAACTGATTGAAAAATGATTAAGACCAATAATCAGTTTTAAGGGAAGTTTTCTGCCTCCCCAATTTTCAGCTCAGGAGACGCCACTGATGTGTAGTGTGTGTGTGTGTTGTGTGTGTGTGTGTGTGCATGCGTGTATGTGTATAATGTGTGTGTTTGTGTGTGTGTGCATGTATAATGTGTGTGTGTGTGCATTTATAATGAGTGTGTGCATGTATAATGTATGTGTGTGTATGTGTGTAAAATGCGCGTGTGTGTGCGCATGCGTATTACCTTTGTGAGTGCATGTATGCATGTGTAATGTGTAATGTGTGTGTGTGTGTGTGTGTGTGTTGTGTGTGTGTATGTGTACATGTGTAGTGTGTGTGTGTGTGTCTGCACGCTAATATAAAAAAAGAATGTTTAAGCTTCACATGTTCTGTTACTTGTACATGATACTGGCCTCTGACATCCCGAAGATCAGCTCTGGGAAGGATGTCACAATTTTACTGTTCTTTTTCAACTGCCATGTCAATGCAGCTGGCTGTTCGTCAATTCACTTTGAAATGTTATTTAAAAAAGCAATGTTACTCACCTGTAATGATGTCAAAATTATTGACTGAATTTAGCCTTGATGTAAATGTAGGGGATTGAAAAAAGAAATCAGGAAATTCCAAGCTTCCTTCTTCATTTGCTTTTCCTACAAAACGTATATCCAAATGCACTTTATTAACATAATATAAGAATTCAATTCAGGCCGACTGCTTTGTTAAGTACAAACTTGAAACAAGTGCTACACAGAATTATGAGTTGGGTAGTCAATGAAGTCTAATGAGAAGCAGAACAGCGGACAAATCGATAACACTTTACTTGAACTATATACCAAAAACACATCCATAAGCATGGCATAACATCTGCCATAACCAGCCATGACAGCATTTTACAACACAATGAACAATGTCATAACACTGGCAAAATGTATAACTTACTAAACAGGACTCAAAATAACTGTTACAAAATTATTGTACAGAAATAATTGTTGACAATTGTTATGACATCTATCACATGATGTAATACACTGTCAGGACTGGTTATGACAGCTGCTATGCTACGCTTATAACAGTTTCATATATGTTGAATGGCATATAGTTTCAAGTAGTACTACAGACTAATCTGATATGTTGTCTTACCAAACCCCTTCAATGATGCCTCTGCAATTCAGGTAAAAACATTCTAATGTTCCTATGAGCGATGTCTGTTTCCCATAAATGCACAGTCCTTCAGTTCTTGTAAAACATGCATATAAGATCACGTTCACAATTTTGAACAATAGACATTTAAAATATTTAATAATGTGATAGTGCATACAACTTAAAAAGTAATCTTTGCAGTGCTATTCAACTCCTGTATTTGTAACTCAGGATACAATCAGAGCATGGCACTAAGCATATTATCCTATAGTAAAACGTTTCATAATGCTTTGTCTTATATTGAAGGAAGTATATCATTTTAAATACAGTTTTCTGCTAAAATGTATATATTGTATAAACTGTAATAACAGCTTTTGAAACCCTATCGAATAAAAATGTTCCTAACATAGCATCTGGTCCTTCATTACTTTGCTGTAAACACTGGCTGTATCTGTTGGCTAATTAAAAAAACAACAACAGTCATACCTGTCCCTGATGGCGTAGGCCTGTGGCCTAACTGTTACACTTGCCATTTCAAACTGGGCTTTCGTTTTGAAGCTCACTTCCTGTTTGGGCTGGGAGCGGCAATTGTGCTTTTGCCTCACTAGCGCCACTGCGGTTGGCTCCAGTATAGGTCTTTCACCATGTAAGTCAATGGCAGCAATGTGGTCAAAATACTCAGCTCAATAAATTTTTCCCACAAAAAAATGCAATTCCAATAGGTGCCTTTCCTTCATCTAATGCCTCTGCATGTGCTGATTTTTAAAAAAAATATTGTGTCGTTTGGATAGGGTATTAACATTTGTTCAGGACCAATCAGAGGGACAGGTTGAGTCCTCTTCGGCTCCACGGAAGCAGACGCAGTTTGTACAAACTGGCGGCGAGGCGAAGAAAATGCATCCGGAGCTTCAATCCGGTTTTTACGAGGGCCGTGGGAAGACAATGGGTGACGTCACAGGGACTTTGTCCATATTTTTATAGTCTATGTTTCAAACTGACTTTCATATGCAGCCATACGTGAGGTCAGTGGCTTGTTTATATCCAAGTCATTAGTTGTGTTTGCGATGGGTAGTTTACCACACAGTTATAATCTAATGTATAGCAATAACTGCTCATTAATTATACATGTTTAGTTGGATCAGGGTTTATTCCCCTTTCAGTACTGATTACAAAATGTCTCGCATGTCCCACCTACGCACCACACAGCCTAGGCACTTTCTTACAGTTTAACTGCAATGTTGCATATTGCAGGAAGGCAAGGTATTTATTGTAGATATTTGTTACAATTCTTTTTGCAGTGAATGAGCTTGTATTCCTACTGAGGATGACGCAGGTCAGATCAAACATTTCAGCGCGGAACATAGCAACAAATTAAGTATTGCATTGCCTGCACATAGACTGTATAAAAAGTGCCTGCTTCAGTTCTTCAGTTCAAAGCTTTATTGTCAATTAAAGAATGCACAAAGCTTTCATTTGTTTATGCTAATATTGTGGTTCAGTGTATTGCCCTACCTGTCTATGGCCTGCGTGGTGGTTGTCGGCAAACATTTGCCAAGTTGCTGAGGATCAAAGAATGAATGGCGCTTTAACTGGTGTGAATGATTAACTGATCCCTTACATAACCCAAATATTGACACAGTTGTTTTATGATATGTTCATAAATGACAGCAGTGTTTCATTGGTTTATTAAACCTTTAGAACTCATCTTAAAGGTAAGCTCGTTGCTTTGAGGATTCCATGGCTGTCTGCTGGATCAATGCACTCCCCACTCTAACGTCACAAACGCAATGATGCAATTTGCGTGATTAAATAAATGGTATAGGCCTAATGATAATTATGCACGTGTGAATAAATAAAGGAAGAGTTTTACTTTGCGTTTAAAATGCGTTTTTTATGCTCCTTCCTTTGAATGTAGCCTATTTATAAATAAATAACCTAACATTTAACCACAGCAGTTCTGTGTATTTATTGTTGTCTGAACATGCGGGTTCAAGTACGAGTAGCCCTTTTCCGTATCGCGCATTTTTTTCCTTTTGGTAAATTATTAAAATTTGACAATGATTAAAAGGACCAGAAATTACATATTATAGTGTATGTGACATGCATTAAATAGAGTATTAGCAGTTAGCTTACTCTACCATTCTTCATTGGAAGGAAAAGGAAGAAGGGTTTAACGTGGTTCTATATTTGAAGCCTATGCTCAAATCCTTTAACGTTTTCCTAGCTTACAGTAGGCTGTACTTTTTATGGAAGACAGCTAGTTACAGTCTGT
Organism: Synaphobranchus kaupii; assembly: GCA_029718625.1. Lineage (NCBI taxonomy): Eukaryota > Metazoa > Chordata > Actinopteri > Anguilliformes > Synaphobranchidae > Synaphobranchus > Synaphobranchus kaupii. The sequence goes on along the minus strand of CM056390.1, from coordinate 3,480,498 downwards.
GGACTCTTGTCATGTTAACATCGTGGCATTTTAGTAGTTTGGTTGTCTCCTAATCTCACGCATTCTAAGGTTGACTTATCCGCCTGAAGGAGGTTTCCTAATGCGGCAGCTCATGTGTGTGACGTCATATCCAACTTCGGAAATCTCTGCGTGGCAGCAGACAGCTGTGAAAGGGCGCGAGCTAGCGAAAAAGGACACAGCTGGATAGAGAGAGAGAGAGGGGGGGGGGGGGGGGGAATAATGACGCAATTGCAGAGGCAGCATCTGAACTTTGTATGCATGTGTAAAAAACTCATTCGAGTCATTTCAGGCGGTCGAGGAATTTTGAAAAGTATTGACACGACCATTTAAGGTGAACGTCTGTTGTGTTTTCAATATAGAGCGGATTTTCTTTTTGGGATTGCACATCCGGAGATAGAACTCACCAGGCAGCTAACGGTTTTCGCTGCAATGGATCAGTCTGTAGCGATTCAAGAGACTCTGACAGAAGAGGAAAACTGCATCATAGTATCCTGCTGTTGGCAGTGTTGAGTATTACACGAAACTAATGTCTTGTTTATTCATTTATTAAAGTATGGCATAGGTTTGAGGCGGCTTATATCTGATGACGCTCAAGATTCTGTTTTGTGCTTAGCTTGCTCGTGAAATTTTGAGGAAGATAGATTTTTGGACACTTGCCCAAGACGAGGCCTTGGAACGAGCAAGCAGGCTCTGTAGGCTATACATTTACTTTTCCATAATCAAATTGGTTCGTAGTTTCAATCTCTTTTTTGAACTAAAGTTTTCCAGCATTGTCAATGGCTCTTTTATTATAGCGCATGTATTCTGAAAAGTAAGCAGGTTCGAAACTTTGCAAACTAGCGAAGGCTGGTCTGCGCATGCCCAGTAGGCTAGTTTACATTGTCTCCGAGTCATGAAGCTTTTTTTGCAATGTTATAGCCTACATTTTACACAAGGTGGCGATATTGTATCAAAGTAGGCTTGTCATTTAAGTCTGTTAATCGGATATGGCAACACGCTGATTTTGCCCGGCAGTATAATGTTTCAAATTATACATGGCCTATTTAAATGTCACCATAAAATGTGTATTTACTGCGTGTTGTTTAACGCGGAAATGTGTTATTGATCCTGGAAATAACTTAACTTGAAACCCTGGCCGCATATGTTTACTCTTTATGTCTATGTCATAAAGTCGGGGTTAGAATGACATTTTCCTTGAGTGGACAAAACATGCCGTCCAATGTCTTCTCCTCGTGGACAGCGTCACCGAAAGCAGGCTGCTCGGGTTGGTGGAACGTAAACACGAGCACGCGTGAGTTTGTCTCCGTTTTTTCTCTCTCTCGTCTCCATCTTCTGAATCTGTAGTCTTTATTTGCATCTGAAGCACTCTCCTCACCGTCTCCCTGGCAAAACGTTTTAATGCGCAAATCTCTGTCTCCCAAAGGCTGTTTTTGTTTACACACAGAAGAATGGCAATCACGGGCGATGACGTCACGCTTGATTTCATAGTGCCCATCTCGCATGACTTCGCTATCGTGGAAGGTGAGCAGGGAACACTTACCTATACCTGTTACACCTCGCTGTACTTTGAGTCTATACACCTTTGCCCTTGCCCTGCTTAAATGTCTGTTATCCATTGCGATTTTCTATGAATAAACCTAATAAGGCCATGCATCATTTAAGCGACTAGCAAACTAGCGATGGGTTGGCTAAGTTTCGGTGTGTGAATAATTATGTAGGCTAAACACCTGGCTACCCCCTTTGTTAAAACATACATTTTGATTACACTTCAGCCATGCGTGGTGTTTTATTTTATTATCGTTATTATATTAATATATTATTTTGAATGATGGCGGATTCGTTTAGAATCTGATATTCAAGGGTATAAGCAATGACATAAAACTGCCTTTTTTGCAGTTTCATCACCTGAAGAACTGGCTGTTGTAGGTGAGTTTATACGGATGCTTTTGCGTGGTTTATCAGTATTAATAAGCCGTAAAGTTATTTTTTAATTCTGAATAATCAGCGTATTTTTGATGCTGAACAGATTATTGAACATGAAGTCGTAATTTCCTCGAGGTGAGTGTTATTGGAAATGTTTTCATAACTCATAGGTAGGGACACCAGAGTTTATCTAGGGCTCCTGAGCAAAATTATTTCAACTTGCAGTACCATCTAAATCCCCCTGGGGTCACTGTAAGCATTGGAATGTCGCAATCACTTAACTAATTATACAATTAGTGATCAGGTGTTTAATTGGCTAAAAAAATTATTCTCTCCCTCTCCACCTCAGCTGATGTGTGGTGAGCATACTGGCGCAAAATGGCTGCCGTTGCATCACCCAGGTGGGTGCTACACATTGGTGGTGGTAGAGGCGAGTTTCCCCCTCATCATTGTAAAGCGCTTTGAGTATCTAGAAAGGCGCTATATAAATGCCATGCATTATTATTATTATTATAATGCAATTAGTTGACCTAATATTGCATATATTATTATTGCAAGAATATTGCAAGATTACTGGGTTAGCTGGATAACTGCACTGAGTAAAACCGGGAACAGCTCTTTTTACTTCAGTCCGTGTTCCAGATTTGGGATGGTTCCGGGTTTTACTCGGTGCAGCTATCCAGCTAACTAAAGTAATCCGGTTTCTAGTACACCACCCTGGTGAGAGGAAGGAACGTGACATGCTTGGAATCTCTGAGCGATCAAGGGGGTGTGTCACAAAGCAGGATTGTACTGCACTGAGTAAAACCCGGAACCCTCACAAATCTGGAACATGGACTGAAGTAAAAAAAAGAGCTTTTCCGGGTTTTACTCAGTGCAGTTATCCAGTTAACTCAGTATTCCTCCTTCGTGAAACACCCTCCAGGTGCAACAGTACCCCCGTGGTACACCGCACACGGATGGAGTCAATTATTTTGCAGTTTAACAGGAAAGTATACAAGAAACTGGTGTCCCTGCTCAGGGTGTTGCACACAGTGAATGTGTTGGTGAGTTGAGAGCTGACGTGGGGCCTTCCCCCGGGTCCAGGCGCAGACACCAGAGTGCTTGTGACGGACCAGGGGCTCCAGCTGGAACTGGAGCTGCGCTTACCCTTCGGATCGCACGCGCGCTTCTTCCTCAGCGAGGTCAACCGGGCCTGGAGCGGTAAGAGTCTCTCTCTCTCTCTCTCTCTCCCTCTCTCCCTCTCTCCCTCTCTCCCTCTCTCCCTCCCTCCCTCCCTCCCTCTCTCCCTCCCTCCCTCCCTCCCTCCCTCTCTCCCTCCCTCCCTCCCCTCTCTCCCTCTCTCCCTCTCTCTCTCTCTCTCTCTCTCTCCCTCTCTCTCTCCCTCCCTCCCTCTCTCTCTCTCTCTCTCTCTCTCATTCTCTCCCTCTGTAACCGGTACAGTCCATTCTTAATATGCTCGGGTCACCCCATAGTCTCAGTGGATTATATAGCCTTGATGTGGCTCAGAGGTTTTATTAATTGTGGACTGCGGACTTCACAATAGGCCGCAAACCTTTTTAGTTACAACGATAATATGACACCGATCTCGCTCTTTGAGGGAGAGTGTCTAAGTGGTGATGCAATGCTTAGGGTCGTTTGAATCTCAATTCAGTCAGTTCAGGATTGGTTCAGTTAATGAATTGAGAAGTAGCCATCATTTTATACAATGATTTTATTCCATTCAAAAATGTAATTTAATATCCCAAAATGGCTGAATTGAAATGGAAGCTCCAGCCCTAGGTCATAGTAGTCCTGGAGCTGCCATCTTTGATCATGCTGTAGGTGATTTAAGGTTTCTGGTAAATCTGCTTTTAAACATAGTGGCCTGTGATCATGATGGAATAAGATGCAAAAATAACTTGAATTAGACCTTGAGGGTTTTCCTCTGAATGTATTCATTGTGACTCTTCTGATGTTATGATGATTTTATACACCATAACTTACTAGTAAATTTAATTTGAATTTTTTGTTGTAACTTTTGTGTCTAAATTGCACTCTTCCTTTTTTAAAAATTGTATAGAAATAAACCCTTTGGACATGTCTGGTCATCAAAAATCACTTGCAGGTCTCTGTATTGTTGAGGGAAAGGCAGCAAACATTTTGATAGCTTGTCTAAGAGGAAGGATTGATATTAATCGATATTTACTTTTAGCAGCGGCCACAATTTGTATGACGTGTGGAGTCTGGACTCATTATGGTGTGATATTAACATACAGACTTGTCTGGGAGTTTATTTTGGTGTCAACTGGACAGAAACAGGAAGTGATGTCACAGGACACTTTCCATTCCTTCTGACAGGCTATTTAAAGCACTGGATCTGAACGTCGCACATTTTAAACCCTGACACGTTTAAAGCAGACTCGTGTCTGCACCTGTAGAAAGTATTACTTTTGTGTAGAACTAGGAATGTCACCTGCCATTGGAGCAGTGGCAGAGTTCGTGAGGATCATCTTAGCATGGTTGCGGCGTCTAAAGCTTGTTTCTAAATGGGAATACCCGCTCACAACGGCCAATGGCGGGTGGTGGGTGGGGAGTGAAGAGTCTGACCTGGGGACCCACTTTGAATAATTGCAAATTTTCTGCTGTGCTGTGCTTGGAAAGAGGAAAAAACCTGTGTGGCAGGTTGGGTGCTTCCCTTATGAGAACTGGGAACCAGGCGAAGCGAGAGATAAGGGCGATGAGTGTTTACAACGGCAGAATCAACTTGTTCTGTGCCGACAGGATGCTCAGTCGATTACACAGTTTGAAGAGAAAAAAACAGGACATACTGTGAGCACAGCTACAGGACGTATTTGAACACTGGAACGAGGCACGCTATCTGCGTATATTGCTTCAGAATAATCAGAAAACAATTTTAAAAAAGTCAGTTTAGTTTGTTGATCTCAAAGAGCACACAAGTTTACTTATTATCAAAAGGCCTATCGAAGCAGAGGCATTTGCAGAGAGAGAGAGAGAGAGAGTGTGTGAGAGAGAGATTTAGAGAGAGAGTGAGAGTGTGTGAGAGAGAGAGAGAGTGAGAGTATGAGAGAGGGATTTAGAGAGAGACAGAAAGTGAGAGTGTGTGTGTGTGTGTGTGTGTGTGTGTGTGTGTGTGTGTGTGAGAGAGAGAGAGAGAGAGAGAGAGAGTGAGTGTGTGAGAGAGAGATTTAGAGAGAGACAGAAAGTGAGAGTGTGTGTGTGTGTGTGAGAGAGAGAGAGAGAGAGAGAGAGAGAGTGTGTGAGAGAGAGATTTAGAGAGAGAGTGAGAGTGTGTGAGAGAGAGAGAGAGAGAGAGAGAGAGTGAGAGTATGAGAGAGCGATTTAGAGAGAGACAGAAAGTGAGAGTGTGTGTGTGTGTGTGTGAGAGAGAGAGAGAATGAGAGAGAGATTTAGAGAGAGACAGAAAGTGAGAGTGTGTGTGTGTGTGTGTGAGAGAGAGAGTATGAGAGAGCGATTTAGAGAGAGACAGAAAGTGAGAGTGTGTGTGTGTGTGTGTGTGTGTGTGTGTGAGAGAGAGAGGGAGAGAGAGAGTGTGTGAGAGAGAGAGAGAGGAGAGAGAGAGAGAGAGGGAAGGAAGGAGTGGGCAGGGCGGAGGGGTGTAGTTTGCTGCCCACTCAGAGTTACACACAGATTGAACTCTTGAGTCAGAAGTTAGGAAAAAGAAAATTGGGGAGAGAGACTTTAAACAAAAATTTCAGTTTGAAATCTAGACTCACGTTTAAGGCCCCCCCACCCCAATTGGGCTTCCGGTCTATGTTTGTTCCTGTAAAAGCAGCGAAGTGGGCGTGTTTACACCTGAGCATCGGTTGCTGTGAGCGTCTGGGTAAGGGGGGGTGTGTGTCGAGCACAGGGTACGGGCCGTTTGGTGAGCATGTGTGATTTCTAGCACCGGTACGTGACTTCACAGCGTGAGGAGCTGAACTCTCAGAGCGCATGAAGGACTAGGGGGCCAACACTGAGACCCGTCTCTGTGCTACAACAGCCAGAGGAGCCAAGACTGCGTTCCTCTCCCAGTGCGCTCAGGAAACCATGGAAACTTTTGGAACGGTGTCAGAGATCCGCAACAACAAGAAGAATGTGAGAAACTCTAAAGGTAGGCAGAGGGAGGTATGGTGTAGTTCAGCCGGGGGTAGGGTTAGTGCGACAGGAAGACGCTCACAAGGGTCGCTCTTGAGGCTGTTTAGTGTGTGTGTGTATGTGTGTGTAACAGAATGTATGTGGTGATTGTGCGTGTCAGAGAGAGAGAGGAAGTGGGTGTGTGTGTGTGTGTGTGTGTGTGTGTGCAGTAAAATTCTTGCTGACTACTGTCAGTTTTGGCAGCTTTTAATTGATTATAGTATACTGTTAACTTCAATACTGATACAGCAACATAAAAAGACAATGCTTTTCAGTCCAAGTTAGGGTAGGATATACAATGGCTATAACTACGTAGATTTAGCCAGCTAGCGCACAACATAGAACAAATGCAGCGATAGACAGGTTAGCTTGCTAACAGTCCGGTGTTTCAAACAGAACTGATAACGAGCAAATATAACACATGAGTGTGCTTAATACCACTGTTTGCCTCAGATAGACAGCATGTGGGGAAAGTCTGTATCAGTGCCATGCAAACCTTCCATTTTATTAACACTATTTAAAAAATGTTGTGCATTCTGGTATCACAACAGCTGAGACCATAAAGCAATTAACAATGTGGATATTATATATCTTTTTTAATTATTGCCCTTTTTAAAAAAAAGTTTCTGAAGTAATCCATACTTCACTATCCCTATTCTCCCACCACGAGCACTCACACTGATGAGGTCTGTGAGAGCACACACACTGATGAGGTCTGTGAGAGCACACACTGATGAGGTCTGTGAGAGCACACGCCATTTTGACTTGACTGCGTTTTTTTTTCATACGGCAGTACAGTGATGGACTTTCGCATATGCTAAGGGGACAAAGCTCTTCTGGGCTCACAGAGTGTGTGTGAAGTCCAGGGTGTAGTTTAGATGCGTACGCACAGTGATTGACCAGGATAACTGTGTGTTAGGGGCCGTGTGTTATCAGGTACTGGGTTTATTGCATTTTATGTTCACCTGGGGACAGAGAGGAAGGACTTATTTAATAATTAAACAAGGAGTCCACAGGGTCAAATCTCACTTGGCTTTGTAGAGGGGGCCATGTGATAGAATTGCGAGAGAAAGACTGTTCCTACTCCCCAAACCCCCCCCCCCATTGAAATACAATGCACTGCTGCCATTTTCTTTAATCTGATACACAACATTCTCCTTTTTCCACTGTGATATTCAGCTTGCAACCTGGTATTTCTACATTAGGGATGATGTTGCATAAATGTTGGTTATGTCAGCTCAGCGGTGATGTGAAATACTGACGTTTTGCATGCAAAACCGCAGGGCTAGGCAACCCTGGTCCTGGAGTGCCGGTGACGTTTCTGGTTTTTGGCTCCATCTGAGCTTGATCACGAGAGTTTGATGGATGAGTAAAAGTTTGAGCCTGAATATTCTGAAATGTGAAACGGTGAGTGCCTCCAGCACATGGTCACAGTATTCATTAAACCTGATTCATTCAAATGAATGTAGTTAAGTTTGGATGGAGCAAAAGCCAGGACCGACTCTGGCACTCCAGGACCAGGGTTGCCTATCCCAGCGCTAAGGGGACATGTTTCTAATCGCCACTGATCCTACGCCCAATTGCATTTCTACAAGCGTATGAAAGCAGACAGCCTTGTTATGCTCGTCCAGGAAATGTTTACAACCCCTAGCGACCCACAGCTGCTGAATCAGTTGGGAAATGTGGGAAGTCCGCGTGTGTGGCTGTGGCTTAAAATTAAATGCTTCCAGTTTCTCTCTGTGCTCGACTTCCAACAAGAAGCCCTTAGTCTAGACTTTTTTCCCAGGTGCAGTGTGCGTGCGTGCGTGTGTGACCAGTGTGCGTGCGTGCGTGCGTGTGTGACCAATTGGATTTTCAGCTCTATTGTGGTCATTATCAGTATTAAATCTGTGTGTTGAATGAATTAATAATATTTAATTTTACATTTAATAATATGGCCTATGACTGAAAGTAGTTAGAAAGCATAGTGTTCCTCTCTGACTGATACATCATCCAGAGCTTATAGAACCGTCATGGCGTGATGTTGTACATAAAGTCTAAATTGTTAGATGTGCTAGAATATGGGTATATGTACAGAACAGGAAGGAACATTTAAACTAACAGTAACCCACTAACAGTAAACCATTCTGATTAATTTGGGATAAAATCTTTGTCCCTAAATCCAAACAGTACACTCTCCAGCTTTCTGATTGGTCAGTGTGAAAATGACACCACTCCTCAGGATTCTCCTATGAGGGAGGAAGTCATTACTTTACGTAGAAACAGGTATAGATAAGGGACAAGTTCTGAACCAGTTTGCCAACACTGCTGTGACTACAGTGTCCAGTGGCTACGGGACTGAACGCTGCAGAACTAATGTGTGGGCCTTGCATGTAAATGTAAAGAGTTCAGATTGTTAACATTGCGCCTGCTTTAGAAAGACCAGAACAAAAGTTCAAAGCAATTTATGATGGTTAGGCTACATAGGGCTTCTGCACAAAGCATGGGAGTTGTAGTTTGTTTTCAGGAGTGAACCACAGAGGCATTTCATCTCTTTTAATCTATTTTTTATTTAATTTCTAGACAATAATAAAGATTTGTCTCTTCGGATTTTTAATGCTTGTTTCAGTTTTATTGTAAGACATACGTATCCCCAAGTTTTATGATTTTCTTTTATTTTTGGGAGTTATTATGAACCACAGAGGCATTTCATCTCTTTTAATCTTTAAAAAAATGTTATTTCTAGACAATAAGAAAGATTGTTCTCTTATGATTAGACATTTTTTCTTGTTTTGGTTTTATCATAGACATATCCCCTAGGTTTTATGATACGTCTTTTTTTTATTTTCTGGGGTGTTGCATCATGATCAAAATCTCAGTCCTTAATTAACACAAACCCATTATTTATCCTGTAAAACATCAGTGTTATATGAGAATATGCCTGTAGTAATCTTTTTTAAAGATGGTTCATGACAGTGATATTTTAGAGGATAAACATGCCTACTTCCTCTTCAGTCACCTGGCCATAGGGACAATCTGTTCTCATACATTCCACTGTGTGCCCAGGTTACTGTACTGTACACACACCTCTGACCCGCTGTAGGCGTAGCTAACCTGTAGTGCCGCTAATCTGGAGCAGTGAGAACACAGTTTCTCATTCAGACATTAATAGCATCCACACGGGAAACACACCTATCAGTCTTTCAGCTGGTGTCTGTTGTGTGTGTACATTCAGGCATATTGTCTCATCCTCTCTCACAGAAGTGTGTACACAGCCTCCCAGCGACGTGCCGGCCTCCCAGTTTGAGTGGCTCTCCAAGTACCGCAAGTCTTCCAAAAGCCCCGGACCTTCGAGACAAACCAGTGTCTCACGGGGAACGCATTTCTCCAAACTGAGGAAATCAGGCAAGCAACTCTTTTTCTCTGTCTGTCTGTCTGTCTGTCTCTCTCTCTCGCTCTCTCTCTCTGTTTCTCTAGTATTTCCATCAAAGCTAATCGACTGCATTGAGAGACACAAGGTTAGCAGTTAAATTCTTTATTAATGAGTCAGTGCGATTTGAGCCAGTGAGTTTGTACCTGTATGTGGGGAAACTGGAATTTCTCCCAAGTCCATGCAGTCACACACTGACTACATCACCCCTGCTATTAATAACTAGTAACAGCAACAATGTACCAATGCCTACGTCCACTTAATAACGGAGCGGAAATCCAATCAAAGACCAGTGGCCGGTACTAAGTTCTCTCTCTCAGGCCTGTGTGAGTGACATCATCAACTGCCAAATTCCCCAGAGATGTGCTACAGTGCTCTACTCGCTGTCAAAGTGCTATCAGATATCATATGTGGCAGTCAGTCTTGGCTCTATTGTGCTTTGTATACAGTGGCTTTGTTGAGTACTAATTGTCTGTAGCCTACGTGATCTGCCTGTAAGGCAGTGTAAATCAGAGACCCTTTTAAGGGAAAATTGGCGGTCCAGCCTGTGTTTTGACATTCTCCTAGATTTCCTGGGAAGTAGCCTAGAAATGAAGTGACTAAGCTATTGTTATTAGCCCTGGTGTTTTAACAAGAAAAACAAGGAGAGGTTTTTTTTCCCTTATCTTTTTCCAATTTCCGTCCAAAAACAACTGCACACACCGGTCCAATGCTCACAGCGATGTAAGACGAATAACTAGTAGCCACAGAAAAATGAGCGACTTATCACACTGAAAATGTTATGGCTCGCCCTCTTTAATCCAAGGTCGGTTATCGCGCTCCGGTTGCAAACTTTCGTTCCGACTATAGCAAACACAAAGACCTGTAGCCTATTTCAGCGTTACCTGAACTTAATATCTTAAGAAAAACACTCACGTCAACCCAACATTTGACTTTTTTACCTAGTGTGTCACCCGCAGTATTTTCCTCGACTTCAAAGAACAAAACATATTTTGTTTAGCCTACGTTTGGGCGATCTGTAATTAGGGTGTTGGCTATTGTACGCCACCTAATGACCTTTGGATCGCTTCCCTTTACGTAATGTCTGATCAGAGGATTTTAATCTAAAGTGAGGTATGGGGGGGTGGAATTCGATCCAAAAGTTTATTTTAAGCCCGCCTTGTATGGCGGTTGTGAGCGTGGTGCTAACGTGAATTGACGCATTGCGCTCCTGCGGTGGATTGCTTTGGTCTGGTTGCACACAGCACAGGCTATGAAGCAGACTTGAGTATCAGGAACAGGTCCTGGAAGAGATCGCTGAGAATGAGAGTGACACTAAAGGGAAATGCCTAATGATATGAAGGAAACGGGTAAAGCAATGCATTCTCATTCATTTTCCATGCGGGTTGAGGTCACATTGCTTTCAGGTTTTGATGCGAAAGCTCAGTTTCAGAGTGTTAGCTAGCAGGCTATTTCTGAAAGTTCAGCTCGCTTGCTAATGTTAGCCAAGTGGCTACTCCTAAATAGCTCGCATTGTAGGGGGGGGGATTAGGGCTCTTTTATCTCCTTTGCTAACTTGGTGTTGACGAGGTAGCTACTAGCTAGCACTGGTACTACTATTCGGCTAATTTAACTAATGTTGACCTTTGTTACATGAGCAACAACCCGGTCAATACACAGTGCCGATCCGTTTTTCTGAATGTATTATCGAGTTCCTTTATTCTGGTATAGCTGTGCTGTTCTCGGGCGCGTACCTACTTTATTAGGTCTTTAATTGCTATAATGTTTGTAGGCTTGTTGGCCGTATCTGTTTGCTGGATACACTAGCAATTATACCACTTGTAGCTAACATTATGTTCAAAGCATTCAATTCAAAGTATAGCTGAATATAGCTCGCTTGCTAGTTAGATGCAAGCATGTCAGACAATTTTTGGATAGCTAATATACACCCGATCAGGTGTTGTAATTCAAATGTAAACATCGTAGTATTGCCCCAACGATTTAGAGATCCTAATTACAAGCCCCTTTAAAAGATTAGCTCGCTGTATGTCGTTTAGCTTATTGGATTTGAGTTGCAAATCTTGAACGCAAACTTGATTAGTTTTTACCCGGTGCACACAGTATTCTCAGAGCAGCGTCTGTTTGGACTGAGAGAAACCTTGTTGTTCTTCGCAGATAGCTCCCCTGCTTAAACTAACAGTATTTACACTGCTAGTCGATAGATCACGTAGGGCTTGCAGCACTCAAAGAAAGTGTGTTTATGAAGCAAACTTTAGTGTTTTTAATTATTTATTTTATTCATTTTTTAGTATTGGCCTCCTGTTAAACTGAACGTTCAACCAGCACACACTGCTGGTCCTTCATACCACACAGATTTAGGGTTACTGATTTGTGTAATCATGCCCAGGACTGGTTTAATGTATATTTAATCAGTAGAGTAATGTATATTTACTCAGCAGGAAGCCACTTGAAGTGACCATGTTACTAGGCCTGTACAAACAACCTGACTGTTGGGTTCTAAACTCAAGTTAAAATGATTTTACCAGCCACGGTCAGGTTGAGTGTCTGCCCCAAACAGCTAGAAATAATCAAAATTTCTGTAAGGATCCCTTCAGTAGCGAAGATTGTTTTGCAGTGGCATTGTTCATTAGATGTTGTCAGCCTGGCTGATGTGGTGTTTTTATTTAGTCCTAAACTGACTCAAATTGAAGCAATCAGCCAGTGAGGAAGCAGGCTTTAGTCACATGGTACTGCTGTGTAAATAAGTGCATTTAAATCACCATGTGAGGAGAATCTTAAATTGTATACTGGGGTTACACAACAGTATGGCCGAGCAGTTTTGTTAAAGCACAACTGAACTTTGGTAGAACTTTGGGTTGTGTAGTTACTTGGCCATGATATGAGTCCAAATGGTGGTGAAATATGTTCGTTAGTTGCTCTGTGCTCCCCTGGGGTGATAATCCAGAATAGGGTATTTGTCGCTCTCCATTCACTTCTATAGCGCAGCTAAAACGGTCTCAAAATGACACTTCTAACACATATACGAACGTGAATGAAGCGGATTCTGTCAATACAAACAATAACCAGTCCTTGTACTTATTTTTTTTCTGTAATTAAAATTATTTATAAGTATTATTTTCTTCAATGTCGTTAGCAAGCTACCAGAAAAGACTGGCAAAATGTCAGCAGGTCGGTTTTTTTGACATAAATATATACTACCAGGAACGCTTGCTTTCGTGGAAATTTGGACCAATGAGTGGTTTCTGACGCATCGGTGCATTAACGCTGTTTCTGGCGCAGGAATTACCTACCGGATCTACGTTACAAATAAAATAAGACAAGGCCAGGAAAGGGCCATTTAATTTTCCAAAACAAAAAGTAGCCTACGTACGAGGACTGGTTATTGTTTGTATTGACAGAATCCGCTTCGTTTGCGTTCGTATACGTGCTAGAAGTGTCATTTTGAGACCGTTTTAGCTGCCCTATAGAAGTGAATAGAGAGCGACAAATTCTGGATTATCACCCCAGGAGAGCACAGAGCAACTAACGAACATATTTCGCCACCATTTGGACTGTCATGGGCAGGTAACTACACAACCCAAAGTTCAGTTGTACTTTAAGCCCCGTTAAGTGTCTGACGCCCTGTTTTTAGACCAATGAAAATTAAGCCCAAATTGTTGTTTGGTTTGCGGTGCGATTGGCTGAATTTGGTTTGCCTTATGGTGTATTCAAATGATCTCAGAAGTCAGAATATTTCCGATTTACGAGAAGAAAAAAGGATTTGAACATGACAACCCGGTGATGAGATGGTGACGAGTTAATGACAACGATCTCGGAAGTCCGACATTCAACTCGGGCACCTCCTGAGATCCCCAAGATGACCGTAAACAGCTGAGCATCTGTAAACACGGAGAGATCTGGAGCTAGAGAGACCCGTTGCGTGGCGTATGTAGTCTTTCACCTTCTGCGTTTGTTTTCATCTTCAATCGTTTTTGCATACGCTATTTACAACTTTTGGAACTGCAAATGCTGATCAGAGGCCAGCCAAACAAGTCTGTTGGTGTGCTGTCGGCTTTTTTTAGACCTACGCTTGACTGAAATTGCAGGCGTCGGCAAATGACAAAGCAGGTTTAGGTCACATAGGCGTGCTCTGCACATAGCTGTGTATTTATGTGTAATTGCCTGGGTTTGTTTAAGCTGCGAGACTGCTGATCTAAAGGAAAAGTGAAGAAATGCAGCAGTTTGCTGCAGTACGCTGTGTTTTTAGATGTTATAGGCGTAGCGGCTTTGACACACACACACACACACACACACACACCCACACTTTGAATTTCAAACTTTAAATATTTCACACTCCTGGGGCTGTCTGTGTTCAAATGGGCTCATATTTTGATTAATTTATTTATATAATTTGTAACTGAAATGGTTACACTAAGCTTTCAGTGTGGAACGCCAAACACAAGCGCACAGTTTGTATCCGTTAAACGGGCCCTTCCTGTGGTTACTTAGAGTGATTTTAACTGCAGTCTTGCAGATTGTTGAGCAGATTAATCAAAATTCTGGGCCAATCACAGAAGGGCTCTTATGCTGGGGATTATAAAAAAAAAAAGAAAAAAGAAATTGTTTCTGTGTGGAGTGCAGAACCTATGTTGGGTGGGTGGTGGGCAGATTTGCATGCGATTTCATGCATTTATTGTTTGTGGGGAAGTGGGGTAAGAATGCACAGAGCGCTGACAGGAAGCGGGCGTTGCAGAGCATGGCTCTGAATGTGGGAAACGTGCTCTGGAGGTGCCGGTCATTTCTCTTCAGCAGGTGTTTTTTTGTTTTGTTTTTTATATATATATATGAGGTAGCTGTGAAACTGCCAATCTTTTCTCAGTAATCAAGAGGTCAGGCGGTATAGCGGTGGGGAATGGCACTTGCAGAAATAGTGGCAGTTGGAGCCATTCCAGGTCTTACTCAAAGCAGATGAGCGTGAAACCCCCCCTGCTGGTTGATTTGGCTCAGTGCACCAACCTGCTTCCCCTAAGACCTGGAAAGGCTCAAACTGCTACACACTGGGGACTGCTGTTTCCAGGCCTCGGGAGTGATGCATTGTGGGATATCTGTTTGAGGAGGAGGGGAAGGCTTTTTTGTGAGGCGCTGAGCGGCTTTCTATAGCTCGCAGCGGAGAGACCTCTGTGGAAGAAGGGAACGTGCTCAGTGAGAGCCCTGCACTGTTTTTCTCCCTCCCACGGCATGCTGGGAGTTCCCCTTTGGAAGCGCAGAACAATGTTTTCCATTTCCCGTTTCCCTGTAGGGTGTAACACTGCTGGGACCTTTTCCTCCGCCCCAGTCGTGCTCCGCTTGTTTTCGGCTGTTTTATTTACCGTATGCGGCCCTGCACTCCGCTCCTGTTCTCTGTCTGCCTCTCTTTTGTGTTTGTGTGTGTAATGTGTGTGTGTGTGTGTGTGTGTGTGTGTGTGTGTGTGTGTGTGTGTGTGTGTGTGTGTGTGTGTGTGTGTGTGTGTGTGTGTTTGTGTGTGTGTAATGTAGGCCCTTTCTTTCCGGAGCCTGTTTAGTATACACACAGCGTTCCCCATTCTCTCTTCCTTAAGGAAGAACTTGGCTGTCGTTTTTCACCGTTGTGGTGCTCTCATCTCAGCCGGCTGGAGCATTTTTTTTCCCTCCCTGGAAACCCGGTGTGCCGGTGGCACAGCACAGATAATTACACTGTGCTTCAAGGCCCATTAAGGGGCTGCGTGCATGTGCGTGTGCATGTCCATGTCCATATGTGTGTGTGTGTGTGTGTCTGCGCGCCTGTGCGTGCAAAAACCATTGTTGCACTATTTTAAATAAGCATCCGATGCATTGCACCAAGTATTTACAGCCAAAGATGAATTTCCAACACCTGTCCCCTGGTCTAGGATAACGTCAATTGGAGGAGAGGGAAAAAAATACACGCATATACACACACACACACACACACACACACACTCAAAAACACACTCAAGTATAATTTTGATCATTTTCAAATATCATCAATATGATTTGGTCACTATTATGCAAAATGTGATATGATGTCTGGTGTTAATTTCACACCATGCTGAGCTCAGTGACATAGACTTGGGTAAGAAGAGTGTGTATGTGCAACATTTCTAATGATGTTGTTAACCAGGGTGTGAAATTAACACTGGCCACCAGCCAAATGCTGGTGAAATTTTGATTGAGGCTGGTAAGATATTTACTCTAGCAGCCACTTTGGCCGGTAACCAATCAGGTTGTGTTATATTGTAAAAGCTAATGTGGCCGGTAAAATGTTGAAAATGGCTGGTGATTTTTAGAATCTACAAGCCACTTTGTCCAGTGGGGGAAAAGTTTGATACCTTTCCCTGTTGGTAACCATGCCAACCTGGAACAATGACAGAAAGTCCTCAATCTATGTAAGTTCCAGTTATGTAAAATTTGGACTTGCGTAAATTCTGTCTAGAGAAATTGAAAAATCAGTATGGAAGTAAGGAAACGTCACCATAAGACAGCGTTGAGCTTTGAGCGGATGAGAAGGCATTCCTATGCAGGCTGTACTATATTAATACTGTAATAATATTGTTCAAAATGGCACGTAAGGTATGTGGAGGACTGAAATACTTTTTCTTATGCGTTACTTGCTTCATGTTATAATGTGTTTGTCATTGTTATTAAAACTATAAAATTCCAATTGCTTTTGCTATCCACTGTAAAATTGAAATTGCGATTGACATTTACATGAATTCCGTCATTTCTTCCAACCAAAATTTCTTATAAATCTGGATTGGGTAGCGGTCCCATGAATGTCACTCTTGCAGAACTCTGTGATTCGCAGTACAAACGGTCACATCAGAGATGTAACATAACACTGCGAGCCTAATAGGTTCCTATCAGTGGAGGAACAGGTTAATGCGTTTCTATCCGTGTATCGGTTATGAGATTATGAACTGTTTTAGAGCAGCTTGCAGTTATTAGAGTTTAGGCTCATTCTGTTCTTACTTTATTTTAAAGCAGCTCCATTGGTAGAGTTAGAACTTGTCGAAGTGTTGTGAGAATGTGTGCTCGGAGTACACTGGCCTAAGTTGGTCTTGGATTTACGCAACGTGCACAGTTAGACTGCATTGACCACAAGTTATTCAGGGTCATGCCACCATTACCGTGGTTTACTGTGTCATGTATTGTTACAACACTGTATCCTGTAGTTGATAAAGCTTCTGGTTTGCCAAAGCAGATAAACGTTTTCTGACAAGGTTAGCCGTTATATTGCATGCCAAGGCCCCGGCAATTCGCAACATCTCGCCATTTGCAATCTTCACGATGGTGACCCCCACCCCGAATCTTGAATCCTGAGCTCCACCAATTACGGAGTGCATTGGTAGAAACAAATGGAACAACGCAAATGGTGATTGGTGGACACCTGACTGCAGTCCCTTCAGCGGTAAAGGCATTCCGGAAGTATAGCCACTTAGCCAGGACGTATCCACCAATCACCATCTGTCTTCTTGACATCAAACTCCATTGATTGGTGGAGCTTCTCTTTGGTTTCTATGTCAAAAGTGAGGACACATCTGTCCTGTCCAAATTGTTTTATTACCCTGGTCTAGACCAGGGAGGTGTGGTCAGAGTAGGCACTGCCTACTTTGTGATAATCCAGCAAGAATGAAATGATTAAATTGTGCATTAACTTGAACTACACGACCCATTTTGTGTGTGACTGTATTTTATTCATATAAATAGTAGCTTTACACGCCCCTTTACATCAGAGAGTACAGTAGCGTACGATCTATGGTGAGGGGTGAATTTCAGAAGGCCCTGGTTTAGGACACGCCTCTTTAAAGCAGAAAGGTTCTGTGCTGCTGGCTTTTCCCGGCAGATTTTATTGCGCTGGTGCACCTGTGCTAATATTACCTGTGCACTGAAGTCAGGTGGCACAGGTAAGGCAGCGATGCCCTGCCCAGTCCAGGATACCTGTGTTAGAGAGCGGAGTAGGGACCTGACATTTAGTTTCACATTCGTTCCTCGAGTGGTCGTCTTTCTCTTCTCTTCTTGGGAGGCCTGATGTTTCTTACGTCTCTTGCGTGTGCGTGTGCGTGTGCGCGTGTGTGCGTGCGCGTGTGCGGGTTGCAGGGTCTCACTCTGTCCTCTCTCTCTCTCTAGGGAAGATGGCGGTGGGTAACGGTAAAGTGCGTGGAGCTGAAGAGGTGAAGAGCGACAACAGAAGGGGGGAGCCACTCACTGGAGAGAACAGCACAGAGAGGTAAGGGAAACAGTAGAAGAGGGAGGCGACCCACAGGAGAGAACAGCATGGGTAGGTAAGGGGACCAGCAGCAGGGGGAGGAGCTGTACAGGACAGAACAGCACAGAGATGTGAGGGGAATAGCAGCAGGGGGAGGAGCTCACTGGAGAGAACAGCACAGAGGGGTAATTATTCCTCTTAAAGGGCGATCTGGTGGGATGAACAAAAAAGTAGAATATCTGAAACACAAACGGATCAGATGTTTTAAATGGCGGCTTTAAGAACGATGCTTGTGACAGTGTTTGAAATGGATCTGAGGCTGTGCCTGAATCAGAGCCCCATCTACTGCGTCCTGTGTACTAGCATACTGTGTACTGCTTACTACATACTGTTTAGTGACATGCAGTATGCAAAAATGATCCCATTATCCTCCATACTGTAATCAGCGAAAACCCAGAAATAAGTATATGATCCAGGGATTTTAAGTACACTACATTTGCAGAAAATTTCACTTTCAACAACTTTCTCGTCCAGTCTACTCAACAAGCATATGGAAGGGCGCTGATTCGGACGCACCTGGATATTTGCTCATGCACAGAAAGGCTGCGAGAATACTCCCAGCAAAGGGTGACCTCTGCTGGCCAACCTGCACATTTGCACATGGCCTCCAGTCAGTGTGGCGGTGTAGTTATCTCTGCTTGTGCTCAGTTCTCAGTGTTCTGTGCTGTGCCCCCCCCCCCTCTCTCTCCTCAGTGGCGGTAAGGTGAAAGGTGAAGCGCGGGATGACCTCGTTCGCTCCTCACAGCACACAGTGTCTAACAAGGCGCAGATGTTGGCCATGCCCCAGTTTGGCCTGAGAGACAATCTCATCCGCTGTGAGATGCTGAAGAATGAGGCCCTGTACACCTACATCAGAGAGTACAGGTGAGTTTAACCTGTATACCTACAGGTGAGTTTAACCTGTACACCTACATCAGAGAGTACAGGTGAGTTTAACCTGTACACCTACATCAGAGAGTACTGGTGAGTTTAACCTGTACACCTACATCAGAGAGTACAGGTGAGTTTAACCTGTACACCTACATCAGAGAGTACTGGTGAGTTTAACCTGTACACCTCCATCAGAGAGTACAGGTGAGTTTAACCTGTACACCTACATCAGAGAGTACAGGTGAGTTTAACCTGTACATCTCCATCAGAGAGTACAGGTGAGTTTAACCTGTACACCTACAGGTGAGTTTAACCTGTACACCTACATCAGAGAGTACAGGTGAGTTTAACCTGTACACCTACATCAGAGAGTACAGGTGAGTTTAACCTGTACACCTACATCAGAGAGTACAGGTGAGTTTAACCTGTACACCTAAATCAGAGAGTACAGGTGAATATTGCTGCTGGTGGTTGTACACTCTGTAGGACAGTTAATCACCAGGCTATCAGTGATTCATCATGACCACCCCCACTTATCGCCATGGCAGCTGGCTACGGAAGGGAGGCGGGGCCTCTCGTGTTCTCCAGCAGAAAAAAATAAGTCTTCACTATGTGTCCAGGGGAGACTGATGCTGATACTCAGACTACTTACTGTTGCCAGGGGTGACGGATGCTGGTACACACTGTTGCCAGGGGTGACGGATGCTGGTACTCACTGTTGCCAGGGGTGACAGATGCTGAGGCTCACTGTTGCCAGGGGTGACGGATGCTGGTACTCACTGTTGCCAGGGGTGACAGATGCTGAGGCTCACTGTTGCCAGGGGTGACGGATGCTGCTACTCACTGTTGGGACCAGGGACTCTCTATGAATATGAATGGAAACCAGTTCAAGTCCCAAGAGTGAGTGCCAGTCCCAATATCTCTGGGATTGGACCCATTATAGCGGCTTGTGCAGCAGACACCTTTAAACACCTGTTGAAGCCATTCAACAAAAACTGCAAGATCAAGGCAGCATCAATCGATCACTGATGAGCAGCCGGGCATTGTGCCAGCCTTGCGCTAGCTTCATTCTTTGTCCAGGAAAACGGTCTCCGGCCGTCCTGTTCTCTCTGCATGTGGCCGTGTGCTTACTCTGCCCTCTCCTGTTGGATTCTTTCTCCAGATTCTTCCTGGGCACCTACAATGTGAACGGCCAGCTTCCCAAAGAGAGTCTGCTTCCCTGGCTGGGGTGCACAGCTGAGCCCCCTGACATATACTGTGTCGGGTAAGCCAAAAAATCTCCAAAAACCTCACCTGTTCAGACAGGACTGGTTATCTTCTGGGAGTTGATGGGTGTGGCAGGCTGGGCAGGGTCGAGGCTTGGTAATAACTGTTTTATTGGGTTACAGGGGAGAGGAGGGGCTTGGTAATAACTGTTTTATTGGGTTACAGGGGAGAGGAGGGGCTTGGTAATAACTGGTCTGTTTGGCTCCAGGTTACAGGGGAGAGGCAGGGCTTGGTAATAACTGTTCTATAGGGTTGTAGGGGAGAGCTGGGGCTTGGTAATAACTGTTCTATAGGGTTGTAGGGGAGAGCTGGGCTTGGTAATAACTGTTCTATAGGGTTGTAGGGGAGAGCTGGGGCTTGGTAATAACTGTTCTATAGGGTTGTAGGGGAGAGCTGGGGCTTGGTAATAACTGTTCTATAGGGTTGTAGGGGAGAGCTGGGGCTTGGTAATAACTGTTCTATTGGGTTACAGGGGAGAGGAGGGGCTTGGTAATAACTGTTCTATTGGGTTACAGGGGAGAGCTGGGGCTTGGTAATAACTGTTCTATAGGGTTGTAGGGGAGAGCTGGGGCTTGGTAATAACTGTTCTATTGGGTTACAGGGGAGAGGAGGGGCTTGGTAATAACTGTTCTATTGGGTTACAGGGGAGAGGCGGGGCTTGGTAATAACTGTTCTATAGGGTTGTAGGGGAGAGCTTGGGCTTGGTAATAACTGTTCTATTGGGTTACAGGGGAGAGGAGGGGCTTGGTAATAACTGTTCTATTGGGTTACTGGGGAGGGGCGGGGCTTGGTAATAGCTGTTCTATTGGCTGCAGGTTTCAGGAGCTGGACCTGAGTAAAGAGGCGTTCCTGTTCAATGAAACCCCGAAGGAGCAGGAGTGGATGAAGGCAGTGGCAGATGGTCTGCACCCAGGGGCCAAGTATGCTTTAGTAAGGGCTTTATTTACATAACCCCGCACCCACGTATGCTTTAGTAAGGACTTTATTTACATAACCCCGCCCCCAAGTATGGACCTCCACATGGGAAATGTAGTTCTGTGGTCTGCATTCTGTGACAGCATTCTTTCCTTTCTTTATAATGTTGTGGTAGATGTACCCCACTGTTGCACACTGTTTTAGATTCACCCTGCAAGCATGCTATCATTACCTAGACTATACACATAAATATTTATGTGTAAATATATTTTTAAATGCATATTGCTGGTCTATGGTAGGGCTTCTCACTTTCTTCTTCCCAGTAGTTTTCTGTCCTTAAAAACTTGTGAGGATTAAAGGCGCTTTGTCTCCAGATTCATGAAGGTGACTCAGTATTCTACCTCCCCACCCATATTTAACACGCTTGATTGCTCCATAATTGCCGTGCCACAGACCAAATGTCTGAGAAACCGAAGCCTGTGTGTGTTCACTCTACAAGCAAGTGTTCAGCTATGTATTTATTTATTTATTTATTTATTTTTAGGCTGTTAAAAACATTTCACCACCCGTAGGGGGAAAAGAGAGAGAGTCAGCAGGTTTGTTCTCTGTGTGGGAGTCTTTGTGGAGCACATATTATATCCCTGTGTCATGTCTCCCGAATGAGGAATCTTTCATCCTCCTGGGGGATGGCAGGATGTGGGAGAACTCTGCTTGTGTGGGGAGAGATTGTGAGAAGAAAACAGTCACATCTTTCCACATCGAAGGCCTTTTTATTCTTTATTTTATTTTTGGCTCAGCGTTCGAGTATCTCTCTCCGCTTGATAATCACGCCCATTGCTTTAAATATCACCGCTGCAGAATGCTGGTCTTAATGGCACCGTGTATATGTCAGTTTGTGGATTTCTGTGGAAGGACACTGGTTTAAAGCGATAGTTTGGAATTTTGGACATAATGTCTCAATTACGGCTTACCCATGATGTAGTTGATTGATAGAAACCATTTTCAGCTAATTCCATGCTGTCCCTTCTTTTGGACATACACACGTTTAATGCTAGCACAACTCTAAGGTAACTGGTAGCGTCCAGTACCAAACGCACTTAAACACTCCACAGTGCACCCAAAGCAAATAAAATATGGCGACAGTCTATCGGGGTTATTCTGAGTGTTTATACCATTATTTTTGAAGTCAAACTATTGGCTACAACAAAGAGCAACAAGTTGCAATGGCCACGTTCGCTCCGCCACCGTACTTCCACAGAGAATATAGGTCAGCACAAAGTAAAGGATTCAACGATAGTTTGACTTCAAAAATGATGGTATAAACACTCAGAATAACCCCGATAGACTGTCGCCATATTTTATTTGCTTTGGGTGCACTGTGGAGTGTTAAATGCGTTTGGTAGTGGATGCTACCAGTTACCTTAGACTTGCGCTAGCATTAGCAACGTGTGTATGTCCAAAAGAAGGGACAGCATGGAATTAGCTGAAAATGGTTTCCATCAATCAACTACATCATGGGTAAGTCGTAATTGAGACATTATGTCCAAAATTCCGAACTATCCCTTTAACTGTGTTAGATATGCAGCTGCGTTACAAATCTTAGCATGTAGCGTAATGCTGCATATGTTAACAGGGGATTTGAAGGTACTTTGTGCTGTATTTCAGACAGGCACTTCTGTGTACCCTGTTATTTGTGCTGTATTTCAGACAGGCACTTCTGTGTACCCTGTTATTTGTGCTATATTTCAGACAGGCACTTCTGTTTACCCTGTTATTTGTGCTGTATTTCAGACAGGCACTTCTGTTTACCCTGTTATTTGTGCTGTATTTCAGACAGGCACTTCTGTTTACCCTGTTATTTGTGCTGTATTTCAGACAGGCACTTCTGTTTACCCTGTTATTTGTGCTGTATTTCAGACAGGCACTTCTGTGTACCCTGTTATTTGGCTGTATTTCAGACAGGCACTTCTGTGTACCCTGTTATTTGTGCTGTATTTCAGACAGGCACTTCTGTGTACCCTGTTATTTGTGCTGTATTTCAGACAGGCACTTCTGTGTACCCTGTTATTTGTGCTGTATTTCAGACAGGCACTTCTGTGTACCCTGTTATTTGTGCTGTATTTCAGACAGGCACTTCTGTTTACCCTGTTATTTGTGCTATATTTCAGACAGGCACTTCTGTTTACCCTGTTATTTGGCTGTATGTGTTTGCGAGTCTTTCCCTAGTTATTGCTGTTGTAAAATTAGTTAAATTCACTTTTTTTAATTTTATTTTTTTTTATTTTGCAAATCACTCTGGAAAGGAGCATCGGGAGGTAACATATTGTAAAAAATAAAAACACAGCTGCTGTTTAGTTTTTCATTTTCAAACTATATTTTGTAGATTACAAGTCCTGTAGGGGCCTGCTCCTGGAATGCAGGAGATTTTCAGGGTTTGTTCTCCATGCAAACCCCTGGCTACACGCAAGGTATGCGTTTATCACAGCCGAGTGCTTAAAGCAACGCAGGTTAACCTCTGGGTGAACTCCCCCTGGACACTATGACAGCAGAGGAATGTGAAAAGGCACTTTTCAATGTTGCAATAGCTCAACTTCGCCTCCTAGTGTTTAAACCTCGTTACTGACGTTCCGGGGAGAGCCAGTCAGTGTGTGACTGGATGAATAACAGCACCATACCTGGGGTGGGGGGGGGGTGGTCTCTTCTCCCTGCTTAAAGGTCATTTTCGGGATATGACAGTAAAATATATATATTAGAATATTATTCTTATTCATATGATTTTTCTGTTCCTTTTCATCTGTGATTCATTATATTCTTGATATTTCACATGATCAAGTGAACCTGCGGGATTTCTCTGCAGGTGAAGCTTGTGCGATTGGTGGGGATCATGCTGCTGTTTTATGTGAAGAACGAGCACGCGGAGCACATCTCCGACATGGACGCCGAGACCGTGGGCACGGGCATCATGGGAAGGATGGTGAGAGCGCGTCCAGAGTTACATTACATTAGTCATTTAGCAGACGCCTTTATCCAAAGCCACATACAATAAGTGCTTACAGAAACGTACAGAACAGACAAGACAAAGCACATCCTTCCCATAACGTAGCAGCTATCCCTAGTAATGAACGTTGGGTGTAGTTCACAGTAAGCTGTGGGTAAATCAGCTATACTACACTTCTATTCTAAATACTATTATAAACTATAACAAACAGACAAGAAAACACAGGGAACACGTATCATGAGAGGTCCTAGATTAGTATATCAGTCAAGGTGGAGTCTGGTGAGTTACCGCTGTCGGAGCAATACATGCATAAAAATATAAAGAAATAAAATGATGCAGGAAAGGAGTACTCTCCTGACCTGTGCACTGTACTCTCCAGACCTGTGCACTGTGACTGTGTGTGAACCTTTAGAGCTGCAGTAGTGTTCATTTTCCCTGAGCTCTGTTTCAGTGACGAGGTGTGCGCCATTTTTAACCTTAACATTTCAAACACAGTGTTTATAATGTGCCAAAAACACGCCCGCCCCTCCCCCCACTCCCTTTGAGCTGGGTGCATGAGGAGCTTTATCTGCTAGTTCCACATGTACTTTTTATCGAGAGGTAAAGATAGTGGGTGGGTCAGGTTTAATGTCCCCTCAGATGGCTAGATTCGCAGTGTGGAGTAACGCGCCGTCCAGACTTGGAATTTGTGGAACGAAGCACTTGAATGAAACGCTGTTTACATTCTCAGGCCAGAAATATCGCTCGCAGCACAAAGGTCACATGGCCTCACGTCAGCACGCCACTGTGAGCGTTCTGCTCAGGCAAGCAAGTCACAACATAATGAGCTTAAGGAAGCGTTGCATTTTTAACCTTCCTATTTTATTACTTTCTATATGAGCAAAAATTACTTTTTGTTTTTGTATCATTTCAAATTGGTTTCTTCCTTAACACATACTAGAGAATTAGGAAATGTGTAAAAAAAGATATTTGGATCCATTGTTTTTTTGTTTTTTGTTTTTTTTCATTGACCCGTAACAACACCTTAACACAAATGCCAATGAAATGCTCACATAAAATGAAGGTTAAAGCTCCATAAAGAGAAAGAAGGCATTGTGTGTTCGGTATATTCAGGGCCTGCAGAGCTGTGCACTCAAATGACAACTGGGTGATACGGGTGATACTCACTTGAGTATCACTATGAATATTAATAAGTATAATGATGATGAATACATTTGTCCTACAGTCTCTACCTGTGGAATGTTCCAGATTTTCTGCAGTTATGTAGGTTTTCTTTTACATTTTTAGTTGAACTGATTCGCTTAAATTAGTCTGAGTCATGAGTATTTATCTCTTCACCTCATGCTCTCTGGGAGTGGAAACAAAGGGCGTGGCTGGGCATGGATGGGCGTGGCCTGTTTAACCGGACGCCTCTCTCTCCCGTTCAGGGTAATAAAGGCGCGGTGGCCGTACGCTTCCGCTTTTACAACTCGGACATCTGCCTGGTGAACTCTCACCTGGCGGCCCACGTGGAAGAGTATGAGAGGAGGAACCAGGACTACAGAGACATCTGCTCCCGCATGGCCTTCAGCCAAGTGGACCCCAGCCTACCACCGCTCTCCATCATGAAGCACGAGTACGTCTTTTACCCACAATCCCACAGCGCACGAGTACGCCTTTTACCCACAATCCCACAGCGCACGAGTACGTCTTTTACCCACAATCCCACAGCGCACGAGTACGCCTTTTACCCACAATCCCACAGCGCACGAGTACGTCTTTTACCCACAATCCCACAGCGCACGAGTATGTCTTTTACCCACAATTCCACAGGGCACGAGTATGTATTTTACCCACAATTCCACAGGGCACGGCAAGACTACATCTATTACCCACAATCCCACAGGGCAGAGCAGGAGTACATGTGTGTATATGTGTATATGTGTGTGTTTCCAGTGCGGTGTTATGGGTTGGAGATCTGAACTACCGGCTGTACGATATCGGAGTGGAACTCGTGAAAGATCTCATCGCTGAGAAAGACTTCCAGTCGCTGCAGAGATACGATCAGGTGAGTCCGCACCCCCAAATTGAGAGCCTGCACCCCCAGATTAATACCTCAGCATCAGAGCAGGTGAGTCCGCACCCCCAAATTAAGAGCCTGCACCCCCAGATTAATACCTCAATCAGGTCTCCGTGGGTCTATATTGATTTTTTTATTTACTTCCTGTGTTCTTGAACAACAGTAACAATTTTTTACATTTTAACAATCAAGGTCAAGGTCCAAGAACTGCTGGTTTTCCACCCTCCTTTTACCTGGGAGTCAGGTGTGAAGACTGTCTGGCCAATCATTAGCACCAACTGTTCAGTTAATTACCTGGGAGAAAGAAAACCAGGGTGGATTTGGATTCGATGTCCAGATTTTAATATCTATAGTCTATGAATATGGGTCCTGGACTGATTTTACTTGTCCCAGATGTCTTCGGTTTGGGTCAGTTGTGATGTCAGTGACACCCCCCCCCCCCCCCCCCCCCCCGTTCAGCTTCGGAAACAGATGGAGGTGGAGGCCGTGTTTTTGGGATTCGTGGAGGGAGAGATTTCCTTCCAACCGACTTACAAATACGACACGGGCACGGACCAGTGGGACACCAGGTAACTTCTCAGAGGGGAAAAACACCCAATTCCTGTGGGGACCGATTCAGTTAGCAGGGCACAAAATGGCAGCTTTTCTTCAAATTGATTACTACTCCTACTGAAGTACAGAAGCTTAAGTGACCTAACCTTGCTAATGCTAAAATGTTTCCGCCTACAAGCTTAATAGCAAGAACTCTCAAAAGTGAGAGTTTTTGTCCTTTGTGAATTTATGTCTATTAGAGGTTCGCCCACCATTCTAGATTATTGCTAGACGAGTTCTAAGCCAAACTCAGCATGTGGTCGGAATGCATTGGCAGAGTCACTAAGATGAGATTCATCCTGACAAATTCACTTTGTGACCTTTTGAACTGGTATTACTCCACTATTATGACTGTACTTCACACACTGTGCAGCAGAAGATTATGAATATGAATATTATGACCTGAATATTAGGCTTCCCTCCATATTACGTAGTAGGATTTTAAGGATACAGTGTACATATGCTGCTCCTGCTGCAGAATGGGAGAGACACAGTAGACTGCTGTCTTGTGCGCATTCATTGGCTGAGTCAGTCTAAAGCTGGCCAATAAGATGTGTCAGGTGAGATGCTGCTGCTCTAAATATGGGCAGTAGAGGAAGTGTTTGAGGAACTACAGCTTATCAGAGTCTCATGCATGTCAGCATGATTTGGCAAAAAATGTTAATCTTGTAATAAGAAGACAAACGTTGTTTGACAGATATGCAGGGTGGAATTGGGGTAGGGTTTGTGTACATTTCCTGATATGCGACACATTAAAAATGAAGGCACACTTCTTCAGACTGCACCATGGCCTTCTTTAGCCATGCTTTCTTTCCGTTTGGAATAATTATGTTATAAATACTGGTCTGTAAAGATAGGCTAGCTGTGTTCAGCTATTTATCTTTGGTGACTATTTTTTGGTTTGTTCAACTTTACACTTGATTCTAAATGGGCCTTCTGTACATTCTTGGTAATCGTGCACTGAGACTAACACTGATGTTCTACAGTGCAGTCATTGTGTATAAGAGTGTCTGCTCTATGACTGCAGCCCAGCCCAGACCAGCACACTAAATAGTGATCTTAGGCTGGAGTTCCGTTTGTAAGCTGCAGGGTTCTGGAGCAGACGTAGCGATGGGGGGCGGGAGGGGTTGAAGGGGTGGAGTTTTAACGGTAATGCGCACGCTGTTTCCACGCCGACAGCGAGAAGTGCCGAGTGCCAGCATGGTGTGACCGTATCCTGTGGAAAGGAAAACGGGTGAAACAGCTGCACTACCAGAGTCACATGAATCTGAAGACCAGCGACCACAAGCCAGTGAGCTCCCTGCTGGAGATAGGGGTGAGAACCCAAACACACACACACACACACACACACACACACACACACACACACACACACACACACACACACACACACACACACACACACACACACACACACACACACACACACACACACACACACACACACACACACACACACACACACACACACACACTGCATTATTATTCTATCAGGGGTAGAACCTCCACACACACACTGCATTATTATTCTCATAATTAGCAGATACACTGCCTGGCCAAAAAAAAAGTCACCGTTGCACTGGTCATGCATAGTGCCCACTGTACAAACCTCTGGAGGCAGTGTTATGATCTGGGGTTGCTTCAATTAGTCAGGTCTAGGCACAGCAATGTTATGCATCAATAAAATGAAGTCCGCTGAGTACCTGAATGTACTGAATGACCAGGTTTATCCCATCAATGGGCATATTCCAGGACGAAAATGCCAAGATTCATCAGGCTCAAATTGTGAAAGAGTGGTTCAGGGAGCATGAGGAATCATTTTCACACATTAATTGGCCACCAGAGTCCTGACCTTAACCCCATTGAAAGTCTTTGGGATGTGCTGGAGAAGACTTTACGGAGTGGTTCGACTCTCCCGTCGTCAATACAAGATCTCAGCCAAAAATGAATGCAACTCTGGATGGAAATAAATGTTGTGACGTTGCATAAGGTTGTCGAAACAATGCCACGACGAATGCGCGCTGTAATCAAAGCTAAAGGCGGTCCCAACAAAATATTAGTGTGCAACTTTTTTTTTGGCCAGGCTGTGTATAATTTCTTAGATGAGCAGGACCATTTGACTTGTAAATGTAGGATTGGTAGACTAGTTCAGAAGGGTATTTTTAGAGTACACTAGTCCAGGGGAGTGTTTTTAGAGTACACTAGCCCAGGGGAGTGTTTTTAGAGTACACTAGCCCAGGGGAGTGTTTTTAGAGTACACTAGTCCAGGGGAGTGTTTTTAAGTACACTAGCCCAGGGGAGTGTTTTTAGAGTACACTAGCCCAGGGGAGTGTTTTTAGAGTACACTAGCCCAGGGGAGTGTTTTTAGAGTACACTAGCCCAGGGGAGTGTTTTTAGAGTACACTAGCCCAGGGGAGTGTTTTTAGAGTACACTAGCCCAGGGGAGTGTTTTTAGAGTACACTAGTCCAGGGGAGTGTTTTTAGAGTACACTAGTCCAGGGGAGTGTTTTTAGAGTACACTAGCCCAGGGGAGTGTTTTTAGAGTACACTAGTCCAGGGGAGTGTTTTTAGAGTACACTAGCCCAGGGGAGTGTTTTTAGAGTACACTAGTCCAGGGGAGTGTTTTTAGAGTACACTAGTTCAGGGGAGTGTTTTTAGAGTACACAGAAGACTATGCCCCCTCACACAGTTGCTGAGCAGCTATGAGTGAGATAAGCGTTGGCTCGCTCAGGACCAGAGGCCCTCAGAGGAAGTGCTAAAGGTGAGCAGGCGATTGGACGCAGCTTTAGTAATATCTCAGGTGCGAGGGGTGGGGCCTGATCGCCCTGTTTATTCCTCTCTGGATCACACAGCGGAAGAGACGGAGAAACTGGCACGCAGTCTGTACGTTAGACATTTTAATATATTTTAACCGAATTTCCAACCTTTCACCCTTGACCCCTGATCAGTTCTTTTTTTATTCTCGTTTGTCTTTCTTTTTCCAGATTAAGGTAATAAATGAAGAATCTTACAAGACGACGTTTGAAGATATTGTTCGGACCCTAGACAAGATGGAGAACGAGTGCATTCCGTCGGTTTCGCTGTCCAATCGAGAGGTGAGAACTGCGTACGCGTCACAAACTGTGTTTTGAGTTCTGCTCTGTCTTAGCTGCTGTCCTTAATTTTGGAGCTGTTCTGCTAAATGAAAGTAATGGAATGTTGCGTCACGGAATGTAACGTCGTGTTTGTGCGTGTTTGTGCGTGTGTGTGCGTGTGTGTGTCTGTGTGTGTCTGTGTGTGTGTGTGCATAATTGTGTGTGTGTGCGTGCGCGTGTGGTGTGTGTGTGTGTGTGTGTGTGTGTGTGTTGTGTGTGCGCATGTGGCTGTGTGTGTGTGTGTGTGTGTGTGTGTGTGTGTGTGTGTGTGGTGTGTGTGGTGTGTGTGTGTGTGTGCGCGTGCGCGTGTGCGTGCGTGTGCGTGCGTGTGCGTGCGGTGTGTGTGGTGTGTGTGTGTGTGTGTGTGTGGTGTGCGTGTGACTGTGTGTTTGGTGCTCCTCTCCCCACAGTTCTGCTTTAAAGATGTGAAGTTCATGCAGCACCAGGCCGTCACCCTCACCATTCACAATGACGGACAGGTGCCATGCCAGTTTGAGTTCATCCAGAAGCTAGACGAGCCCACCTACTGCAAACCCTGGCTGACCGCCAACCCACCCAAGGGCTTCTTGGCACAAGGTGAGCACCGCTCACAGACACACCCACATTCACCTGGCCTTACCTGTGACATGCAGGTGGGCCTGTCCATGTATACACACTTACCCACTCCCACACACTTCACACTTTCCCACACGCTTACCCACTCCCACACACTTCACACTTTCCCACACGCTTACCCACTCCCACACACTTCACACTTTCCCACACACTTTTCCATTTCAATTCAAATGCTAACATTTCTAATGATGTAATTACGGAAGTATATGATATTTGACTGCATTGTATGTGTGTTTGCGTGCGTGTGTGTTTGCGTGTGTGCATTCCTGTGTGTGTGCGTTCGTTTGTGCGTGTGTCCGTGCGTGTGTGTGCGTGTGTCCGTGCGTGTGTGTGCGTGTGTGTGCATGTGCGTGTGTGTGTGCGTGTGTGTGCGTGCGTGTGTCCGTGTGTGTGTGTGTGTGCGTGCGTGTGTGCGTGTGTGTGTGCGTGTGTGTGCGTGTGTGTGTGCGTGCGTGTGCGTGCGTGTGCGTGCGTGCGTGCGTGCGTGCGCGTGCGTGCGTGTGCGTTTGCGTGTGCGTATTCGTCCAGGTGCCTCCCTGGACATCGATCTGGAGGTGTTTGTGAACCGCTCCACGGTCACGGAGCTGAACTGTGGCCAGCAGCAGATGGAGGACATCCTGGTGCTTCACCTGGAGCTGGGGAAGGACTACTTCATCTCCATCAGCGGGAATTACCTGCCCAGCTGCTTCGGCTCGTCCCTGCAGATGCTCTGCATCCTGCGCGATCCCATTCAGGACATCCCTCTGGACACCCTCCATGACCTGGTGAGCTCTCTTTCTTCAACCAACAACCAAAATAATAACTACATTTCCCACAATGCAAGAGGCTGTTCTGATTTCCCACAACCTAGGAGCCAATATGGTGTCAGGAATTCTCATAACCCACAAGCCAATAGGTCAGGATTTCCCTCTTGCCGACTTGGTCTAATTGGCTGGTCCTGCCCACACTGCCTGTCCATGCCAATCACGAGAGCTTGAGGGAT
Source organism: Synaphobranchus kaupii (assembly GCA_029718625.1). Classification (NCBI taxonomy): domain Eukaryota; kingdom Metazoa; phylum Chordata; class Actinopteri; order Anguilliformes; family Synaphobranchidae; genus Synaphobranchus; species Synaphobranchus kaupii. Next base: position 3,449,297 of record CM056390.1, on the reverse strand, counting down.
ATTGGATTTCTTCCTAAGATGGCAGATCGCCTGCCAGTAGTGTGTGTGGGGGGGTGGATTCAAAAGTAAAGAGCTAGTCCTGGAGAAATACACGCTCTTATTTTGCCAAAAGCATACTGTGCTCATTTCTGGTCTTGAAATTAGGAAATGCGAGCAGCTTCAAAATTACGTACGAACACCTTCATTGTTTCTCTGTACAGCGTCTTTGAGGCACTTCTCTGTAAAGCACTATACAAATACAAAATTAGAATAATACAGTACTTGGAACTGTGAAACGTTGTGCCCTCTGACTGTTGCTTTCCATGTGCTGTCCCACATTGACACGGTAGGTGTTTGAACTAATTTTTTTAACGCCCAATCAGCGTAGTGCAGCTAAGGCCAGAAAACCAACTTCCAGCAAATATGTTTTTTTTTATTTTTTTTGTTAAACCGATATTTTCTGAGTTTGGCCGCAGCAATTATTTACGCCTGGAAGAATAGCTCCAAATCAAATGCTTGACAGTGCCATACGTTAAAAAATAAAGAAATAGAATACTTTGGAGCAAACGGGCCTTTTCACCTTCAAGCCAGTCTGATGATGAAAAATAAAAAATGAAAAAACATGAGGGAAAAAAAGATCAATAATTTAATGAGCCTCGAATCTGGAGCCATCCTGAAAAAACAGGCCCTAAATTTGCTGTGCTTAGGTTTTATTTTTATTTTTTTTGATCCAAGGCTGTCCTCACAACTTTTCTAAAAGTGAGTTTGTTACCCCTGAACCCCTTCGTATCAGCCTCACAACAGGTGGAGATTCTGCCCCAGGCCCTGATTTCTGCCCCTGTTTCCAGGCCTTCTGGGGTACCTGAGAAAAAGCGGTTATTGAGGCCGTCTGCTTCTGCTACACTGGGCCAGCTTCCCTTCCCCTACTGGGAGAACAGTACTTAGAGCAGTAAAACCTTACAGCCACGTGCATTCTGGGAAAGGCATCCATCTTCTCTGCTTGTGCACATGTACAACAGCTACATCTTGTTCCTGCTTTGTTTTATAAATAGTCCGTAGGAAATGAGAGTCTTGAGAATCTGCTCCGTCAGGGAAAAAAAGTATTTGAAGAAGCCAGCACTAGATCCTGTGTGTTTACAACAGTTTGTTGGTACACACAGCTTCTCACAACTTAACCAGCTATTCTTCATACAAAAAAAAAAAAAAAAAACTATACAAAAAAAATAAAATAAATCCACCCCAAGTTTTCTGCATTTATACTACACTTCTGATTCTGTAGAGAAAAGGTCAAGCGGACACATGCAAACAGGAATTCCTTATTAATGTGGGAATGCTGATTTTAAGACCCTTAATGTCTCTGGGGACCACTAGTATTTGGCTTTACTGATAAACATTGTCCTGCTGCCGGCTGTCATACCCAAATCCCCTGCCTCTGGGTGGGACATATAGGCTCTAAATTCAAAGATAGTAAACCCATAGCACAGCACATCTAGTTAGGTTTCTTTTTCCTTCTCTGTACTGTAGTTTGCGTTTGATGGTGTTGCACCTAAATCGAATGAGACAGGTTCATACAGGCAGCTAAATGAGGCACTCCTACCCCTAACCCTAACCTACCAGCACTCTATTTCACACTGTGATCCAGTTGTCGTCTTCTGGAAAATTCTGTGGTCATATTTCATAAAAATAAGTAAGAGACGTTACCCCAAATATAGAAACAGAAAGAGACAATGGCCCAGGGGGTCATCCTCTCCAGTGACGGGCACTAAACAGGATTCAAACGCTATTAAGTATATTTTCTTTTGCAAATTTTTCTCTTTTGTCATAATCATATGTAAACACATCTGCCCCCTCCCACCTTGTAAAGATGTCGGTAAAGTAATATTTCCTCGTGTGCATGAGCCGGAAGAGAAGCTCAAAGTTGGTCAGCGTTTGCTGTAACTCTACTGCATGTGCCAGTGGGTTCATGTTTTTTTATATATATACACTACCGTTCAAAAGTTTGGGGTCACTTAGACATTTCTTTGTTTTTGAACGAAATTGATACTTTTATTCACCAAGGTAGCATTAAATTGATCAAAAATACAGTCTAGATATTGATAATGTTATAAACTACTATTTCTATTTCATTCTATTTCTACTTTAGCAATTGTAGCCATTTTTACACATAATCCCCCCATTTTAGGGCACCAAAAGTAGTTAACATAAATTTAAATAAAGTCATTATATTTAATATTTGGTTGCATATCCTTTGCATGGCAATTTTCCTATTGAACTCTATGGAAAAAGAAGTCAGGAGAAATAACCCTTAAAGTGATCCATCCATATCTCCTGCATATCTGGCAAGCAGAGTGATGGTTTGAGGCTCGTTTGATACCTCAGAGACTTGATGACTTATAGCCATTTAGTGAACCATGCGTTCCATACTATTCCCGTGTAATTTTCAGCTTAATCTAGTCCCACCCCCCAATTTCCAGAGTGATCAGTTCAAATGCAGAGAGGTTGTAGTATCGCTTGTAAGAGTACCTGGAAATAAGATATCAAGAGTCTTGTGATGTTGTTGGGTCACAGACATCAGGAAGTCATGGCATGCAAAGGATATGCAACCAAATATTAAATATAATGACTTCATTTAAATTTATGTTAACTACTTTTGGTGCCCTAAAATGGGGGGGACTATGTGTAAATATGGCTACAATTGCTAAAGTAGAAATAGAATGAAATAGAAATAGTAGTTTATAACATTATCAATGTCTAGACTGTATTTTTGATCAATTTAATGCTACCTTGGTGAATAAAAGTATCAATTTCTTTCAAAAACAAGGAAATTTCTAAGTGACCCCAAACTTTTGAACGCTAGTGTATATATCACGACTGTCACCAGCAAAATGGGGGTAATGAATGCAAACCTCTGGGGGGAGGTGGGGTGGGTGCTGTGGGCTGTTTGTGACATCATGCCTGTTCTCCTCCTCCTATGTACAGTTAAAGACCGCGATGTCGACGGACGAGCCAGGCGCCACGACAGAAGAGCCGCCCCTGGAGATTCCAAAGGAGATCTGGATGATGGTGGATCACCTGTACCGCAACGCCTCTAAACAGGTCCGTATCCGTCCTGTCCTTAAATAACCCCTCCCCTTTAAGGTTTTCCTACTTTTATATGGCCACCTTCCTCTTTAAGGCCTTCTCCTTGAACGTCATCCTACTTTTATATGGCCACCTTCCCCTTTAACGCCTTCTCCTTGAACGTCATCCTACTTTTATATGGCCACCTTCCCCTTTAAGGCCTTCTCCTTGAACGTCATCCTACTTTTATATGGCCACCTTCCCCTTTAAGGCCTTCTCCTTGAACGTCATCCTACTTTTATATGGCCACCTTCCCCTTTAAGGCCTTCTCCTTGAACGTCATCCTACTTTTATATGGCCACCTTCCCCTTTAAGGCCTTTTCCTTTAACGTCCCCCTACTTTTATATGGTCACCTTTCACTTTAAGGCCTTCTCCTTTAATGTTGCCCTACTTTTATATGGCCACCTTCCCCTTTAAGGCCTTCTCCTTTAACATACTCCTACTTTTATATGGCCACTTTCCTCTTTAAGGCCTTCACCTTGAATGTCCCCCTACTTTTATATGGCCACCTTCCCCTTTAAGGCCTTCTCCTTGAACGTCATCCTACTTTTATATGGCCACCTTCCCCTTTAAGGCCTTTCCTTTAACGTCCCCCTACTTTTATATGGCCACCTTCCCCTTTAAGGCCCTTTCCTTTAACGTCCCCTTACTTTTATATGGCCACCTTCCCCTTTAAGGCCTTCTCCTTTAACATACTCCTACTTTTATATGGCCGCCTTCTCCTTTAACACCTTCCTACTTTTATATGGTCACCTTCCCCTTTAAGGCCCTTTCCTTTAACGTCCCCCTACTTTTATATGGCCACCTTCCCCTTTAAGGCCCTTTCCTTTAACGTCCCCCTACTTTTATATGGCCACCTAACCCCTTTAAGGCCTTCTCCTTTAACAGCTTCCATCTTTAATATGTACTGTACCCATCCTCGTGGCCTTGGTGGAGAAAGTTCTAGCAATGTGATAGAAACCTCCAGAACGTTTAGTAGGTCAGACTCACAGGCTCTGTCAAAAGAGATCCTACTGTCCTTCAAACAACCTTGAGAATATTTTCACCCCAAAGAAGTCCCCTTTCCCTACAGCAAGAGAAAAAGACTATTGCTATATTTCCTGTTAGCTCAGTAGCTTCTTGTAAGTTCTGATAATGACGTCTGGCAATATTGGTGTGCTGATAACACAGGCGATTTGGATAGCTCACAGAATAGTGCATTAAAATTCCAGTGGCAAAAATCACCAGTGACCTTCACCACCAAGAGGATCCACAATCGTGTGTCTCCCGAGTCCCAACACTAATGCGTCTTTTCCACCCCGCAGATCCATCTCAGACTCATTCAGTTTGTTGGGTGATTGACCCCACTTTGCAGCAGTAAAAAACTTACCCTGAGAAAATAGGACAAATCTTCCATTTATTTTACTCGTTTATTTTTTCGTTATTTTTCCAGGAAAGCAGAGATATTAAATCTCTTTTATTGAAGAAGGCAAAATCAGATAAAAATTCAACAACAAGCACTAAATCAAAAATACAATACACGTAGTGCATGCTTGGATCTCATCATCAATTGGAACAATTAGTGACAGGAAAGTTTCTGTCACAAAAGAATGGATCCAGCCTTTAAATTAATTCAGCTCGAGTCACAAGTGCATCCATTTTAAACTGCTGTTCTCAGGCCAGGGTGTAAAATGCCATAAAATTCCATTGAACAGTCATGGTGAATGTGATTTGAGTAGGAAGTCTTGAGTGGAGTCTGGCCGAGGGTCTTTGTAGGAACTAGGCCAGCTTCCCCCTGACTCTGCCAGGCCCATATTGACCTCTCCCTTTCCCCATTCAGCGAGACAAAGAGAGGCATGCTGGGAAATCTTTTGTTAGTGTCGCCCTGACCTTTAGAGGCTGAAAAACAAGAGACGCCTCCACGGCCCCAAAGCGGGGCAGTGCCTGGTGACGCTTCAGCCTGGCGGTGTCATAGCAACCGCACGGATACTTCCACATCATTGGTTGATGGCTGGGGCCCATCGCTGTGGAAATGCAAAAACCAGCCTGTGATCTGGACTTCCTGTAATAAGACAACAAGGAGAGCCAGACCGCTATCCCAGTACTGTGTGTGTGTGTGTGTGTGTGTGTGTGTGTGTGTGTGTGTGTGTGTGTGTGTGTGTGTGTGTGTGTGTGTGTGTGTGTGTGTGTGTGTGTGTGTGTGTGTGTGTTGTGTGTGTGTGTGTGTGTGTGTGTGGGTGGGTGGGTGGGTGGGTGGGTGGTTTGTGTGTGTGTCTCTATTTCAACAGTGCAAATAACATTTGCCTGCCCCAAGATTTCTATTATAATAAAGGTGTTATTAGGACTAAAATAATGAGTGATTGCTATGAGAAGGGTAAAGCGCGGTGGGCTAGCAGGTGTGAGATGATCCAGTCTCCTCCCAGCTGTGCAGTTTAACCATGTAAACATAAATAAATGAAAGAACAGCCTGTGATAATCTTAGTGTACACTCTTGTGGAGCCACAGTAAGTGTAAATGTGATCTAAGTGAGGAGAGACGGTTTAGCGGGGCGGACCATGGAGTAGCCAGGTCAGGAACTCTGAGCAGCTCTTACAAACGCCTCCTCAGGAGAAAGGATGAGTTTAATTACCGCCGGTTTAACCTGGCGATTAGGAGCTCAGGCAGGCGAAATAGTAGTCGGACACGGCCCTGGTCTCTGGGGTTAGCGCTCAACCGCTCTCTCCTCTGGGGTTAGCATTGAGCCGCTCTCTCCACTGGGGTTAGCATTGAGCCGCTCTCTCCACTGGGGTTAGCATTGAGCCGCTCTCTCCACTGGGGTTAGCATTGAGCCGCTCTCTCCACTGGGGTTAGCATTGAGCCGCTCTCTCCTCTGGGGTTAGCATTGAGCCGCTCTCTCCTCTGGGGTTAGCATTGAGCCGCTCTCTCCTCTGGGGTTAGCATTGAGCCGCTCTCTCCTCTGGGGTTAGCATTGAGCCGCTCTCCTCTGGGGTTAGCATTGAGCCGCTCTCTCCTCTGGGGTTAGCATTGAGCCGCTCTCTCCTCTGGGGTTAGCATTGAGCCGCTCTCTCCTCTGGGGTTAGCATTGAGCCGCTCTCTCCTGGGCTCGAACCTGTGACCGCAGGGCGCGGCCTGTGCTGGGTAACTCTATCGCAGCGGGCGGCGTTTTGATCACAGACCTTCTTGTGTTTCAGGAGGACCTGTTTCAGCAGCCGGGACTCAGGAGTGAGTTTGAGGAGATCCGGGACTGCCTGGACACCGGGATGCCTGAGTCGCTCCGTATCCTTCATGGTTCCCTGATGCACTGTCAAACGCTGTAGCGCACTGACTCACACTGTGTTAAACGCTGTAGCGCACTGACTCACACTGTGTTAAACGCTGTAGCGCACTGACTCACACTGTGTTAAACGCTGTAGCGCACTGACTCACACTGTGTTAAACGCTGTAGCGCACTGACTCACACTGTTAAATGCTGTAGCACACTGACTCACTGTGTCAAACGCTGTAGCGCACTGACTCACACTGTGTTAAACGCTGTAGCGCACTGACTCACACTGTGTTAAACACTGTAGCGCACTGACTCACACTGTGTTAAATGCTGTAGCGCACTGACTCACACTGTGTTAAACGCTGTAGCGCACTGACTCACACTGTGTTAAACGCTGTAGCGCACTGACTCACACTGTGTTAAACGCTGTAGCGCACTGACTCACACTGTTAAAAGCTGTAGCGCACTGACTCACACTGTTAAACGCTGTAGCGCACTGACTCACACTGTGTTAAACGCTGTAGCACACTGACTCACACTGTTAAATGCTGTAGCACACTGACTCAGTGTTAAACGCTGTAGCGCACTGACTCAGTGTTAAACGCTGTAGCGCACTGACTCACACTGTTAAACGCTGTAGCGCACTGACTCACACTGTGTCAAACGCTGTAGCGCACTGACTCACACTGTCAAACGCTGTAGCGCACTGACTCACACTGTTAAACGCTGTAGCGCACTGACTCACACTGTGTTAAACACTGTAGCGCACTGACTCACACTGTTAAATGCTGTAGCGCACTGACTCACACTGTGGTAAACGCTGTAGCGCACTGACTCACACTGTGTTAAACGCTGTAGCGCACTGACTCACACTGTTAAATGCTGTAGCGCACTGACTCACACTGTGTTAAATGCTGTAGCGCACTGACTCACACTGTCAAACGGTGTAGCGCACTGACTCACACTGTCAAACGCTGTAGCGCACTGACTCACACTGTGTTAAATGCTGTAGCGCACTGACTCAAACTGTCAAACGCTGTAGCGCACTGACTCACACTGTTAAACGCTGTAGCGCACTGACTCACACTGTGTCAAACGCTGTAGCGCACTGACTCACACTGTCAAATGCTGTAGCGCACTGACTCACACTGTGTTAAATGCTGTAGCGCACTGACTCACACTGTTAAACTGTAGCGCACTGACGCACACTGTTAAACTGTAGCGCACTGACTCACACTGTTAAACTGTAGCGCACTGACTCACACTTAAATGCTGTAGCACACTGACTCACAGTGTTAAACGCTGTAGCGCACTGACTCAGTGTTAAACGCTGTAGCGCACTGACTCAGTGTTAAACGCTGTAGCGCACTGACTCACACTGTTAAACGCTGTAGCGCACTGACTCACACTGTGTCAAACGCTGTAGCGCACTGACTCACACTGTGTCAAACGCTGTAGCGCACTGACTCACACTGTGTTAAACGCTGTAGCGCACTGACTCACACTGTGTTAAACGCTGTAGCGCACTGACTCACACTGTGTTAAACACTAGCGCACTGACTCACACTGTGTTAAATGCTGTAGCGCACTGACTCACACTGTGTTAAACGCTGTAGCGCACTGACTCACACTGTTAAACGCTGTAGCGCACTGACTCACACTGTGTCAAACGCTGTAGCGCACTGACTCACACTGTGTTAAACGCTGTAGCGCACTGACTCACACTGTTAAAAGCTGTAGCGCACTGACTCACACTGTTAAACGCTGTAGCGCACTGACTCACACTGTTAAATTGTAGCGCACTGACTCACACTGTTAAACTGTAGTGCACTGACTCACACTGTTAAACTGTAGCGCACTGACTCTCACTGTGTCAAACACTATAGCACACTGACTCACACTGTGTTAAACGCTGTAGCGCACTGACTCACACTGTCAAACGCTGTAGCGCACTGACTCAAACTGTCAAACGCTGTAGTGCACTGACTCACACTGTGTTAAACGCTGTAGCGCACTGACTCACACTGTTAAACTGTAGCGCACTGACTCACACTGTTAAACTGTAGCGCACTGACTCACACTGTTAAACTGTAGCGCACTGACTCACACTGTTAAACTGTAGCGCACTGACTCACACTGTGTTAAACGGTGTTAGACTGTACCGCACACCACCCGCCATACTGCTTTATCAGAGTGTAATCTCTGGTGTTTTTTTTTTATTTTGGAGCATTGTCTTGTGTCATCCCTCAACCCCTTCCGACAACCCACAGTTTGGGGGAGCCCCAGTTGCACACAGTTTGAGGGGACCCCCCCAGGGGGAACGTAATGACATCACGTTGTGCCCTTGACTGAAGATGACCCACAGCGGGCAGTAACCACTCTGTCGCTGAGGCTCTCCTCCTGTTCCTGGACGCCCTGCCCGAGTCCGTGGTCCCGTTCCCCTTCTACCAGCAGTGTCTGGACAGCTGCTCCAACAGCGGTCTGTGTAAAAAGGTGGGCGGACCCTCCGAATGTGATTAGTGACTGGCTGATTTCAACCAATCATTGTGTTTGGTTCAGACATGATTGACGGCTATGCCCACTTTGTAGACCCATCACTAGCTGTACATATACAGCCAATCACAGGCTGTTACTACAGTCTCCTGCCAAAGCTAGAGTCAATCGCAAGCTGTTCCTGCAGTCTCACGCCTCTACCGTCTCGCATTCTGTGATGTCGTATTTTAATATTGATTTTTCTGTTTTCTACTATGTCTACTAAATTAATTCATTTTTTACCTTTTTTTTTTTTTTTCTCCATCCATTCTTGCTGTAATTAGTGTCCATCAGTAAAACATCCATTCTTGCTGTAATTAGTGTCCATCAGTAAAACATCCATTCTTGCTGTAATTAGTGTCCATCAGTAAAACATCCATTCTTGCTGTAATTAGTGTCCATCAGTAAAACAGGCGGCCTCTTTTTCTTCTCTCCTGCCGTAGGTTATCTCCCAGCTGCCCCCGTGCCATAGAAACGTTTTTGACTATCTGACTGCGTTCCTCCGCGAGCTGCTGAGGAACTCCGCCCACAATCACCTGGACGCCAACATCTTAGGTAAGGAGAGAGGGAGGTAGGTGTGAAAAAAGAGAGGAGTCTGGAGGGAAACCGCTTAAGCTTCTCTCTGTTCTCACTGGAGTCCATTCTGAGAAACCCTTTCCACTCTGGGATGAGCGTGCTGGAAAACCGCTGTTCAGAGGAGGTAGTCCTTCACTTTCAAACTAGGAACAAGTGCGTTAAAACGACCCTAAAAGGTAAATACGAATTCAAGTACCATGTACTTGACATACAATGTAATAATGTAATGTAATGTAATGGTTACAAGCCCAGTTCCTTAGCCATTACACTACACTGCTGACCCAATATCAAAAACATCACGTAAGCGCTTCAATGTGGAAGTGCGTCTGAAACGTGCAGAAGTAAATTCTCACAGTGGAAACCAGAGTTCAGATGACTACACAAAATTTACAAGAACTGAAACCACTCTACAGATGTTGACCTTGCATTATGCTGTACCCACAAAATTGTGAGATATCTCTAAACTCTTGCAGAAGCTCCTCCCAAACCTTTTTTTTTTTTTTAATTATCATTTCTTAATTTTTTATTTATTTATTTTAATTCAATGTGTGGTCTGGTTAAATCCACCTTTGGAATTTGATGTGCATTATCTTGTCCAGCTCCATGATCGTATTAGCAGACAATGAAGGCATGTGAGTTTATGAAGAACTTGCACAGGTCTCTTTAACACTGTAACTCGGCAGGGGAGAGAATATTAACACCCTTCATTTACGGCGCTGTGAACACCGTGCCAGTGGTGCTGGCTCACTTCATTCCCTCTGGGAATTCCCAGTTTAATAATGAAAAGCTTTAACTAACAGGACTGAGGAGGGTGGAGCAGCTAAAGGGTTAAGAAACTAAGAGACGCTGCTTCCCCTCAGAATCCAGAATACAATGCTGAACATATTTTGCATAATGTAATATATTGCAATATCATATAGAGGCAATCGTTTTTATATGTGCCCGTACGTTGTGAAATGTTGCAATGTATTGATAATATCTTTATTTTTGTTAAATTCTGTTTCTGTAGAACCAGGGGTTACGGGACAAAACCAGTTTCTAAAGCCAGCCATTTTAAAAGAAACTTGATGTTGTCCAGCAAAGTAACGTATCGTGTAGTTTGTCTGCTTAAGTCTGATCTATCATTCCGGAAAGGTTTTGGAATATCAGCGTCCGTGCTCTGCTCCGCATTTTGTGTGTGTGTGTCTGTGTGTGTGTGTGTGTGTGTCTGTGTGTGTCTGTGTGTGTCTGTGTGTGTGTGTGTGTGTGTGTGTGTGTGTGTGTGTGTGTGTGTGTGTGTGTGTGTGTGTGTGTGTGTGTGTGGGGCATACAGAGGGGGGAGGTAAACAGAGCTGATATTGGGTGCGTCCCAATACTTGGAAAATGCACCCTCCTTTCCTCCCACTACCTCCTCCTCTCCTCCTTTCCTCCACTACGTCCTCCTTTCCTCCCACTACCTCCTCCTCTCCTCCTTTCCTCCACTACGTCCTCCTTTCCTCCCACTACAACCTCCTCTCCTCCCACTACCACCTCCTTTCCTCCCACTACCTCCTCCTCTCCTCCTTTCCTCCACTACGTCCTCCTTTCCTCCCACTACAACCTCCTCTCCTCCTTTCCTCCCACTACCACCTCCTTTCCTCCCACTACCACCTCCTCTCCTCCTTTCCTCCACTACGTCCTCCTTTCCTCCCACTACCTCCTCCTTTCCTCCACTACGTCCTCCTTTCCTCCCACTACCACCTCCTCTCCTCCTTTCCTCCCACTACCACCTCCTCTCCTCCTTTCCTCCCACTACCACCTCCTCTCCTCCGTGCCTCGGAAACGGATCTTTGTGTTTTACTCTAATGTTGCTGATTACATCTTAATTACTTATTAACAGTTACATATTAATTAATGTCTCGACACAAACCGCAATATCGGGTGCATTGTATACTGTACATGTACTTTAAATGTACAGGCTGTTTTGCATACTTCCGGGTAGGAAACGAGTGGAGGAAAGGAGGTGAGGAGTGAAGAATATTGGGACACACCCATTGTGTTTGTTCCATAGGGAAAGCCCCGCCCACCTCAGGGGGGCTGGTCGCACATTGAGACGGCCCTGCAGTAGTACAGCTAAAGTTGACATTCTACAACTCAAAGCGGAGTTCCTTCCGTAGCGCCTGACGACGGTCATTTTTGCTGTTGCCTGGGATAGCCCCTCCTCCAGTGAAAACTCTTATTTCTTGTGTGTTTTGCCACTTGTGCAAACATTTCTGTCAGTTGGGCTCCTAAGGCACAAATTGTGTCGAATGGCTGAAACCCTGAATCACAGCCACAAAAGGTCGTCCATCTTTTGTAGGTACATAGAGGCCACTGATTTGAAAACCCCACAAACCCTGAAAGTGTCCTGTTGACCTTTGAGCTGGGCAAAAATTCTGCTGGAGCATAAAAGCAAAAATGGAGGAAGTTGCAAAACCTCAACATAGAAGTTGTGCAGAGATCGTATCTGCATCCTGTCTCCAGTGTCATACGGCGACTCAGAACCTGACAGACAAATATCGGATGACTGCTCACTGCATGAACATGTGCAGGATTTACAATTTGATAGACAAATTATTATTTTAATGAGATGCTCTTAACTGGGAATAGCGCAGTTTCCCCTCCATGCAGAATGCAACAGCAGCAAGCATTTGGGTCGACATTACTTGTTGGATAAATGTCTAATTTATAATAACGTTGTTTAAATTGTTCCCTGTTCCCATAGCAACCATCTTTGCTGGCCTGCTGCTGAGGGCACCAATGAAACAGAGCCTTGTAGAGAAGCGGAAGGCCCAAGAGTTCTTTCATCACTTCCTTGTACAAGACCCTTAATGAGCAGGACAGCCAATCAGAGTTCAGCCCTTTTAGCCTAATGTACAGCACCGCAGTATTTTTTTAATAAACTGTAATATTTCATAAATGGATAGATACTCCTTTGTATAGTCAATTTCTTTCCTTTTTTTCAAAAAAAGATTTTATTCTGATTTCAAACCCATGCATTGTATGCAAGAGGGTTTTTAACGTAAGCTGTTTTATCTTCACAGAGCAGCTGCACAAAACTGACAGTTTTTGAAAAGAATGTTTTATTTGGTAGTTATTTAAAGATGGATCATGTTTGTCATGTTCGCCTGTGGTTTCTAAAGTAATACAAATGTATGTTCTTTTTATATATATATATATATATATATATATATATATATATATATATATATAAAAGCAATGTTTTTAAAGCATATGTGCAGTATGTCTCACTTATTGTTGGGTTTGCCTGCAAGGATTGACTCTCCTTTTGTTGACTCATGTTGCTGTAAGTTTTGGGTATGCTGAAAGCAAAAGGATATTTGAATGCTATTTAATACTTTTTGTTGTGTAATACATTATAACTGTCACTGTAAAATATGTAACTTTGAATATAAGTTTTTTGACAACACATGCAAATGAAAAAGCCATATTTTTCCACATTGATGTCAACGTGTATCTAAAATCTGCCTCGTGTGTATTTCTGTATGTGCTTATTTCCATTCATGGGAATATAATAATTGTCAAAATACATACTTTGTTAGATTTCTCCTTGAGCCAAAAGGGGCTGGGTTTCTATTGCGTCCCTATGGGTTTAAAAAAAGACTGGATCTAAATCCGCATACATTCAATACCGTCTCTGCTTTGGATACAACCTGTGGGGAAATTAATGTGGGAAGTTGTATCTGCCTTATCTCCTGTGTAGTGTGCTTAAAAGTGAAATTATTAGCTGGTGTCAGTGTCAAAGCTGGAATCCAATTTAGCCTAAGTAGCTACACCTTTAAGTAAATATTCAAAAACTCATACCGAGCCATTTAAAGACTGAATAGATTTTAAGACTACTTGTCTTTACAATAGATCAATGAAAATCGAATGGGTATGTAGAGAATGTGTTGCCCCTTAAATAAACAAAATGAAATATTGGGTGGGGGTCTGCTATGAAATACTCTGTATCAACACTCGCTGGTGTTTTGTTAGCCCTGGGCAGAGATTTAATGAGATACTGGACTTTTATCTGTTTTTACGGTTCATAATTTACAGGCTCAGCAAAATTCACCAAGAAAACACTGACTCGTTTAATTTTCAATCTGTGTAAGGTTGAAATTAAGTGTCTGCCTGAATTTAGTCTTGGCTCTTTTTTTTAATGAATCAAATTTTTAAAAAAAATTAATCTAACACCAACAGCTTACAACATACCTCCCGATTCAGTTTAATTGAATCTAAATATAATTGCACTTCATCCTGAAGTAGCTCGCTGAGTTATCGTTTAGGTACATTACTATATATTGGCTGACATACTAAATAAATAAATAAATAAATAAACATGAAGCGCAGGGTTTTTCAAATATTTTACCGAGGATCCAACCCGGTAACGTTAAGTGTCATGCTGTAGTTCTGTGGGTTGGAGTTACCACCTTTTCCCAGGATGCTTCGCGAAAAGGAAGCCCAATGTGACGACGTTTTAATCATGGTACCGCTGGGGAGGGGAAGGGAAGAAAGCGCTAGCAGCAATCCAAAATTCACATCTATTCGGCTTCTTCTCAGCACCGGTAACATTTTCCACTTTTTATGTTGGTAAGACAGTGATTTGGAATGGACACTGGCTTTCATATCTATTTCATATCTACTACATTCATTGTCCCCATTATGTTCAGAGTTCAGCGCTGTCTGCTGTGGTCAGTCAAAGATGCCGCTGCTTATTGGTAGCTAACGTTACAGCTAACTTATAGCTTATTGGTAACGTTAGCTAACGTCAGCTGCAGCTAGTTGGGTGTTTATGTTACTAGGTTTTTTAAAATAAGTTTGTAACTAGTTACCTGACGTTACTGGCATAGTTATCTGAGTGTCATAGAATTGGCCACTGGAGTAAGTTGGCTAATGGTTAGCTAGCTTTCATTATTTTAAGTTGGCTTTTTAGTGTTTTGTTTGGGACTACCTGGCTTGCTATAATGTCAGTTGAACAGTCGCCAAATAAGATAACTGTGAATGAGCCATAACCATAGACCCTAGCAAAGTATAACGTTAAGCTTGTGAAGTTCTCTTGGTATTTAGCTCAGGCTACGAGTGCTAGCTAGCTAGTTCGCTCTACTGAACGGAATTGCTAATGCCTGGTTTTTTATTTGTTAGCCACTATGCTACATTTGTTAACTTTACCAATTGAAGGGACACAAGATTGGCTGTCTAGATCAGTTCCCAGTTTAATTTGTGTGGAAACAAAGCTAACGTTAGCTGCTGTATGTTACCAAGTGTCTGAGTATAGCTAAGTTAGCTAGTCGCCTGTTTTAGTTCATTCTCCAAGTGACGGCAGCTAGCTAGCCGCTAGCCAATTACCTGCTAGCCTACGTTTGCTAGCTAAGCCATCAGTTTTCCTGATTCGGGAAAACAGTCTCGCTTTTGTCGCCCGAATTGGGGAAAGTTCCAGAAAATGCGTAGCTACCGAATTGTTAATATAACTAGCCGGCAAACTATTTTTAACAGCCCCCACTAGTTGGCTTGCTTACTCTGTAACCCAGGTCAACAGTTCATATCACAACTTTGCATCGTACTAGTTAGCTAGCTAGTGCTAACGTTAGCTAGTTGGCTACAAAGTGGTTGTTCATGTTCTCAGTGCTAACGTTAGCTAACACTAACGTGTGTAATTTTGTGGAAGCTGGGTATTCTAATAGCTTGCCAGTTTTATAAGTAATTACCATTTTATTTTAGCTAATTTAACTTCCAGTATTGTAAGCGCTGACTAAGTAACGTTAGCTAATGTTGAGTAGTATTGTGAGGA
The DNA here is from genome assembly GCA_029718625.1 of Synaphobranchus kaupii. Classification (NCBI taxonomy): domain Eukaryota; kingdom Metazoa; phylum Chordata; class Actinopteri; order Anguilliformes; family Synaphobranchidae; genus Synaphobranchus; species Synaphobranchus kaupii. The sequence goes on along the minus strand of CM056390.1, from coordinate 3,434,057 downwards.
AAGGAGCGGTTAAAGGCCTCTGAAACCCGTGGAAATCATTATATCTACCAGCAAGGCGTAACACTTTCTTGCCTAGTTTTGTAACTCCATTTTTGCGCGCTTTAAATATGGTTTGAAGTTACCGCAGTTACCATTTATCTTGTATTTGTTGTGAGTTAACTTGATTTTTGTGAGATGGCTAGTTAACTCTATGTGACAGCTTGGGTAAAGTAGCGGGCTAGCTAGCATCACCCAAGACGGCGAATGGCAGTGGAAATTATTCATGAATGTTGGCTGGAATGAATAACATTAGCTTATCGTCATATATCATTAGCTGGCATCTAGTAAGACATGGCAATGTAACATTAGACCATACCTTAGTGTAGTCTGTAACGGTTACATTAAACCTATAGTGTAGTCTAACGGTTATATTAAACATACCTTAGTGTAGGTTTGCATAAAACAAACAAAAAAACTTTGACAAGGAAGGTTAATTATGATAATTATTGCCTCTGATAACTGAACGCACTGTAGATAATTTTTTTAAATTGCCCATGAAAAAGTTGACTGACAGTTTACACTCAGCTACGCAGTTTTTTTATTTATTTATTTTGGTAGCTGGCTCGCTAACACTTGTATGGCTGGCATATGAATGTTAGAGAATGTGGTAATTTTACCGGCTTGAATGCACACACATACGCTACTTGGTCACCCCTGCTGCTGTTTAGTGTAGTGTAGTGTAGTGTAGAAGGCATAGCTAGACTGGCTCGCATTTCGCCGCCCCACTCGGCTTCCTTTTTGTACCTGCTCCAAAGAATTGGGTTTCGGCGGCTATCGGTGCCAGAATAGGAAGCACTGTATTAGAGCAATCGTCCATTTGAATTCAGCCCGACACACATTAAAACCACCGGAAAACGTGTAATTTAATAAATATTTATAGATTGGTCCGGTATTTGTTCTGTTGAAACGTATTTCCCGTTGTGTTCTGGCGACTGGCTGGTTTCCTGGGCTTTTTGGACTTCGCTTAATCATTTCGCAAAGAATCAAAAGGGAAGGACATATTTTTAATTTAATGCCGTTGTCTAGAAATGTGAATTTTCATAATCCTCGTAATTGGGCACACAAAACCGATTGCCTTGCAAATTAGAAACCGACTGCATGCACCTACATGGAAAACAGCTCTAGATAAGGCTTTGATCCGTTGCCCTGCCAGCCAGGGGCAGGCTGATAATCAGGCGGCTGGAACTCCGAGCCCTCTGATGCAGTCTCCAGTCGTCCGAAATCTCCATGTTCTCCGTTGCTGTCATTTTTTGATTTGGTCTTTGTGTCCACTTCTCGTTGTTTTGAGTGCCCCCTGTTGGCTCACGCCGTGTCCTGAGCATGTCTCAGGTGGCTGTCTCAGGTGAGCGTGTAGCGACTGTATTGTAGATGACATTCTCTCAGCTGAGTGCAAGTCCTGACTGCGTGCGTGGCTTTTATGTGTGCTCCCACCTGACCCCGCCTCTCTGCGCTCTGTTCCACAGGAAGCTCCAGCGTTGCGGGCACGCAGTAGCTGTGGGCGTGGCGGCAGGATCATGGGGGAGAACGGCCCCCACAGGGAGGCCATGTTCTTCCAGGTGGAGGTGGACGCCCTGACGCAGCACCAGCACAACGACGATGACAAGATGGCCGACTTCGACAAGGAGGACGACGACGACGACCTGCTCCCCTCCACGTCCGGCCTCGTGTACGACCGCACCACCGTGCTCATCGAGCAGGACCCCGTCGGCCTGGACGAGGAAGATGAGGAGGACGACGAGGAAGACGAGGAGGGCCGCGAGGGCCGAGGTGAAGGTGGCGGTGGGATGAGCTTCCTGGCGCAGGGGCCCGAGGGCGGCCTGACCTTGATGGTGGATCCCGACGCCATGTCGCAGGGTTACGTGCACCACACCATCTCGCCCGACCAGATCCAGTTCATCATCAATCCCGGCTCCACCCCTATGCCGCGAAACATAGAGGGCGCCACCCTTACCCTCCACTCGGAGTGCCCTGAGACCAAGCAGAGAGAGGTAGGCCCCGCCCCCTTCTAACTCCACCCCTCCCTTTGTGACCCGTGTGAAAGGAGGAGACTCTTGAGAGGGTTTCTGCTGTGAGAAAGGAGGGGCGGTGACCTACGTGTGTAACCAGCGGCTGAATGGTCTGTTCTTGTGCTTTAATTAGAAAATCACTGGTCAACCCTCCGGGCCCAGGGCTAAGAGCTATATTGTGAAAGAGCTCCTGATGTCTTGACAGTAGTGAGGTGGTTTGTGTCTGTGGTGGAGCTGCATACGCCTGCTGTAAACTATGGAGACGTGCAAAGTCCATCGGACCAGGAGTCCCCCCCGCACCCTTCAGGCTATAGAATCTTATTTCACATGGCCTGTATCATTTGTGTATTGAGCTGATGCCTTTGTAAGAAACTTTCACAGATTATATGTTTTTAACATACTAGCCATTGATACAGCTGTGTATTTGTTAAGGGTACAGCAGCAATGGCCCACCTGGCATTTGAACCTGCAACCTCTGAGGCCTGATTTCCTCGCTGGCACACCCCTGGCTGCAGCGTACCACGGGCCACGTCAAACACTCCTACAAAGTTACATTTTCGCTTAAGTGTAGTACTGTGCAGAGGAGGGCTGTGGCTGAAGGCTCAGCCCGGCTCTGATTTGCTAGGCAGGTCAGTCTATGACGAGGCAGCTTGTTGTGAGGTGGGCACTGCTGTGATTGGCTGGTTTTGAGCCCGGTCCAGGGGGCCATTGTGCCAGGCCTGTTTGGTGACATTGCTGGGACGGAGCGCTGCCATTGTTCCGCTCTGTGTTATTCCCGTAAAACTCTGCCGCCAGGACACGAGCGATTTGCCGCTGCCGCGCCGTTTTCCGCCAACGTGCGTTAATGGCGACACAAGCTGCAGGACGTGGCTGTAATGAGTGAGCACCGTGGTGCACTGTTTCACAACACGCCTGGATCAAACTGTTATTTGAAATTCTAGACACCAGTAAAATTCCTGCAGGTTAATCACAGTTTTAAAAAAACAAAAACTGTTCTTTTCACCTTATCTGTTTTCTGGGCATTACCTTTCTTTCATACGATTGTACATTTTGGTAAAGAACGTTGTGTTGTTGAAAATGTATCGGAGCTTTGCAGTAGTGTTAAACTTTTTAGATATCAGCATCATTAACAAGAGTGAACCAAACAAATCAGTTATACTGGTTTAGTCACATGGGTTACATACATAGAGTAAATGTAATCTAGCATCTAGGTAGTCATTTTAAGTATATCATTTTACTCATGTCTGATTGCTGATGACGAGACACATGTGACTGGACGTTGAGCGAGAGAAGAAAGGGATTGGTGTTTAGAGTAGGGGGGAGTTTCTGTTCTGAATGAAAGGTCTTATTTGCGTGGTTCTGTACTCAGTCTCCTAGGAATTCTGCTTCCACACGCTTCCCTGTGTTAGATGTGTATTCCCACCCAGGGCCTGGGGGGCTGTGCATTTAATTATTTGTTTTCCTCCTTGCTTTCTAAGTGCTAAGTGCTACCTCTGGCAGCCCAGAGCGCGCTCTGAAACGCAGTGCGCTGCGAGAACACGCTCTTTGAGAGCGTGTTCTCGCAGCGCGCTGCGTTTGAGAGCGTGTTCTCGCAGCGCGCCGCGTTTGAGAGCGTGTTCTCGCAGCGCACCGCGTTTGAGAGCGTGTTCTCGCCGCGTTTGAGAGCGTGTTCTTGCAGCGCGCCGCGTTTGAGAGCGTGTTCTCGCTGCGTTTGAGAGCGTGTTCTCGCTGCGTTTGAGAGCGTGTTCTCGCTGCGTTTGAGAGCGTGTTCTCGCTGCGTTTGAGAGCGTGTTCTCGCTGCGTTTGAGAGCGTGTTCTCGCCGCGTTTGAGAGCATGTTCTCGCAGCGCGCTGCGTTTGAGAGCGTGTTCTCGCAGCGCGCTGCGTTTGAGAGCGTGTTCTCGCAGCGCGCTGCGTTTGAGAGCGTGTTCTCGCTGCGTTTGAGAGCGCGTTCTCGCTGCGTTTGAGAGCGCGTTCTCGCTACGTTTGAGAGCGCGTTCTCGCTGCGTTTGAGAGCGCGTTCTCGCTGCGTTTGAGAGCGCGTTCTCGCTGCGTTTGAGAGCGCGTTCTCGCTGCGTTTGAGAGCGTGTTCTCGCTGCGTTTGAGAGCGTGTTCTCGCTGCTTTTGAGAGCGTGTTCTCGCTGCGTTTGAGAGCGTGTTCTCGCTGCGTTTGAGTGTGTTCTCGCAGCGCGCCGCGTTTGAGAGCGTGTTCTCGCAGCGCGCCGCGTTTGAGAGCGTGTTCTCGCTGCGTTTGAGAGCGTGTTCTCGCTGCGTAGTGTGTTCTCGCTGCGTTTGAGAGCGTGTTCTCGCTGCGTTTGAGTGTGTTCTCGCAGCGCGCCGCGTTTGAGAGCGTGTTCTCGCAGCGCGCCGTGTTTGAGAGCGTGTTCTCGCTGCGTTTGAGAGCGTGTTCTCGCTGCGTTTGAGAGCGTGTTCTCGCTGCGTTTGAGAGCGTGTTCTCGCTGCGTTTGAGAGCGTGTTCTCGCTGCGTTTGAGAGCGTGTTCTCGCTGCGTTTGAGAGCGTGTTCTCGCTGCGTTTGAGAGCGTGTTCTCGCTGCGTTTGAGAGCGTGTTCTCGCTGCGTTTGAGAGCGTGTTCTCGCTGCGTTTGAGAGCGTGTTCTCGCAGCGCGCCGCGTTAAATCGCTACAGCGGCTTTGCACAGTAATGGACTGAGGGAGGATCTGTTGCCCTCAGGCTCCTGATGGTTAATGTAGTTCCCTTGCCCTCAGGCTCCTGATGGTTAATGTAGTTTTATGCCACTGTGCATTTCAATGCTGATGCCTACAGCGAGATCTGATCCATTTCAGGATTTAGAGCCAGCTTCTTTAACGTCAGTCATATCTGTGTGACATTTTTTAGGCATCAACTGCAGCTGCTCACTGCACGCGTATCATAAACATGCACAATATGGCGGTGAACCAGCCCTGGCATTTGCAGATGTTTAGAAATCTAAGCCAGGGTAAACTAGCATAAACACTGGCCCTCCAGCTCTGGAGCGGCTGTGTAGTGCCCTTGATTTAAAGCCCATCTTATGGAGCGTAAAAACCTACAAATTCTGCTGTCATATTTATATCCCTAAAATTTCTGCACATTAATGTATCAAAAATGGGGAGGATCTAAATTCAGATTCATATATTTTAATAAGTATCAGGTTAAAAACTGAATTAAGAAAAGTTCACATTTACAATTATTAGTGGTATGTAATTGAAATCTGCTGAATGTTACTTTAGGTGGGGATTTCCGCCAGTTCATCCATTAAAGCTGTTTTGATGTGATGTTTAGCTCGCCTTATTTTCAAAAACAGATGTGTTTTCAGTGCTCAGCTGCCTGTGGCTGTAAATTGGTGTGTGAGAAATGTGGCTGGTCTTGCCAGAGCCGGTCACTAAGGCATTAGGCTGCACTTAAGGGTGATGGATTGATGCGTTTCCTGATGAGCACGTTTTCCCAGTGAGTGCTTTGTAGTGCATTTCTGAAAGAAGGCTTTATTTTACTGTATTTCTTTACTGGTACCGCCAGCAATGTGGCGAGACTGCATTTGTGTGCTGTGGGGCTGTGGGGCTGTGGGGGCTAGGGGGCTGGCAGGATGGAGTACATTTGTGTGATCGAGCCGTAATGGCCGCCCAGTGACACACAGTAGCAAACTAAACGACTACATCCGATGGGTGATTCTTGTGCTCATGATATTGGTCACATCACATTAAACCAATGAATGACTACACCTGTGTGCTTCTAGTAAACACGGCATGGAACTGCTATACACTGTGGGGAGTGTTGACTTCTCTGCCTGATGCAAACATCCATTCCTTTGCTCCCTGTGTTTTAAAAAAAATTTGTTTCTGATTTTTCCACCATTTAGTAGCCAATTGAACCATAATCTAATTCAGTTCCCCCCGTGTAGCAACCGCTAGAGAACCACCGTTATACAGCCCTGTCAGCCGGTAGTAGGACGGAGAGCGCCACGTCCTCTACAGGGCGCGACTCCTCGAACTCCTGACCGTGATTCCAACTCGCCCAGGGCCTTTCTGTGCGCAGCGATTCTCTCCGAGCCCCTCCCCCCTCCCACAGGGCGCGAACCCCGATCCTCGGAGCACAACTCGGGGTACAACTCTTACCGTTGTACCACAGCGGTGGCCCTTGCTCCCTGTGTTTTGATATAAATGTTGGTTCAGACTAAGAGTCGCTGCTGAAAGTGGAGAGCTAGCGTAGCCGCGTGTGCAGCGCTAGCCTGCGTAGTGCTCTGATGTCACAGCGCTAGATTCCGTGTAACACGCCTCGCTTTTCACCAGGGCGGTGATATTCAAATCTGGATCTCAAATCGAAGTCCACCCTGGTTTTCTTTCTCCCGGGTAATTAACTGAACAGTTAGTGCTAATGATTGACCAGACTTTCTTCACACCTGACTCCCAGGTAAAGGGAGGGTGGTGATCTGCAGTTCTCGGACCTCGAATCTATCTTAGCTGCTTCCTCATCAGGCAGGACCTGTGTTTTTACCGCCAGACAGTCGGCCTCATACAGATTTCTCAGTCATTTAGCTGGAATCAGGTTTGGCCTGATTGGGACTGTTGATTCTATAAAATGGGGTAGATCATTACTCAGTACCAGAATAGGTCTCCTGGTAGTGTGCACGCACGCTGTTTCTTCCTTTGAATTGAATCTGGAAGTGTGTGTGTGTGTGTGTGTGTGTGTGTGTGTGTGTGTGTGTGTGTGTGTGTGTGTGTGTGTGTGTGTGTGTGTGTGTGTGTGTGTGTGTGTTCTGTATATTTGTGTCTGTGTGTGTGAGAGAGGTTTGTGTGTGTGTGAGATCAAGACTGTGTGCGGTCTGTGTCTGTGAATGCGGTGTGTGTGTGTATGGTGTGAGAGGTTTGTATATTTGTGTGTGAGTGTGAGATAGAGAAGTGTGTGTGTGAGAGCTGTGTGTTTATGGTGAGGTGTGAGTGAGGTTTGTATGTTTGTGCGTGCGTGCGCGAGCGAGCTGTGTGAGTGAGGTTTGTATATTTGTACGTACGTGCGTGCGTGCGTGCGTGCGCGAGCGAGCGAGCTGTGTGAGAGAGGTTTGTATATTTGTGTGTGTGTGCGTGTGCGTGAGCGAGCGAGCTGTGTGTGAGAGGTTTGTATATTTGTGCGTGCGTGCGTGCATGCATGAGCGAGCGAGCTGTGTGAGAGGTTTGTATATTTGTGCGTGCGTGCGTGAGCGAGCGAGCGAGCGAGCGAGCGAGCGAGCTGTGTGAGTGAGGTTTGTATATTTGTGCGTGCGTGCGTGCGCGAGCGAGCGAGCTGTGTGAGAGAGGTTTGTGTGAGAAAATGATCCGTCATGAATCAGAAAGCATGATTCATTAATGGTACTCATTTATTAAGCAGGTATACTTATCTAGATCAGCTGCTAAAGTTAATATGGCCCTGAATTACATATTACAGGAGAAAATGGCAGCTGTAAAATAGGAACAGAACAGCCAGGATTATAGTCCTTAAGATGGCATCAGGATGGGAAACGTGTGCCAGGATATACAAGGCATAACGGTAAAAGCGTAGGTTATAGATTTAAGAGATACTTAGCTACAGAAATACTTATTTCAGAATGTCATCCCGGGAGGCCAGGTGGAGAACCCACCATAGAGGTTTCTGTCTTTTACCCTCAATGCTTTCCTTCTGTCAGAATAATAGAACATGCCTGGCCATGCACAGACAAGCTTTTATGGGGCCTGTCGGGTTGACTCGAGTAGAACACTGAAGCTTCAGTTGTGATTGGCTGGGTGGCATTGGAGCCTTGGAAACATTTCATACTCAGTCAGATATGAATCTATCAGGATTTAGCTGGCAGAAATGACCCGGCATTTAAAAGGGAACCTTTCTCTCTTGAACTCTGACCTTTGACCTAAGATATGCCGCTGTGCTTTGCAGTGTGACTCCACCCCATTTTAATACTCAAAACCTCGAAAACTTTATTAACATGGCACAATTGGGCGCACTGCAAAATAATATGCAACAGTACAAGTACCTAGAGTGCATTTCTGCAATTAAATGATACGGATCATATATGACATCAGTAAGTAAATGTATAAAAAATCGAAATTAATGATTGAATAAGAGAATATGTTCCACAATTGAATGCTTCTGGAGACGTAGCAGTGATACTTGACCAGAACTCCCTTTCTCTCGATATAAATTATATTGAAAATATGCACATATTGGTACAGTATAAACAACAATCTTTGAGGGGGGATCCACTGCTTGAGATGGAACTAGGCAAACTATATTACTGCTATAATGTGTAGCAAATAATCAGATTAGCTCTCCTCCTTTTACTATCATCTTCTTTCCCCCTCTCTTGCCTTTTCCCCTCATCCTCTCTTTTCAGTTATGTCTTCTCTCTGACTCTTGCTTCTCTCTCTCTCTCTGCTGGGGGGAGACATATCTGGTTATCCTGTGATTTATGCAGAGCTGGAAAGTGTGTGTGTAGGCAGGGTCTGGCGCTGGCTCTAATCTCTTCATGCCACGCACCCCACGGCTCCATACCAATAGGGCACATTCCGTTTTCTCCCTCTCCTTTCTCCCTCTGTTTTCTCCCTCTTTTCTCTCCCTCTCCTCTTTCTCTTCTCTCTCGCACTCCTCTCTCTCTCCCTCTCTTCTCTCTATCCCTTCATTCTCCCCTTCTGTCTCCTCTCTCCCCACCCCCCACTCTCTCCCTCCTAAGTTATAAAAACAGAGCAGGCAGGATGAATTTAGGAGATGGGTTGAGTGTTGGGGCCCCTGTGGTTCTGACTGCATTGGTCGGGGTTCCCCTGGGGCCTGGCTCGGGTCCGATTGCTGAGGACATGGTGATGGAGGGCCTGGTTTGCGTCGGATGCAGTGTCACAACCACGGACGCCGCTAACACGGCTGAATTCGGCAGCAACAGGGTGGGAGGGGGGTAAAAGAGAGGGTGACAGAGGGGGAGAGAGGGAGTGAGAGTGTGGAGAGAGGGAGAGGGGCAGAAAGCAGAAGAGGGAGGAAAGTGATAGAAAAGTGTGTGCGCGTGAGGAGATGATTGTTTTTGTCGATGCACGTTAGGATGTTTGAGAGTGGGGGTGGTATATGTGGTTGTGCGAATGTGAGTTTGTTTCTGTGTGTGAGAGAAAGCAGTGCGTGCGTGTATGTGAATGCCATGATGGGGCTCAAGGCGGCTTCAACTTCAGGAATAAAGGGGGGGGGGGGGGGTGGCAGAGGGAGCGAGGGGCGTAGAGAGAGAGAGAGAGAGAGATGTAGGGAGAGGGGGAGCACGAGAGAAAGAGAGACACTATTGTAGAAGCAGAGAAAGGCTCTGCTGGTGTCTGCTTTTCCCTTTGACCGTAACAGTGACACACAGTTACACACCTCCCTGCAGAGCCTGAATGCTTTTATTTTAGTCCTCAAGCTCAGCACTGCTGGGGGCGGGGGGGGGCGGGGTGGGTGGCATAATGAGCCAGCAGATCTGCAATACCGCCGTCGCCAGGTCTGGGGCATTCTCTTCTTTTCTTTCCTTCTCTCTCTCTCTCTTTCTCTTTCTCTTTCTCTTTCTCTTTCCTGTAAATGTCCCAGCAGGCCCCGCTGATGCCTTCTACAGCACCTCTTTTAGCATGATGTAGCACGATTTAGCACGATGTGTCATTAACCCGCAGCCAGGTCAGTTTCCCCCTCGAGCTTTGACCTTGGGGAGGATACAGCTCCCGGGGGGGAAAAAGACCTGCAAAGCAGAGAGCAAATAAGATTTTATTGCATGTTGGGCAAAGGTCCAAACAGTAGAAAGGCTGTTGCAAGGCCTTAATTCCCCAACAGCTCTCATTCATTCGGCCTGTTTTTGAGGCATAAATACAACAGAGTACCGTCCACAAGCTTCTGAGATCGATGTCTGCAGACATGTGAACACAAAAACTGAACATTAGCATCACAAAAAAGTACCTCAAAATGCTTTTCTGGGAAATGAGGGGGGAAAAAAATTACTATTATTAAATAATAATAATAATAATAATGCATGGCATTTATATAGCGCCTTTCTAGATACTCAAAGCGCTTTACAATGATGAGGGGGAAACTCGCCTCTACCACCACCAATAATAATAAATTAGATTAGTTTTAGCTGCAAGCGTTTTTAAGGGTTTGTACATTCACTGTACGCAACTGATGATGCAAGCGTTTTCATTGTGCGCCAAATGTAAAAACAGAAAAATATTTTCTGCCGGTCTTACAGGCCTGTGGTCCACCCTGAGGTTTTATGTTTCTGCAACCTGACCTGTCAAGTTTTTCCACACTTTGAGACTCCGTGTGAAACCATATCCCAGACCTGCATTCCTGCCCGGTTACCTGTCCACTTACCTGCTTTTGACAGAAGTACACTGTGTTTTAGAAACCAAATATTTAGCAGCTTTGTTTGCGTCTCAAAATGTTGCCCAAAAAGAGCCCTGACTGCAGTATCAGTCGTCATTCCTTAAAAATGATTTGCAATTATTCTACATGACTTTTCAATGTCATTTTATGAATCTGATTTGAGTGGGAACTGCGTTTGTGCAGGTGAAGAGGTACCAGTGCATGTTTGAGGGTTGCACGCGCACCTATAGCACTGCTGGGAACCTGCGGACGCACCAGAAGACGCACCGCGGGGAGTACACCTTTGTGTGTAACCAGCAGGGCTGTGGCAAGGCCTTCCTGACCTCGTACAGCCTGAAGATCCACGTGCGCGTGCACACGAAAGAGAAGCCCTTCGAGTGCGACGTACAGGGCTGTGAGAAGGCCTTCAACACACTGTACAGGTCAGACTCCCCGTACTTCACTTCCTGTCCCCGATACCCTCCTCTTTAACACACTGTACAGGTCAGACTCTTCGTCCTTCACTTCCTGTCCCCGATACCCTCCTCTTTAACACACTGTACAGGTCAGACGCCCTGCCCTGTCCCCCACGTCCTGTCCCCCACGTCCTGTCCCCCACGTCCTGTCCCCCACGTCCTGTCCCCCACGTCCTGTCCCCCACGTCCTGTCCCCCACGTCCTGTCCCCCACGTCCTGTCCCCCACGTCCTGTCCCCCACGTCCTGTCCCCCACGTCCTGTCCCCCACGTCCTGTCCCCCACGTCCTGTCCCCCACGTCCTGTCCCCCACGTCCTGTCCCCCACGTCCTGTCCCCCACGTCCTGTCCCCCACGTCCTGTCCCCCACGTCCTGTCCCCCACGTCCTGTCCCCCACGTCCTGTCCCCCACGTCCTGTCCCCGATACCGTCCTCTTTAACACATTGGCCATGACTGAATATGATCCCTGTTCCCTGCCCCCTGTCCCCTCAGACCCCTGTTTACTATGTGCCCTCTCCCCTCACTTTGCAAGCAGTGTGCGAAAGAAATCCCGCAAAACTCTTTCCAAACTAGTGAGGAAGTAGTGTGTAATAGAGCTGAACAGTGGCCGCCCCCTTTTTTAGCGGCCCCGGTTCCGGAAGTAAATTTCCCATTCATTTGCTCCATAGACATTTCAGAAAGTCTCTAGCTAATAGAGTTTTAAGCCTGGAACCGAGCCATACAGCTACGAGAAGAATCTAGACTTTATTTTTTTTAAATTGATGGAAAAAATAAAAAAAATCTTTGGAAAACGGGGAAAAGGTACAGGACTGTGTACTTAACGTTTTTTAAGAGGGAATGAACTACTCATCCCATAAAGCATTGCTAATTATGTAAAATTTCTCCTCATTTTCAACCGGTTTCAACTAAGGATGTTGATAACGGATAATTTTGCAACCGGTTAGCCAAACATCATTATTCAGTTAATAAACGGTTAGAAATGCTGAAATGTTCTACAGTTATGACCTACATAATACCCAACCCAAAGCCCCCAAATTAAAAATGCATGCATACACAGAATGGACTTTTCTCAGAATGGTATTTATTGCTTTCAAAATGTAACATTCAACATAACAAATAATAAGTTGTAATATACATTGTATAGCCTACAAATAGCAGCCTACGTTGTAGCCCTAATTATTTTTAAATGGACATCGGCACATGCTAGCCTATGCTATAGCCGGATCTCTTGAGGGGGAAAAAAAATCTAATTAGGCTATGACAACTAGTTTACAGCGCAATTAGCCTGGACTGCCCTGGACTACCATAGACTCTGCCCGACCTCAAATTGTTGCCAAATTGGGCAAAAAAATAGTCTGTGTCCCCAGCTTTAAGGTAGCCTAGCCAGTCTGGGGAATTGGAATCTGTTAGCTTGTCTGTTTGGACGCACGTGTGCCTGTATTTTAAAGGATTCAACATGTTTCTCGTGCTGCTACTGTATTTGAGCACCCTTTCGCACAATTTACACTGAACTTTGTGATCGTTCTTCTTTGTAAAATTATTCCAAACTGAGCTACGGTTTGTGCGTTTCATTTTGATGTGGATACTGGCTATAACGTTAGCAACAGTAGAGCAGCTCTCTCGCTCGCCACCCGTTATGATCTGCTAGCAACCTCCTGGGGAAATAGGACAACCGGTTGATAACCCCCCCTCAGTATGTTTAAAATAATGACATCTCCCCCATTATTTAACCTAATAACATCGACAAAATCGTTTTTTTTTTTTTAATGCAAATTAACCGATAAGCCGTTAAGTATATTCGGATATTTTTATTTTTACGGCTATCCAGCTAACCGGCTAAACGATGACATTCCTAGTTTCAACCACTTTTTGCAATAATTTTAGGTTAATTACATTTTATCTTTAGTGCTTTCTTGTATATACTGTATATATTTTAGTGTTTGGGGATTTATTGTTGTACTTATAGTGTTTGTAAATTTACTTCTGGAACCCAGATGTCCAGGCTGTCATTCACTCGAATCTAACGTTAGGCCTACATAGACTATAACTAGGCTCCGCTACGTTAATATTTCCAAACTTAATAAATACCGCACCCCTAACCACAAAAATGCTTCGCTAGATGTAGTGTTGCAACTAAGATATTCAGCTGATAAAAACACTTTCTCAGCATATTTAACCTTAGCTACTGACTTTGAGAACCAACTGTAAAGTAGGCTAATGCTCGCTTTCAACCATAGACTGTAGAAAGCTTCCCACCGGCCACCTAGTGGTGGGCATCGCTATGGTAAGGGCGACTTCTCTGATTGGTGGAACTCAATTTAGGATTGTGGGCAGCATAGTCCTTCACCAGTTTTACGGGAATAAAACACGGTTTCTTAAAAACAAAGTTGAAATCGGACTGACTTATGGCTTCTAAAGGAGCATATACCATCGTTTCGCAAGCTCGTAGCTCGTCGTAAGTGTACCTGTTACGGTTAATACATTATGACTAATAATCAAATTCTTCTACGGTGAGGGGGCATTTTTACTTCCAGTACCAGACTGTTCAGCTCTATGTCCCGCTTTTGTAGTACAAGGTGTAGTTTTTACTTCTGCTTTACTTCCTGTTTACTTCCTGAAATTGTTGGATGAGTGTGCTCGTGAATCCCACCAACAAAACCCCTCTAAAACACAGAAATAAGGGGTTCATCCGGGGTTTTTAAGTGCCCCCATTTGTGAGAAAAAGTCTCCCACTCAAAAACATTTTGAAGTTGACTCAAATATGCGCCCTGATCATGGCCATTGTGCAGGTCAGATGCCCCATCCTTCACTTCCTGCCACCCACTTCCTGTCCCCGATACCTTCCTCTTTAACACACTGTGCAGCTCAGGCACACGCCAGCGTACTTGGTCACGTGTCAGTCCGTCTTTATCAGCAAAGCAAACAGTGGTGCCCCTTTAATTCCCCATGGGTAAGGCTAAGCACCCCCTCCTCTTTCCCTCTTTCTCTTTCTTCCCTTCCTCTCTCTCTTTCCCACTTCCCTTTTACTCTCCCTCTCTCTCCCTCTCTCATTCTCGCTCTTCCTCCCTTTCGCTCTGTCACTGTTCTTCCTCTTTTTCCCCACTCCCTCTTTTCCTGTTTATGGGCGAAGGTCGGAGGTCAAAGGTCAGGCCGGTAAATATTTCTGCGTCAGTGAACCGGCTTCGGTGCGATGCGTCACATGACCCGCGGGGTCACAGCAGGGTCGTTCCCCCCGGGGGGCCTGATGTGTTCATGCCTCGTTAACATCAGTACTCGCACCCCACGCCGACCAATATGTATCGTGCGGGGGCGGGGCCAAACAGTGGCGCATGATGACGGACAGCCTATTAAAAGGAAAAGGAGGTACTGCAGCTCTGTGGACTCCCGGGAGAGCTGGAGCATTAGGCCTGGAAATAAACGCTGCGTGTGTTTGTAACATTTTAATACAGCGCTGGAGAATGTCTCTGCTCTCAAGCGGCAGTGGGTGGCAGTAAAATATGTCTTCCCCCTGTTTGGAGAGGGAATGATGGTGATGTGTGAATGAAACCGGAGCCCTTGAGACTGGATTATCTCTCTGCTGTTCTTCATTTATTAAAATTGACATTCAGCTTCGCTAATTTTACATTCATAAAGAGGGATAAAGTCTTCCGAGACCAACGCAACATTTTTGGCTATTTGGCTGTAATTTTTTAAATAAAATTCATTTATTTCCCCCTGTATTTTTTGTGGATCCTGCCATGGAAATTTAATTTAAAAAATGAATATACACTTGCCTGATTGTGTATATACAGTCAGATGGGTTCTGTTATCTGGAAACCTTTTATGGGGGTCAGGCAGTGATTTTAGATTTTTCCCAGATTGGCTGCAGTAGTGGGCCATTCTCTGAGTATGTCCTGTATGACGCACTCTGTGGTAACCTGTGTGTAAATAGCACTGTTCAAAGATAAAGATTTATTGATAACAGGACCCACACCTTATTTCCCCTTGAACCACATTTGCTCTTACTTTTAGAAAGAGGCTTTTGAGCCTGTCAGTGGACTGCTTTGATCTTGTGGGCGTGTGTGACTGAATTAATACGCCCCCTCTCCTTCTCCCTCTTTTTGTTGACACAAAAGGCTGCATATGTGACTTTGTAAATGTTGCATGTTTGTCCTTAAACACGCTGTCTTAGAGCAGAACCACCAAACCAGTGTTACACCCCCTACGCACTACCCTACCCCCACACGCTGCGCAACCCCAACGCACTACGCAACCCCAACGCACTACGCAACCCCAACGCACTACGCAACCCCAACGCACTACGCAACCCCAACGCACTACGCAACCCCAACGCACTACGCAACCCCAACGCACTACGCAACCCCAACGCACTACGCAACCCCAACGCACTACGCAACCCCAACGCACTACGCAACCCCAACGCACTACGCAACCCCAACGCACTACGCAACCCCAACGCACTACGCAACCCCAACGCACTACGCAACCCCAACGCACTACGCAACCCCAACGCACTACGCAACCCCAACGCACTACGCAACCCCAACGCACTACGCAACCCCAACGCACTACGCAACCCCAACGCACTACGCAACCCCAACGCACTACGCAACCCCAACGCACTACGCAACCCCAACGCACTACGCAACCCCAACGCACTACGCAACCCCAACGCACTACGCAACCCCAACGCACTACGCAACCCCAACGCACTACGCAACCCCAACGCACTACGCAACCCCAACGCACTACGCAACCCCAACGCACTACGCAACCCCAACGCACTACGCAACCCCAACGCACTACGCAACCCCAACGCACTACGCAACCCCAACGCACTACGCAACCCCAACGCACTACGCAACCCCAACGCGCTACGATCTGAGCATTCAAAACAATAAATTGTCACTGAGAGATGAAAGAACGAGAATGATCTCATCGCTCCGCCATGGTCTTTTTCATCATTAAAACTTCCACACACGCTAAACCTGAGCGGCCGATATGAAGGTCCCCACACACGCTGCACATCCAGTAAGCTCTCCGGTGCGTCTCAGCGTTCAGGCCCTGTTTTTTGAGCTGTTCTTATCGGGGACAAACTAAAGTAGGCGCTTAGTGTGCCAGAGGAAGGCTAATGGATCCAGGCTTTGTTTATTCACAGCCTCATTGGAACAGTGTCCCTTAGGTATAGATCAGCTATGAGACTGATGCTCTTCTCTCCCTGCCTTGGCTGTTCATTACCCGCTGCTCTCTGCTCCTCTCTCTCCCTGCCTGGCTGTTCATTACCCGCTGCTCTCTGCTCTTCTCCCTCCCTGCCTGGCTGTTCATTACCCGCTGCTCTCTGCTCTTCTCTCTCTCCCTGGCTGTTCATTACCCGCTGCTCTCTGCTCTTCTCTCTCTCCCTGGCTGTTCATTACCCGCTGCTGCCTGGTCTTATCTCTCTGGCTGTGTGAACCTGACTCCTGTGTTTCCTGCAGACTGAAAGCGCACCAGAGGCTGCACACGGGGAAGACGTTTAACTGTGAATCGGAAGGATGCACTAAGTACTTTACCACCCTCAGCGACCTGCGGAAGCACGTCCGCACGCACACGGGGGAGAAGCCCTTCCGGTGAGTTCCATTAATGCCGCCTGCCCCCTCGGCTTGTAGTTTGGGGACAGCCGTGCTCCTGACTGAGATAATGTGTGTGCACGGGCTAGCCGCTCAAGAGCCGGCTGTTGTACCCGTCCAATCAGAATGCTTGTTATGCAAGGGAGAGGGTAATGAATCGCCAGTCCTTCCTGTCGTCTGCGCATAATTATCCCAGTTCAGCCAGGGATGTCGCCAGACCAGATTCTAGACCCGGGCTGCACTGCTGGTAGCCATGGCTACGGCCAGAGGGCGAATGAGCGGTAAGGAAATGGCTGTGTGTCTTATGGACTCTGCTGTAGACGGTGTGATTGGCAGAGATGAGCACTGCACTGGGAATCGTTTTAACGGCAGTAGCCGCAGAGATCTTGGCGGGAGCCGCTTTATAAACAAGGGTTTTGCCAGTGATTAGATTACACTTGTGAAAGATGCGTTACTGACAGCGGCAGGAGAAGGGGGTACAGGGAACATTATTAGCACTGACGGTGAAGAGAATACTGGCTTTGCGATTGGTTGGTGCTGAAATGTGATTGGTTGTGATGGGAAGCAGTGGAAGCTCTCGCTACCACCAGCAACCAGAAAATTGAGTCCCATGTCTAATAAGTGCATTATCACGCAATATTAAGATCGTTTCCAAAGAAATTTGGCACCATGTCTCTAATTGAAACGATCCTGAAGTTAAATTGTGTGAAAGTCATGGTTAGGTTTTTGTTTATTATTATTGATGTGGTGTGTTGGAGTTCACCACTCGTACTGCTGGTCTCAGTCACGCCTTTCTGGTGCCAGTGCTGAAACCTACACAATGGTATAGTTGTTGTTGTTGTTGATATTATTGAGGTGTTAATAAATAAAAATTGAAAAGCTGCTTCCCAGGTACAGGGGACTGGGAAACTTTATGAGCGTGTGATCTGTGGAGTCTGTCGCCAAGTTGGGAGACGCTGGCCTCATCTCTCGCCTGCTCCGTCTGTGTTTGTGTTTCCATGGGTTTGGGGGGTTAAAGGACTGGTTGGTTCAGGTGCCGCCTGGCAACCGGCAGGCTGGGCCACGCGAGCGCCGCGGTCTTGCCGCTGCTCCATCGCCGGTGCTGGGCCTGGCCCTCTCCTGACACACCCCCCCCCTCCCCCTTTGCACTTAGGAATCAAGTGACTCGTACTGAGTCATAGGCACCAGATTATCCTCCAGCCCTCAGGTAATTTGGACATTGTTTGCTTTGTCAGTGACAAGCGTTGAGGGCCACGCCCCCTTTTACATTCCGACGGTCGTGTTTCTTGAGCCGAGTCATGTCACGCCACTCTGTTTGGAGTCTTTAAAAAAAATAATAATAATAATAAAAATGACAGAGTTGCTTGGGTGTGGCTCTCTCTGGAGAGAGCGAGCTAAAATGAGGAGTCAGGATTGGCCGCTTCTGGTCAGGTTTAGGGCTACTGGTTGCCTGGCGCCGTCCAGTCACACCACCAGCCAAATTCTGGTAAAATGTTGGTTGTGGCTGGTAAGATTTTCTACTCAAGCAGCCACTTTGCAGGTAACCAAATGCATTGTGTTATATTGTAAAAGGTAATGTGGCTGGTAAAAATGTTGAAAATGGCTGTTGATTTTTAGAATCCACAAGCCACTCTGGCCAGTGGGTGAAAAAGGTCATATAATGCCCTGAAGCTATCGCTGCATCCACTTGGCTGATGTTAGCAATTTTAGCGGCTCCTGACACAGCGCCCCCTCCAGGACTGGAGTTAAACCTGCAGGCACTGCGGCCCTCCAGGACTGGAGTTAAACCTGCAGACACTGCGGCCCTCCAGGACTGGAGTTAAACCTGCATACACTCATGTGATATGTCTGTGTCTCTCTTTTTTCTCCGTTCTGTCTTTCTTTATCTGTCTCTCTCCCCCCCTCTTTCTAGTTGTGACCATGGCGGCTGTGGTAAGGCGTTTGCAGCCAGCCACCACCTGAAGACGCACGTGCGGACACACACAGGTAGGGGGCAGTCTTGGCCTGGCCAGGTCCCTTCTGCAGCCCAGCACTGAGAGAGGCTAACTGCTAACACCAAGCGCTTTACCGAGCTCGGCCACTGGGGGCAGTGTGACAAACAGTCATCCATTCTTCCAAGCCTTTGGCTTCAGGCTTAATCAGTTGAAAAGTTAGAATTTATTTATTCACTTATTGTTTTGTATTTTAGGTTGAGTTTGATATAAAACCTCCCAAAATCAATTCCTGGCATTTGAATTTAAAATTGAGCAGTCCCATGTACTGCATTGATGCAATAGTGTTTGAGTGTGCGAACATGTGTGCCTACGTGTGCGTGCGGTGAATGTGTGTGTGGTGCTTCGAACGCCCCTAACCCAAACCGTTAGCTCTCTCACTGAATGAATGATACTCTAGAGCTGTGCTCAGTCATAAACTGTTTTAATCCAGTGTCCTCTCCCCCGTCAGCCTGTAAAACCCCAGCTGCATGTAGCATTAAAAGCTCAATATCACAGCGCAGACACTGTAAAGTGCTCTTCATCTGTCGGTCCTTCTCAGTTTGAGTGAACAGAGAAAGGAGCAGCGGTTATTTTAAGGTTTCTGTACTGTGAGGGGGTGACAGTGTGTCTGTGTGCATCTGCCTCCCCCCAGGAGAGAAGCCTTTCTTCTGTACCAGTGATGGATGTGAGAAGACCTTCAGCTCCCAGTACAGCCTCAAGAGCCACATTAAGGGTCACGACAAGGGCGGCCCCTACGTTGTGTCCCTCAACCCACTCCGCTCTGTCCCGAAGTGAGTTCTCCAACAATGCAACACTGCCCCCCAACAACCACTCCACTCTGTCCGTAGTGAGTTTTCCCACAATGCAACACTGCCCCCTCTTCCACTCCATCCAAAGTGAGTTCTCCCACAATGCAACATTGCCCCCTCACAACCACTCCTCTCTGTCCGTAGTGAGTTCTCCCACAATGCAATATTGCCTACTCATCCAGTCCTCTCTATCTGAAGTGAGGTCTCCCACAATGCAACACTTCCCCCCCCACAACCACTACCCTCATCTGACCTCACATTAAAGCACATTTTTGAGGGACCACTTAAACCTTGCATTCTTACCGTGGAAATTTCAGAAAGTAATTGCTTTAATGAATTGTATTCTTACTTATTTTCTAAAAGGCAGCTGACAGTTGGGAAGGCGAGAGATTTTAAAGCACAACTGAACTTTGGTAGAACTTTGGGTTGTGTAGTTACCTGGTCATGATATGAGTCCAAATGGTGGTGAAATATGTTCGTTTAGTTGCTCTGTGCTCCCAGAAAAAGGGTATTTGTCACTCTCCATTCACTTCTATAGGGCAGCTGAAACGGTCTCAAAATGACACTTCTAGCACGTATATGAACGCAAATGAAGTGGATTCTGTCAATACAAACAATAACCAGTCCTCGTACGTATTTTTTTTGTGTAATTAAAATTATTTATAAAAGTACTTCTTCAATGTTGTTAGCAAGCTACCAGAAAAGACTAGAAAAATGTCGGCAGGTCGGTTTCTTTGACATAAATATATACTAACAGGAACGCTTGCTTCCGTGGGAATGAGTATCAATAGTTTTTATTCAGCCAAATGCCTCCTTTAGTGTTTATTACCTTAACCAGACCCTCTACTTGGCTATCTTTAAAAAAATAAAAATAAATAAATAAGTCGTACTCCCAGCAATTTCTTGTTAATATTTGTGCAGCACTGAAATATGAATCTGATGGTTTTGCTTTATTGAGCACAGTGTCTTGGTTGTTGGGTTTTAATTTCAGCGCCCGGTTTCTGTCTCGTTACAGGATGCAAATCATTCTCTATGCCTCAGTGACCTGAGCCTCATATCCACAGATTCAGAGCTGAGAGAGAACCTTCATAACGTGAGTGTTGTGTGTGTGTGTTTTGTGTTGTGTGTTGTGTGTTGTGTGTTGTGTGTTGTGTGTTGTGTGTTGTGTGTCGTGTGTTGTGTGGCGTGCGTGCGTGCGTGTCCTCAACATGCCTGTGTGTGCAGACTAATGCTCTCAAAGTCTGCATCTCAACTGTGGTATTCCACTTTGTGTCTGTTTGTCTGTCTGTCTGCGTGCCGTGGTCTAACAGTCCCAAGGCCTGGACCTGAACAATGTTACTCCTGTGCGGATATTCGAGCTGATGTTCCAGAGCCCCGGAAAACAGCGTCAGTCAAGATGAGGCTCCGCCTTCAGGTAAGTCCCGCCCCTTGGTGCTCAGTACTTAGATTGACAGTGAAATCAGCAGATTACAGGGTTAACTTCACCCGCTTGGTTCTGATTAAGAGCAAAACCATCAGACTTACAGGAGCTGAGTTGGGGACCCTGCTTTGGAGAATATAGCCTCCTTCAGCGTCTGGCTCTTCATTAACTGCTGTTTTATTTAAACAAAATGACTAAGCCGGGATTTTTGGTTAAAGTATGAATATTTAGATCTGAGATGCATAATAAGGCTGAAAGCAGGCCGTGCAGGTAAAGGTATGTGAGGAAATGAGAGCGTGTCTTCACTCACGTTGGTTTTATATTTGCTTTAGAGTAGCAGTGAGACTGAACCGCTGTGTTTGCTAAACGCTCTCCAACCCGTTTCCCTCCCACACAGTGGAGGCGTTCACCTCAGAAAACCCCGCCCCTCCCGCCGTGACGGACCCCAGCTCCCTCCTCTCCCTCCCCCTGCCGTTCTCCTCCTCATCCTCCCTGACCACGCCCATGCCGGAGACCCCCAGTCAGCCTGTGCAAGGCCCCCGCCCCCTTCGGAGCCACGCCCGCCTCCCACGCGCCGGAAGTGCCTGCCCCGCCCGTTGCCCCGCCCGCTGCCCAGCACTCTACCTGGCCCTGCAGCCGACGTTCCTGCCGCCAGACCCCGCCCCTGGCCCCGCCCAACCCGCGCCCCCTGCGCCCCCCCCGCTGTTGCCACGGCAACCGCCGCCACCCACCGCCGTCGTCACGGAGACGCTGCCACCCGCCGGCCGCTGCGGCTACCACAGTGCACACCGTGCCTTTAACCGCCAGCACGGGCCTCACATCCAGTCCCACCATCACCATTGCGCCCCCTCCGGGCCTGCTCCAGCCCGGTATCGTCATGTCCGAACAGAACCTGCAGTGGATCATCAACAGCAGCACCGGCGGCCAGCAGAACCCAGAGCAATCGGCGAGTCCTCACAAACCCGCCGTGCGGTCCGCTCACACACACACACACACACACACACACACACACACACACACACACACACACAAACCCGCCGTGCGGTCTGATACAAGCGCACGCCGCTCACACACAGAGTATCCAAACCGGTGAGTCCTCACAAACCACCGTGCGGTCCGCTACAGGCTCACACCATTCACACACAACCCCTCATGTGGTCAGATGCAAGCGCTCGCCGCTCACACACAACGCACACGCACGCACGCACACGCACACACACACACACACAACGATGGAACATAATAATTAGCCCTTCTGCGGCCAGTAACCATGTGAAAGTGCTAGAATAATCTACGCCGTTAGCAGCCTACGTCCCAGCACAGACGCTACATTATACTTTCTTGTTTTTTTTTCTTCTTTTTTTTGCTCATGTCGCTTGAGGATTTATTTTTTGGGATGTACGAAGAAACACCCAGATTCAAAACTGCAGTTTCCTGCAGTTCCATGCAGGAAACTTAATTACGTAGTAATCAATTTGTGCCTGAATTTAGGTCAATAATCAGTCCATGTCTCCTCTTACAGCAGCACCAGGGCACTAAGGTAGAGAAGGTCTTCTTCACCACTGCCATTCCTGTGACTGGAAGTGCAGGTACATCTCCATCCTCCTGGAGCTCAAACAGCCATTTTACAGCAGTTCTTTCTTTACTTTAACTCTACCTGGGTGGTGGTGGGGGGGGGGGGGGGGGTTTAATGTATTGTGCTCCTAAAACCCTGTTAAAAACACATTTGTCACATTATTTTTTTATTTGGTTATCTAAAGGAAAATCACCATTGTGGCCACAACCGGTTAAAATGACCAATGTAGGACAATGTATGCCAGGGTCTATATAACATGTAATATTATATTTAATATTTATGTATAATATTTATATAATGTAATGCATTCCTGGGAGCCGTATGCAGGCCACCATAGACGTCTTTTTTTTCTTTCTCTCAGCTCTTATGATGAGTGACAGTTTAAAGAGGAGGTATTACTCACAGCGCATTAAAAATGGCCTTCCCGTAGTGTCAGAATGATAAGACATCGCTGTGCTATTTTAAGCAGGCGTGGCCTTTGTTGAAGCACAGCTACCATGCGTCTTATTCATGCACGGTTTTATAAATGTTTGGTCCGTATGCAGGAACCATAGACTAAACGAAACTGAATTGAAAGGCTGGGTTAGTGGTTAGAAGCTGAAGAACCCCTGGGTTGCCTCCCAATACTCGAAAAATGCACCCCTCCTTCCTCCTTTCCACCACTACCACCTCCTCTCCTCCTCTCCTCCACTACCACCCCCTCTCCCCTCTCCTCCTTTCCTCCACTACCACCCCCTCTCCTCCTTTCCTCCCACCACCACCCTTCTCCTCCTTTCCTCCACTACCACCCCCTCTCCTCCTTTCCTCCACCACCACCCCCTCTCCTCCTTTCCTCCACCACCACCCCCTCTCCTCCTTCCTCCACCACCACCACCCCTCTCCTCCTTTCCTCCACTACCACCCCCCTCTCCTCCTTTCCTCCACCACCACCCCCCTCTCCTCCTTTCCTCCACCACCACCCCCTCTCCTCCTTTCCTCCACTACCACCCCCTTTCCTCCTTTCCTCCACCACCACCCCCTCTCTTCCACTACACCCCCTTTCCTCCTTTCCTCCACCACACCCCCTCTCCTCCTTTCCTCCACTACCACCCCCTCTCTCCTCCCTTTCCTCCACCACCACCCCCCTCTCCTCCTTTCCTCCACCACCACCCCCCTTTCCTCCTTTCCTCCACCACCACCCCCTCTCCTCCTTCCTCCACCACCACCCCCTCTCCTCCTTTCCTCCACCACCCCCTCTCCTCCTTTCCACCCCCACCACCCCCTCTCCTCCTTTCCTCCACTACCCACCCCCCCTTCTCCTCCTTTCCTCCACACCACCCCCCTCTCCTCCTTTCCACCCCCACCACCCCCTCTCCTCCTTTCCACCCCCACCACCCCCTCTCCTCCTTTCCACCCCACCACCCCCTCTCCTCCTTTCCACCCCCCACCACCCCCTCTCCTCCTTTCCACCCTCACCACCCCCTCTCCTCCTCTCCTCCACTACCACCCCCCTCTCCTCCTTTCCTCCACCACCACCCCCTCGCCTCGGTGCCCTGGAAACCCATCTTTGTGTCCTACTCTAATGCTGTTGATTACATATTAATTACATATTAATGGCTCGACGCAAACCACAATGTCAGGTACATTGTCTACTGTACATGCAAATACTTGTACTGCAAACGCACAGGCAGTTTTGCATACTTCCGGGTCGGAGACGAGTGAAGAATATTGGGATGCACTCCATGTTTGCAAATGGCACTATGCCAAAGATGCTGATTGATTGATTGATTGATTGATCTGATGGCCCCCTCCTCTGTGGTTGGTTTCCTAGGCAACTCGGTGCAGCAGATCGGGGCTCAGCCTGCCCGTCATCATCATCAAACAGGAGGAGTCCTGTCAGTGCCACTGCTCCTGTAGGGACTCCAAAGAGAAGGGCAAGAGCGCCGCCCCTCCGAATCCGCCCACGGACCCGCCCCCCTCCCCCTGCCTCCATCCCCACCCCCACCCCCCCAGCTCCGCCCCAGCCAGCCCCCGCCTCGCCCCCCAAAAAGCAACAGGCCCCGCCCCATGACCCTGGCCCGCCCCCCCGGCCCAGACTTTCCCCTCTGAGGGCCTTTTAGCCCCGCCCCCCGAGCCGCAGGGCGACACCCTCGTCAACATGGACATGTCGGACTTCCTGTCCCTCCAGAGGCCCGGAGACGCCCGGCAACATCGAGGCTCTGCTGCTCGTCCCCGAAGACTTCCCCTTAGGGGGGAGCGGAGGAGGCGGGGGCGGTGATGGCTCCGCCCCTGGGGACAGCTTTGCAAAAATAACTGCCCCCTCCCCAATCTTCTCCCCCCAGTGGCTCAGAGTTGTACGCCTCGCCCTGACGCAAAAACTCCAGACATCACATCTGCTGCAAAGGAAACAATTCTTCATTGAAGGGTGCCCCCCACCAATACTGTTTTTTTTATTTTTTTATTATTAGTCTGTTTCTGTTTGTTTTTATTTCTTTTTATTTGATTTTATTTGTTTGTTTTTTTTGACCAGCAGTACATTCTGATTTATCGCTGAAACATGTTAGCGGCCCGCACTTGAATTGCCACCAATCACAACCCGCCCACGCAATCTGCAACGATAGCTGGGCGTATTCTTCGTCGCCATTTGATTTCTCGCATCAAAATTAATTGGAATTGATGCTAAGCGTCGTCATAGCAATGATCCCAGCAGCGTTCTCTCAAACAGTTTAACTAAAT